>CM055957.1:25376747-25907687 GCA_029490685.1 Schizonepeta tenuifolia
GTCTGTGAATTCTCTAAAAATCGAGTAAAAGACGAAGATATGAGAATAAGAAATCGATAAAGATATCGATATAGAAAAGATTAAATAAGATAAGAGAAATACGAGTCAAGTAGAAGTCCTTCAGCCGAGCCCTAGGTCTATTATACGATTTTCAAGTCGATAAACTCGATCTTATTCGATGTTATCATTGAAGGGCCGAGCGGGACTGAGAAGTAGTCGGAAGCATAAAGTAAGCTACCTCGACTCAATATACCAGAAGCCAGGTGGGCTTTTCTAAAACTAAAACTTAACGATGAATGCTATTACTTATTGAGTAATATTATGTGAGCTTTTAAAATTAATTGACTTGCCATTTATTTGAGTTTTGGTATGTTTTATCATCTACATGAGTTATATTATCCTGTGTGAGGCACGAACCCATGTGTGGTATTGATTTATTTGAAGTGACTGTGAGCTTTACTTCGGTTTAGTCGGTCACAGTGTTTGAGAAGGAGGCCTACTTCTTAACACAGAGTTATTGTGATAGGTGATTCATACCTTGATTATATATGTTTTGACAGTGCTGTCGTTTAAAGAAAAATAATATGATTTGTGCATACACAAGTAAAATGATTTTAAATGAGCTAACACTTGTGATGCAGCGGCAAGGCAAGTTCAATGATATAGCCTTAATGGGCAATGTTTCAAAATGTTTTTGGCATGTGTTCACTGAGTACGAAGTACTCAGCCCTGCATGTATTTCTAAACGTGCAGGTTAGCTAAGGATGAGGATGAAGAGGATGATTCTTGGTGGTGTGTCTCGTTGAGATGAAAGTTTGAGTCGACAATTGCATGTCTTCATACATGTAGTTGTTGAGAGAGAATTGATGTCTCCGCTGCAAGATAATCTCATTTGATATGTCTTTTTGATAACCTCTGATGTCATAACGAGCCTTTTGCTTAAACCAATTTTCTATTCTTTGTTGATGTGTGCTTGATTTGGATTTGAAAAGCTTATTTTGATATGTTAAACCGACGAAGTCTTTTGTGCTCGTTTATTTTTATCCAGTCATCCAAAAGTATGTTGATATGGTTGACGTTCCTTGTTGACAAACCCTTGTTTCCGAACTTGATTACTTGTTGAGTCAAGTTTTATTTGATGGTTTCACATTATTAATTCAATCGAGTTAGTGTATTGTTACATCTCGAGTTGAGTTGTAATAGAATTGGTATGTATATTTGATGGTTTTACCTTCACAATCCAATGGAGTCTGGTCGTTCCTACACACCAGATTTCGGGCTGTGACACAGAGGCTCATTGTATCAACCATCAGAGTATAACCTGCACGTTTAGAAAACACATGCAGGGCTGAGTACTTCATACTCAGTGAACACATGCCAAAAATAAATTAAAAGCTTGCTCGATAGAGCTATAAATTGAACTTGCCTTGCCACTGCATCACAAGCGTTAGTACATTTAAAACAATTAACTTGTGAATGCAAAACATTTTCTTTTCTGAAACGACTACGCGGTCAAACATATATAACATGAATCAATCTATCACATCCAACTGTGTCGAGAAGTAGGCCTCCTTCTCAAACATTGTGACTGGCCTAACCGAAGCAAGGCTCACAATCATCTCTAACGATTTAAACAACGCGTGTTATCGTCTCATACAAGATCATAATAACTCAAGTAGATGATTAAGCATACCAAAGCTCGAAATATTGGCAAGTCAGTTAATTTAAAATTCACATAATAATAATCAATAAATAAATATCATTCATCAGTTCTCGGTTATAAAGCCCACCTATCAGAAGGGGTATTGTTCAGTAACTCTTTTCTACTCGCTCGTCACTTTTCGACTCCGCTCGTTCCTTCAAGAATAACATCTTATAAGGACGAGTCTACTTTTCTCGACTTCTACTTGACTCGAATTTTCTAACTTTCTCGGCTCGACTTAATCAAACTTTCTCGACTCTTAACTCTATTCATGTACTATACCAACAGACTTCCCCAAACTCGATCAATTAACTCGATAACTCGATAACATCTGACAAATTAAAACATAAACAAATAATAAAAATCGAGAATTCTCTATTCATTCCATAAACTCGGAATTTCTCAATTTAACATGGCAAACGACTTCAGAAAATTACGAGATTAAATCTCGATCACTATAAACAAACATTCACTGTAATACCCCAGAATTTCCGTACAGTCTTATAGTTTTAAAGTTATTAATAAAAATGGCTTTGCACGCCTAAGTTTACGATTCTGAATTCTAAAACCAACGGTGAAATCCGTTTCCGAAAATAAATTATGGAAGTCAGTTAGATGACTACTGTATTTAGGGTTATCGCGTACGAAAACTTTTTAGTTCTAGAACTCAGAACGGAAAACCGTCTGATTTTTACATTCATGAAATCGCGACACGAACTCGCCCGAGAAAGTTCATTTTTATGATTTTCCGGACGAATCTCGGACTGTGTCGTCCCGAGTTTTTGTCGGAAATTAGTTTTTAAATATTACCTTCCGAATAAGTGAAATACGTTAGAATTTTTGGTCGATTCGGAATTTGACGATTTTGTGCCGAGCTACGCTTTTCATCGTTCGATTTCCGTAACGTCGTATCGCGTCGGAAAAGCGCTTAATTTCGTCTTTTTTTCCCCTCATGGCCGACTTCCCTCCCTCTCTTGTACTTGATATTTTTGATTTTATATAGTATTAACCTAATTACTCACTACATAGATATTTATTTTACTTTACACCTAAATCTTTATTAAATACATGTTATAACATAAATTAGTCATCATCCTCACACTCTCTCCCTCCCAATTCGACACACACACTCTCTCTCTCTCTCCCATTTTTCTTTTCTTTTCACCATTGTTGAAAAAGCTTCAAGTTCTTGGAGCAAGATTTTCACACAAGTCATCATCCAACCATCGAATTCTATTTCTTCTTTTAGTAAAGTTCAAGGTATTCATCTCCTCTCTAATCCTATCCAATTGGATTCCATTTCTTTTTATTTTTCAAGTGGATCGATTTTTATGGGTAGATGGATTAGATATCTTGATCTCTAATTAGTATAATTAGATGGATTAGACTTGATACCTATGATTAAAATTGAAAGAAAATCAAGAACCTTATTTCCTAGTGAATACCGAAAATTAGGGGTTGTTGTAGGATAATTTGGATTCTTCAATTGATGGTATAATATTGCTTAGGAGTAGTTTAATTGATGATTAAAACAAAAAGAAATCAAAACCCCTATGAATTTAAGTGAGGACCGATTTTGAGCTAGGGTTTGAATTGGGGGTTTTCAATTTGATGATGTAATAAGACTTGAATTGATCAATTGATGATATAGTAGTATGATTAAGGGATTAATGATGATGTTTGATGAAGAAAATCACCCCCTCTAATTATATGTTATTACCGAAAAATATGAAAGAATTAGGGGTTTTCATGTAGTTGATCTAGTTGATGATATGTTGATGAATTTATGTTTCTAATGATAATAGTTGATGTTATGAATTTAATTGGAATTTTTCTAAAAATATTTTGTAGATCGTAAGAGACTAAGAACTCGATTTAAGTTGAGTTTAAGTAATGATATGGAGTGATGATGTATATAATAGTGAATCTCGTTAGATGATGATTGATGTCGTAGAATCTGAACGAATTCCGATAACTTTGGAAATTCCTTAAGAGACGAACAAGTGGACGTAATTAATAATCGAGAAGTCGAGTAAGGATTCTAACTTGATAATAATGCTTATTATTGGACTAAGGAACGACTTTGTAGTTGACGACATGAGCATCCGGAATATTATATAATGAGTTGTAGTTATAGTCGAGAACTAGAAACGAGAATTTGTTAACTTGATTTTGGTTTAGCAAATGGTAGTTGAAACGACGAGGTTTGATCGTCGTAGTTCTAAACGAGTTTTGAAAAGGAGTCCTTCACGTACGGGAGTACGTGTTGACTGCCTTGAGAGTCAAGTTTCGTGAGAAATCGAGTACGAGAACTTAGAACGAACTTAGGAAGTTATACGTCGATTCTATCGAGCGACTAGGGTTAGCCGCGGCAGTTTTGCGACCCTTCCCGGAAACTGTAATATCTTTTAGCTCGTTTATCGGATTTGAGATCCGTAAATTGGAGCGTAAACTAGACTTTCCAAGCTTTCTAACGGTATAGGGCTCATCCCCTGTCTCCAATTTCTCTGTTCTGGGCAGTCCCCAGAACTACTGCTTTGCGCAGTGAAATTTCAGAAGTTGTTTTCCTAAGTTGTTTTCTTCGCAACTTAGTTTCTTTCGATCGTTTCAGCCATAATAAGTTAACGACTATCTCTTCTACTGACCTAAGAGTCGAGTATGAAACCTTTCAAGTTCTAAATGAGATTTGTTCAAGTCTCGTTCCCGTTTAATTAAAATGAAACTAGTAGCGTGCAAATGCCTAAAGAAACAAAACGATTAAAACCTAATTCGAATTTCCATATTCGATTATCTTTTACGACCGAATTTAAAATGTGATTATTTTACGATGAAGGAGGAAGCCAGCACTAAGGAAAGGACGGAAGAACAGAAGAACGGAAACCTGTTTAGTAGTTCTGTATCATCAAGGTGGGCTTTTATATATAAAATAAAACGAGCAATGCTCGAAAACCTTTCTTTATCGCTTTGATATCTGTGTTTTCAAAGTGATAATTACGGCATGAACTGTTTTATATTTTATGTGAGTTCTCTTGTACCTATCTGAGTTAACATTCGTATTTTCCAGATTTATGAGTTAATCAAAATAGGTTAACTAACGATCGGCTCTGAGTTAGCTATTAAGTGCTTTCCAGAGTTAGTGCACTTTGTAACCTGTGGTGTATGTGGTATCCTGTTGAGGGGTAACCAGCCACGGTGAATGAGAATTGGTCAAGATTTGAACGTAACATACCAGAAAATGCTCGGCCGAGTAAATTGTGAAAATGAGTCAGAAAATGTTTTAGTAGACACGGGCTATTTTTAATAAAACCCCGATGTGCTACAAATTATGAAATGCCAGATTATCTATACTTATGATTATGTTTTCGGCATCGTGCCCACTAAGTACTTTCGTACTTGGCCCTGCATGTGTGTTATAAATGTGCAGGTTGAAGCGACGAGAGCGGCGATGGTTGAAGTTGAGTCGAGTTGAGAAGCTAGGATTGCTTTAGCTATGACCTACTTTTCCGCTGCAAAACTCTAGACCTTTTGAGAATATGTACATTTGGTGAATTACTGTAGTATAAGTCTGTAAACTTTAACTTAGATACTTTCGAGTACCTTTTGTCGAGTAATCCTTCGTGATTAACTCTTCCTTTATAATAGTCAAGTCTTGTTCATTGAATGTATGATGTCTTTTATGTATGTTTAGTTAGTCAGCCCCCTTCTTCCCCGCTTCTTTAATCCAATCCCAGTCGCACCCTGGCTTCTGCCGTCCCTCGGGATTTGGGGCTGTGATATTCACATTCAAGTCGTCACATCACAAATTAGATAATCACAGATAGGTAAGCGACTGACTTTGAGAAATAGTGGGAAAAGAAAAATTTTCCAAACTTTTCAAAATATTTTAGAAAAATTCTAGAAAATCACTGTTAATCATACGAACTCAAATATCAACTCAGAAAATCATTTAAGAATCAAACACTGTCTCATGCAGACTCAATACTGCTCGACTTTTTAAACTTGAAAATGAAAGTTATTGGTTTTGAACAAAAACAGTTTCATCTTTCTTAAAATAAATCAAAGAATTCAAATATGGAATCGGATTCAAAATCCGAGACCTCATGCAAAATTCTTCGGAATTAAGTAAAGCACGTTTTTTGAGAAAACACTTAAACATGCTAAAAAATTCTCAAACTTTCACAACTAGCTTAAATAAATCTAATTGAACAATTATTCAATCAATTTCAACATTTGATAACCGAATCGAGAAAATCCTAACCCTAAGTCTCTAAAATTTTTGAAATTTTCACTTTTTAATGCATAAAGGTTTGTTTTCTCTTGATTCAAGTTCTAACATGCTCAATAAAAACATACAAGCTCAATTATTTCATAATCTCACTTAATTTCATTTTAACTTATAAAATTCGATTCTTAAACTTAAAATCTTCGATTTTTCATAACTTTTTCATACGACTTCCAAATTCAGAAATTCAACAGGCTAACATGCTTATTTTAATTCGAATTTCATCGTAGAGTCATCATATGCATAATAAATCATCAAGAACACAAAATCTCATGCTCAATTTCTTCATAACTTTTGAATTTTTCACATATATAGTTATACATGCTCAATTTCGAAAATTCATAGGTCTAATATACTTAAATAAATCCAATTTCATAGATTTAACATCAATTGATCCAAACAAGGTTAAATACAAAAATTCCCAATTCCAAAATTCTACAACTTTTGAAATTTTTGGAGCATAACTCATCCAAATTCAATAATTCGAGATCCTAATATACTTAGAAAAATTCCATTTGATCGATTTTACAATCAATTTGCCAAACAAGGTCAAACTTCAAAAATCCTAATTTTAAGCTCATCAACTTCGAAAATTTTGGGATTTTTGAAATAGGAATTTGAATTCATTGATTAAACATACTATAATGCATCGAATAATTTTAATTTCAATATCATTAATTCATCAAATTGAACTCAAGAACTAAAAAATCACACATCTACATACATATAAATGTTCATAAAGCATAGGAATTCATTTCTTCAATTTGATCACATAATCATGCATAGATCATTCTCAATCTCATGCAATCATCATCAATTTAATAACTTACACTCAAAATCATCAAAATCGAAATTTGTCACATATATATTTATTTCAAAATTTTCACAAAAATAAGGAGATAAACTCATGCTTTTATATTGATCATTTCATCAAGAATTAAACCACTCAAATCATCCTCAAACATCATCAAATTGATCATTAAGATCATCAAAACAAAAATATTATTTCCTCTACTAAACTATCGAAAATTTTAAGGAAATAAAGCATATGAACTCTTCTTTTAAATTGATCTGACACAACCTCATAGAATAATTTCTAGGACTCAAATCATCCATAATATTCAAGATCAAAATCAAAACATGAAAACCCCAAATTCTATAAAGTTTTCGGTACTCATATACAAGAAATGATCAAGGGATTTCCTTCTCAAATTCATGCATGGATTCATGAAAGAACAAGGAATTAATCTAACATACAAGAATCAAATCTTCCTCCCTAGAGCATCATTTTCGGTTAAGAATGGATGAGGGAAAAACAAGATGTTTCATGCTTAAATTGATCACAATGAAACAAGGATCAATAATGCATACTTGAACTCGAAGATAGGATGATCAAAGCCCGATTTTCCTCCCAACTCTAAGCTTCCTCAAGCTTTTTCAATGAAGGAAATGGTGTGCATGTGTGTATGTGTGTGTCGATCAAGAGAGAGAGAGATAGAGAGATGTCAGCGAAAGAGGGGGAGAGAGAAGAGAGAGAGACGGTGGAGAGAGAGAAGATTGAAGGAGAGTGGGGAAGAGAATTAATAGGAATATCTAAGATTTCAGATAGATAAAATTTGCCGGAAAGAAAAAGATTTTCGGTGTAAAATATCCCTACTTTTTTATTAACTCCCAAACAATTCAAAACTCACCACGACTTTTTTCTCAACGTCCAAAAACATTATATTTCGTCTCATAACTCACGAAATAAATTAAGGATGCTAGAAATCCAGTTTTCGAAATAAAATTTCAAACGACTAAAAAAATTAAGAAAATCACTATTTATATTACGGTTTTCGGAAATATAAATCAAATCTTTCTCAGACAATATCAAATGACTCTCAAACATATCTCTAAGGGTTTAAAAGAACTATTATACTCAAAAGACACTGATTAGACGAAATTCGAAAAAACTCGATGAATAGTGAAAACTCGGGAAAAGTTACTATTCATCGAAAAATAAAACTTCTCAGAATTTTTTGAAAATTAAACTCAAACTAAAACTCATATAATCATGCTCAAATAACTTTCTTCAGTCCATAAATAGCTTTCTTCTGTTTGTAGACTCTACCATCACTAGTTTCAAGACCGGGAGGTTATTCTACATACACATCTTCTTTAATATCGCCATTGAGGAATGCGCACTTCATGTCCATTTGATATACCTTGAACTTGTGGTTAGCGGGCTGGCAATAACCTTGAGCTACCGGTCTAGTCTTGCGTCTTGCTTATTCTTGAATATTCACTTCAAGCCAATCACCTTGACACTTTCAGGTCTCTCAACAAGTTCCCAAACACAGTTACTGAGGAAATCATTTAATTTTTCTTGCATGGCTTGAGTCCAGTGGATGCAACCTAAAGCTTCCAGGATGTCTTTAGGTTCTGGCACGTCAGCTACGAAGCAAGCAATCATGCTCACATCTCCTGCTTGTTCAATTCCTAGTATCCTGAGCTCATCAGCATACTGTGCTACCAAAGTTGGTTCATCATTAGCTGAGGTTCTTGACTGAGTTAGTTGAGTTAGAACATAAGTTGTGGGATCTACAACTTGAGCTGATCTTCTGGTTCGAACACCTGCTTCCAGATTTTCTATCACTAAATCTTTGACGTGGCTTTCATACCATCATTTATTTTTCAGTGCTCGCTTAGCTGCTTCGAGCATTATGATGGAATAATTCGGTCTTGGAGATGTTGGAGTAGCCGAGCTTAGTGTTCTGACTTCTGGTGCAGTTCGATCCTCAGTTGGAGAAAGGGATGAACTGAGGAGCTAGCTGGTCTTGGACTTGAAGGTCCTGGACTGGGATGCTGGTCAGTTGCATATGCTGGCTGAGTGTCAGCAGGTTTTGACACTTGGTCTGTTGACTCAGAAGTTCCCTCTTGATCTGTGATGGGATCTTCAGTCTCATCTTCAGAAGAATATACTTCTTTTTCCTCCGCTGCCCAGACGAGCGGCTCTACTAAATTTTTCAGTTGTTGAGCTTGAAATCTGGTCTCAACTGGTTGTGCTGGTGCGTTTCCTTCAACTGCCTGCAGTTTAGCCTGTTCCATGCATTCAGAATTAGATTCATCAAACATAATATGAGGTGTTACATCCATAATTTTGGTGATAGTCTTGAAAACTCTATAAGTTTTTATCTTTGCAGCATATCCTAGGAATATGCCTTTGACAGCTTTTGGCTCGAAGGTTTTCAACTAAGATTTCCTATTATTATGGATATAGCACTTTGAACTAAATACACGAAAGTAAGAGATATTAGGTTTCCTGTTTCTCCATAGTTCGTATGCAGTTTTTTCTTGTCTCTTCGTGAGGATGGAGCGGTTCTGCGTGTAGCACATTGTATTGACTGCTTCAGCCCAAAAACGTTTTGGTAGGACTGAGCTTGTCAGCATGGATGTCACTGCGTCCTTCAGTGTTTGATTTCTCTTCTCTGCTACTCCGTTCTGCTATGGAGTTCTTGCAGCTGAGGCTGATGAGTTATGCCTTTCTTTTCGCAATACTCAATGATGGTCTTATTGAGGAACTCAGTTCCGCAATCAGATGTGATAGAGACAATGGCCCTTGTTGGTTCACAAGTCTATCCATCAGCTTAGGCAATTCATCTCTCGTCTCATTCTTGTGCGCCATGAAGATCACCCAGGTATATCTCAAATAGTCATCCGTGACTATGAGATTATATTCATTTCCTCTCAGACTCTTCAGGGTGATCGAACCGAAAAGATCCATGTGGATCAATTGTAAAACAAGATCTATAGAGGGCGTCATTTTCAGAAGGAATGATGCTCTAGCCAATTTTCCAAGTTGACATGCGCTGCAGTGATACATCGGACTATGCTTTAAATCCGGTATTCCAACTACGTGTTGTTGGCGAGCTAACTTGTTCATGGTTTTGAAATTGAGGTGGCTGAGTCTTTTGTGCAACATCCAGCTTATCTCTAAGCTGCTCTTGGATACGAGGCACGTTTCTGATCTGCTACTCGACCAGTCTTTATAGTAAACTCCACCTGATGAAAATAGTCTACCATATAAGAGAATCTGTTTGGTCTTGACATCTTTCACCCTGCAACCCTATACATCGAACTTCACAGAAAAACCATTATCGCAGAGTTTGTAATACCCGATCTTTTTCAAGACTTTAAGTTCGTCTTGATTAAGTTACTATGCCTTGAATTATTTGTTGATGTGTTTTCGTATGATTTATGAGTTTGAATTTATGTGATTTTAGTTATTTCGGTTATCCAAATAAAAGATGTGATGAGTTATTTGAGCATGATTATATGAGTTTGAATTTGAGTTTGAATTTCAGAAAATTTTGAGAGGTTTCATTTTTTGATGAATAGTAACTTTTCTCAAGTTTTCTATATTCGTCGACTTTTTTCGAATTCAGTCTATTAGTGTCTTTTGAGTGTAAAAGTTCTTTTAAAATCTTTGAGATGTAGCTGAAAGTCATTTAAGATCATTTGAAAAAATATTCGAATTTATTTTCAAAAAACCCTAATATGAATAGTGAATTCCGAGATTTTCTTCGTTGCTCGAAATTTTATTCAGAAAAGTGGATTTCTAGCATTCTTGATTTATTTGGTGAGGTATGAGAGGAAGAAGAGAGCTTTTGGACGTCGAGAAAGTGTCATGGTGAGTTTTGAATCGTTTGAGAGTTAATCGTTAAAGTGGGGATGTTTTGCGCTGGAAAACTTTTTCTTTCCGGCAATTTTTACTGGCCGAAACTTAATTCACTCTTTAAATTACTCCCCCACTCTCACTCTCATCTCACGCTCTCCCACTCTTCTCTCTCTCTCTCTCATCGAACTCTCTCTCTCTTTCACGCTCTCTCTCTCTCTCTCCCTCTCCATCGATAAATACACATATACATACACCTCCATTGTTAGCCATTGAAGAGCTCGGATTGGAGCTAGAGTTGCGTGGATTTTGCTCATTCATCCACCGATTATCTTATCAAGTAAGGAATCTCTTATCCTTGTATTCTTGTGATCAAAGTGAGCTAAGAAAATCCATTTCTTTTTCCCTCTTAATCTCAAAAATTTCAAAACATGCATGCATATGGAATTGATGATTTTTTTGATTTTAACTGTTAATTATTAAATTGATGCTTGATTTGTGAAATTGAGTGTATATAATAAGCTTGTATGCAAGAAGTATCAAAGAAATAAGTTGTTATGCTTTAAAAATCAAAAATTTCAAACTAGATATGCATGAAAAATTGTGATTTTTGATGATGTAATACCCCGATTATTTCTACAGTCGTTAAAAATAAAAGTTAATAATAATTATGGCTTTGCACGCCTAAGATCATGAAATTAAATTCTAAGATTTACGATGAAATCCGTTTCTGAAAATAATTTCTAGAAATCGGACGAACGACTACTGTATTAGGGTTTTCGCGTCCGGTAAGTTTTTCACCCGAAAACTCAGAATCAAATTTCATCAGAATTTACATTCACTTTTTCTTCGAGACGAGTTCACCGTAGAAAGTTAGTTTTTATGATTTTCCGGACGAATTTTGGACTGTGAAGTCCCGACTTTTTCTCGGATTTTGAAAAACGAATTAGGTTTTCCGAGTACGTAAATTATTTCCAATCTAACGGACGAATTAGATTTCGTCAATTCCGTAACTATCTAGGAAAGTATTTCTCGACTTTTAAATCGATGTTTAATTGCCGGAAATGAGATATTATCGTCAAATAAATCCTCGCCAAACATGTCTTAGTGAGTCATCCATCTCTCTCCTTCTCCCTCATTTACCGCCACCATCCCACACACATACACACTCTCATTTTCTCTCATCTCTTCCATTGGAGCTTCAACTTCAAGCTTTTCTCAAGCATTCAAGTCTTCCACCTACCGATCATTTTCATTTCCGAATCCATAATACGAAAGGTGAGAACTTCGTCTATCATTTGAACCGAACAAATCTCTTTTCCCCCCATTTTTTTTTTCAAAAATTAAGGGAATAAAATAGCATGTTGTCCTTTGATCGAATCATGTTCCACGATGTTTAGAATCGAGTTCTATGGATGAATTAGAAAAACAAATCAAGAACCTCTTGTCTTAGGGTTTACCGATTTTGGGGAAAAATTTGGGGCTTTGATCGTAGCTCGATTTCTTTGTCGATTCAATGATAGATTAGTGTTCCTCTTGATGTTAATTGACTCTAGAAATTGTTTTAAATTTTTCTAAAAATAAAATTTGAAACCTAAGAGACGAAGAAGGGTCGATTTAGGATAGTAAATGTGTTAATATGCTCGATTGTTTAATGGAAATGAGATATACGATGCATGAGGATAATTATATATTTAATTGAGAATTTTCTAAAAATAAAAAGAATAATGTAAGAGATGAGAATGTATCGATAAGTTAGAGCTCGTTAACATTTTGATAATATGATTTGCATGTTAGTAATGCTCGTTAGATGATAATCGTTGTCGTAAAATTTGAACGAAAACGCAGAACGTAACATTTATCGTAAGAGACGAACGACGGATGATAAGTCGAGATTAGATAATAGTTTGAGGTTATGATTTACGTAATTATGATTCTTGATAGATGATGAATAAGATTGTAAAATTTGATTGAATTCTAATGATGTTGGATTTCTTTTAAGAGACGAACAAATGAGAATAAGTATTGATAGAAAAGACGATTAAGGATTCTAATTAGATATTGATGATTATTAATGATTAATGAACGAGTTTGTAGTTGACGACATGTTCGTTCGAGTATTGAAAAGATGAGTTGTAGTTATAACCGAGAAGTAGAGTCGAGAAGTTGAACTTGATTTGGTATAGTAATTGCTTAGTCGGAAACGACGATGTTTTAAACGTCGTGTTTATAAACGAGAAATGAAAAGGGGACTATCACGTATAATGATACGAGTAGACTATATTGAGTCAGTAAATTTGTGAGAATTTAGGTTCGATAACATAGAACGAACCTAGAAAACCGTGCGTCGATTTTATCGAGCATTAGGGTTTCACTCGGCAGTTTTGCGACCTTCCACGGAAACTGCAATATCTCCTAGCTCGTTTATTGCAATCAAGATCCGCAAATTGGAGAGTAAACTAGACACCCGTACCTTTCTTGTGGTATAAGACTGGTCCCCTGTTTCAAAATCCCCTATTCTGGGTGGACTTACTGACCTCGTGCAGAGAATGTTCAAAGCTAGATTTTTAAGTTGAATTCTTCTCAACTTGAACTCTTTCGATCTTTTTAGTCGTTTCAAGTTATCGACTACCTTCTTTCTACCGACCTAAAGTGTCGAGTACAGAACCGAGTGAGTGTCAAACGAGATGTGTTCGTATCTCGTTTCTTTTTAACTAAAAGAGTTTAGTTTAGCGTGCAAATGCCTAAAACGTCTAAAGAACAAAAACTTAACTCGACTTTTCGTATTCGTTTATCGTTTGCGACCGAGCTTTAAAGTATGATTTTTACGATGAAGGAGGAAGTCGACACCAAGGATAGGACGTAGACCAGAAGATGGAAGCACGTGTCTTAAAAACTGTATTTAATCAAGGTGGGCTTTTATATATGAAACAAAACGAGCAATGCTCGAAAACCTTTTCTTTATCGCTTTAATAATCGTGTTTTCAAAGTGATGATTATGGCATGAACTGTTTTGTGTTTTATGTGAGTTCTCTTGTACCTTATGAGTTAATCAAAAGGGGTTAACTAACGATCAACTTTGAGTTAGCTATTATGCTTTCCAAAGTTAGTGCACTTTGTAGCCTGTGGTGTATGTGGTATCCTGTTGAGGGGTAGCCAGCCACGGTGAATTATGACTGGTCAAGATTTGAACGTAACATCTATGAAAAATGCTTGCAAGCTAATTTATGCAAATGAGAAAGAAAATGTTTAGTAGACAGGGGAATTTGTTGAAAAACCCCGATGTGCTACAAAAATGAAATGTCTGATTATCTATACTTATGATTATGTTTTCGGCAACGTGTCCACTAAGTACTTTTGTACTTAGCCCTGGATATATTTTCTAAATGTGCAGGTTGAAGCGACGGAAGCGACGACGGTTGAGTTAGAGTGAATAAGAGTTAAGGAAGACTTTTGTATACAGTTCACAAATCCGCTGCTAGACTCTAAACTCTTTTTGATGTTATGTATAATAATCACTATAGTCTAAGTTCTGTAATATAACTTAGAAACTTTTGAAATGCTTTGCCGAGTAATCTTTCGAGATTAACTCTTTCCTTTCGTCAATAAAGTCTTGTTCATAGAAGATAAGTTGTTATGTATGTATGTCTATTCATTCATCCCCTTTCTTCCCCGCTTATTTAATCCAATCCCAGTCGTACCCCGGCTTCTGCCATACCTCGGGATTTGGGGCTGTGACAGAGTGGTATCAGAGCAATCGTTTCTGATCTGTATACAAGTTTTCTTTCAAAGTAGTCAGTTAGAGTATTCGTTCATACTCTATACCTGAGTCTTCTTTCAAGTAAAGTTAAGTGGTAACACTAAGTTTAAGAGTGTAGACGATAACTCAACCTCCCACTACGTCAACTCAACGAAGGAAAGAAAGAAAGAAAGAAAGAAAGAAAGAAAGAAAGAAAGAAAAGAAAGAATTTCAGAAATGTGGTTTCTTTTAAGAAAATTTTTGAATACGTATTCCAAAAAGTTAAGAATGACAATGGTGCCAAAAAGGAAATTTTGAAAGTATGAGAATCATACTTGTTTCTGTTGTATGAATTACGTGAAATTATTTGCGCAATGATTTTTTTTATTTGAAAGTATGATGGCACGAGAATCTTGATTGATTCTAGGGATTTTTCCCGGTTCGCTAAGAACGTAGACTTGAAACCTAAGATCTTTCTGATTCCTTGAGAACTTAGACGTTTTAAGAACGTTAGTTCAAATGATTTCGAAAGGAGATCGTGAAACGGGAAGAACTTCTGTAGACGAATGTCACATGTGAATAGTGACATGAACAAAGACTCGGCAGAGTCAACTTTTGTTTTTTTTTTTTTAAAAAATCAATAAAAAATTTCTTTCAAGAAATTAAGATAAATAATGATAAGGTACGTTAATTCTGTACCAAGTAAACGAAAGAAACGAATGTTACTTCCGTGAAAGTGACATGAACGAAGGCATTTTCAGTTGGAGTTCGCCTCGCTCGAACTTCAAGAAGAGATTGGTTATAATTACCACGAATCGAGTACGAATCTTAGTAAGTTTTCAACGATCGCTCGATCCGACGACGACTATGACTTTGGTTCTAAAGTCGTTTTCCAGTTATAATTTCTTTTCTTTGGAATTTATGTTATTTCATACTTCGTAATTAAACGAAGAATACGACGAGTAGGAGAATCAAGTGTCGAGAAGGACAAAATCTTTTGTAAACGGATGTTACTTTTGAATTAGTAACATGAACAAAGTGGACGTACTTTGTTTTAATAAGTGAAAACCATTAAGAAATTTTCCTTAAGAAAGAAATAATGAAGAAAAGTAATAAAGAATAAAGAAAGAAAGTTATAAGGAAATAAAGTAAGAAATGTAAATGAATAATAAGATAAAGAATGGAAATAAAATCTTGAAATTTTATTTCTATATATTGTTTGAGTGCAATTTCTTGAATTGCTAGATGTTATGATAAGTGGTTGTTTAAGTGGTGATATTACAATTGAATAAGGAATGTTCATTTTGTAATTTAAGTATTTCATTAAGATAAGTTATTTCCCTACCTGTTACTGATCCGTGTTTCCTTAAAACTTTTGTAGGATGGTTAGGAGACGCATTACAGCTCTGAAGAGCGCACCTTTACCACAACATACCCTAGCAGATATGATACATGACGATTACCACGGTTATGAGGCAGATTATGGTGTGGAGAATGTAGGACAGATAGTGAGTAACTTCTCGTCAGTTTACTACGCAGCACGGCACTTTATCCCGAAGAGTCAGGCGATATCCGATCTGATTGTACGACTGCCGGACGAGTGGCACGGTTGGGCGTACCGCGTGGCGTGGTTTTTCCTTAGAGTTTTCGGCAACGACACAGAGCCGACGGGCAACTACACGGGATTCGCTCTATTTATACATGAGCATTTCTTTGACAGCAGGCTCATGGTTCCAGTCCCTTTCGAGCCACATCTTCTCTACCGTCACTTCCCAGCGGTTACCGAGCCAGAGCCTTTAGACTTGGACCCAGAGTTGGCCGCGTTATTGGAGATACCACCAGACTTTGTGCTTAGTGAAGAGTCGGACTCGGAGGCAGAGCAGTTAGAGGAGGACGAGGAGCCCGCAGCTACACCAGAGCTACCACTTCCACTTGGACCACTTGAGGAGTTGATCCCAGGATCAGGACTCGTAGAGATTGACGCAGAGACAGCTGCCCTATTAGGGTTAGCTACTCCTTTTCTACCCGAGCCCAGTGTGAGAGTTCGAGGACCTTTTGAGACAGGGTCAGGGAGCCGGGGGATAGACGCAGAGCTTGCCGCCATGTTAGAGCTACCATCTCCACTGACACCGCTTGAGGAGATTTGCGCGAAGTGGGAGGTAGTCAGAGGTCAGTTAGAGGCTGGACCATCCAGAGTCCGTTCTAGGGAGGAGTACGAGTCGGGTTCCATTCCAGAGCACCTTCTTCTCCTGAAGAAGCGCGCAGTAGAGACCAGTGAGGATTATCTTGTTTCAGACTTAGAGGAGACAATTTCAGAGGCACCATCACCACCTCTACTTACACTTTCTGACGGCTCTACTCTGAGGGAGGACGAGGCACTCTAGCTCGTCTTTGGTTCAGAGTCAGAGGAGGAGGATCCGGAGGAGGACCCGGAGGAGGATCCGGACGAGGACCCGGAGGAGGACCCGGAGGAGGACTCTTAGGGTTTTAAAGGCCGTAGAGGGCAGTTCGGACTCGACTACAGTCTGTTGAGTAGAGCCTCGTAGACGCATGTTAGTAGTAGTAGTAGTTCTTTCGTCCTGTACATAGTCGGATCAGTAACTAGTTTTTGTAGTACTCTAGCGGATACGAAATTTTATGAATCGTTTCCGTTTTAATACTCCCAGTAGATACGAAGATGCAACTTATTAGTGCACCCGGTTCATAGGTAGGCAGTCAGCCTAGTTTAGACGAGTAGTAGTCTAACTTTTTGTATAAGTCCTCGTTGGAGGCAGAATTAATATTCTTTTTGATGTATATATATATACATGACCCGTGAAAGAGTTTTGATCACAAGAAAATTTCCTTATAAAGCATGTAGTAAACCAGAATGTCAAATGAACTCGTGTAACGAGAAGTTTAGTTTAATTTGAAAAGTTAAAAGATTAAAGAGTAGTATCGAAGTTATGTTCGATTTTTCTTTTCCGTGAACTTAATTAAGTTGGAAAGAGGGTGAGTAAGTAAAAGAATGTTTAAAAGAAAGGACTAATGAGAATTCCTATTCCCTATAGTTAAAGAAAAATGCCGCTGAGAAATGTTAACAACAGAAGGGGCCCTGGTAGGCCCAGAGGACGTGGAAGACGTCAACCGGAAAATGAAAGAGAGCAAGAACAAGAACAAGAACATCATGATACCCCTCCACCATCCCCTTCACCACCACCTCCACCACCACCCCGTAGGGACATTGAGGATCTTTTCCTCAAACGAAACCCACCCGTATTTAATGGAACGGGAAACCCTAGCGATGCTGAGCTATGGGTGCGATCAATTGAGAGAATTTTCAAGCTCCTCAGATGTACTTATGAGGAGCGACTATCGTGCATAGCATTCCAGCTCTCCGGACCAGCTGACTACTGGTGGGAAGCAAGACAGAAGGTGATACCTGCAGAGCAACTGGCTCAACTTACATGGGACGAGTTTAAGGAGGCGCTGTACGACAAGTACGTGCCGAAGACGTATAGAGCTCAGAAGGAGGCTGAGTTTTACAATCTGAAACAGGGTAAGATGACGGTAACACAATACGATGCTAAGTTCTGTGAGCTATCCAGGTATGCGCCTACTCAGGTCGATACCGAAGAAAAGATTTCTAAGAAGTTCCGTGGGGGACTTAGGCACGAATTAGGGATTGCTTTAGCCAGTCACGGGGGACTGAGCTATACTAATGTCTTAGGACGAGCTTTGGAAATGGAGGCCGTTGTGCCAGATGAGAAGAAAACAATAACAACCACACCAGCTTCAACCCAAAACCAAAACCGAGGCTATTATAACAGCAATAATAGCAATTTCCAAGGAAAGAGAAAGTGGGAAGGAGGAAGTAGCGGTGGCTACAATCAAAATTTCAACAATCAGGGTAATCAGAGATGGGGAAACCAGCAAGGCTACCAGCAGCCTAGTCAGAACAACAATAAAAGACAATGGCAGGGAAACAACCAGTCTGGGTTGTATTTACAGGGGAACAACCAAACCGGACCCTGGAAGGGGAATAATCAGCAGAACCAGCCGCAAGGGCAACAGAGGAACTTCAATCAGGGAGGAAATAACCCAGGGAGGGTTACCATTCCTGTATGCCCCAAGTGCAACAAAACACATGCCGGTGTCTGTCAAGCAGGCACTCCCAACTATTTTAACTGCGGACAGAAGAGACACATAAAGAAGGATTGCCCTAAACCACTGCAAGCAGTACCTCTAAGGGCCATACAAACGCAGCCACAACAACAAATGAATCAGCAGCAGTTTCAGCAGCACGCGCAACAACAACAGAATGCAAGGGCATGCGCGAATAGGCAGACTGGGCAGGATAAGGGAAAGGGAAAAGGAAACCTTGCAGGTATAGGAAAACTTCACAACATCCCTATTAAGATACTGTTTGATACAGGCGCATCGCATTCTTTTATTGCTGGTTGTTGTGCGGATAACTTAGATATCAGACCCGTAAGAGCTGAACATCCTATGAGAGTAGCTACACCTTTAGGAGAGATCACTACTTCCACGCATGTTTGCTCTAACCTAGAACTAGAAATCAGAACTCTTAAGGTTAAAGCGAAAAATTTGAACGTTATGATAATGTAGGACGTAGACATAATCCTAAGAATGGACTGGTTGTCAGAGAATTATGCCACGATTCTCTGCAACGAGAGAAAAATCTCTTTTCAACCCCCGGGTAGAGAGCCGACCGAATTTCATGGGATTGCAATGGGCAAGAGAGTACCGGTAATATCCACCTTACAAGCCAAGAAGTTGATAAAGAAGAAGGGTTGCACAGCCTATCTTGTGTACCTAGTTGAAGAACCAGGAGCCGAGAGGACCACTCAAGACGTGAAAGTTGTCAACGAGTACGAAGATGTCTTTCCAGAAATTTTACCTAGTTTACCACCCGACCGTCACATAGATTTCTCGATTGACCTAGATACAGGATCGACCCCCAAATCTAGAGCCCCATATAGGTTGGCACCGAAGGAGTTAGAAGAACTCAAAATCCAATTGCAAGAATTGCTAGACCTTGGTTTCATCAGACCAAGTGTCTCACCTTGGGGAGCACCAGTGTTGTTTGTCAGAAAGAAGGATGGTTCAATGAGGATGTGTATAGATTATCGAGAGCTGAACAAGATCACCCTCAAGAACAAATATCCTTTGCCAAGGATAGAGGATCTTTTCGATCAGCTCAAAGGTGCGGGAGTGTTTTCAAAGATAGATTTAAGATCAGGGTATCATCAGCTGAAGATTAAACCCGAGGACGTACCTAAGACTGATTTTCAAACCAGATATGGCCACTACGAATTCTTGGTTATGCCATTTGGTTTGACCAACGCCCCTGCTGTATTCATGGACCTCATGAATAGAGTTTTCCACCCATACTTAGACAAATTTATCTTAGTTTTCATAGACGATATTCTCATTTACTCGAAGAATGAGAAAGAACACGAAGAACATCTGCGAATAGTGTTGGAAACACTTAGAACTGAGAAACTATACGACAAGTTCAGTAAGTGCGAATTTTGGTTGAAGGAAGTAATGTTTCTCAGACATATAGTTTCAGCGGAAGGAATCAAGATAGATCCTGCCAAGGTAGAGACAGTGCATAATTTGAAGTCACCAACAAGTTCGAACGAGATTAGAAGTTTATTAGGTTTAGCAGGCTACTACAGAAGATTCATCGAAGGATTCTCCACGATTGCTAGACCTATGACGCAGCTACTACGAAAAGAAAACAATTTTAAATGGACGGACGAGTGTGAAAATAGTTTTCAAAGAAAAGTTAACCACAACACCAGTATTAGCTCTTCCCGATGCAAACAAGGAATATGTGGTGTATACCGATGCTTCGAAGAACGGGTTAGGTTGTGTTCTAATGCAAGACGGAAAGGTGATAGCTTATGCCTCACAACAACTTCGACCTCACGAAGTTGAGTATCCAACCCACGATTTAGAACTCGCAGTCGTTGTGCATGCATTAAAGATTTGAAGACACCATCTTTATGGTGTAAGGGTTGATATCTTCACAGATCACAAGAGTCTGAAGTACTTTTTTGAGCAGAAAGAACTGAATATGAGACAAAGGAGATAGCTCGAATTAGTCAAGAATTACGACTGCGGAATTAACTACCACCCACGAAAGGTAAATGTAGTAGCAGATGCGCTGAATCGCAAGGCTCCAACCAAGTTAGGATGTCTGTTTGTCGAAGGAGAAACTCTAGTACAAGAATTTGAAAAGATGGAAATAGAAGTGCTCGATACACCAGCAACGATCACAAGTCAAATAGCGGCACTAGAAGCTACGTCGGACTTAAGAGAGAGAATCATAATTGCTCAGAGGAAGGACGAGTCGATGGAGAAGCTTCGCCTTAAGATAAGAACAGATAAACCAGACGGATATTCCGAAGAACCAGACAATGCGATATCATTTGAAGGCAGACTTTGTATTGCTGACGGTGACGAAGAATTGAAAAACAATATCATGAGTGAGGCTCACGATATGCCGTATACAACACATCCAGGGAGTGCGAAGATGTATCAGGACTTAAGAAAGAATTTCTGGTGGAATTGATTAAAACGAGACGTTGCCTCGTTTGTAGAAAGATGCTTGGCATGCCAGCAAGTGAAAGCCTTACATAGACGACCGTATGAATTGTTGCAGCCATTAGATATCCCAGAATGGAAATGGGAAGGAATAGCTATGGATTTTTGTGACAGGCTTGCCTAAGTCAAGAAGAGGAAATACTGCCATTTGGGTGATTATCGATAGACTCACGAAATTAGCTCACTTTCTACCGATTAAGACTACCTACGGATCAGAGAAGTTAGCTCAGTTGTACGTTCGTAAAATTGTACGTCTGCACGGAGTGCTAAAGTCAATAATATCCGATAGAGATGCTAAGTTCACTTCAAGATTTTGGATCACGTTGCAGAAAGAATTAGGAACCGCACTTAATTTCAGTACAGTTTTTCACCCTCAGACGGACGGACAATCCGAAAGGACGATTCAGATTCTAGTTGATATGCTAAGGACAGTAGTATTGGATCGAAGCGCAAATTGGGAGGATATCTTACACTTGGTCGAATTCGCGTATAACAACAACTATTAGGAGACGATAGGAATGACGCCTTATGAGGCATTGTATGGAAGAAAGTGCAAGTCACCACTTTATTGGGATGAAGTGGGTGAAAGAAAGAACTTAGGACCCGACTCGATTAATGAAATGATCGAGATCGTTCGACAGATTCGAGATAGGATGAAAGAAGCCCAGAGCCGACAGAAGTCTTACGCCGATGATCGACGAACCAATCTTAGTTTCGAAGTTGGTGATAAGGTTTTCCTTAAGATTTCACCATCGAAAGGAATCATTAGATTCGGTGTTAAGGGTAAACTTAGACCAAGGTTCATAGGACCTTACGAATTCTTGAGAAGATAGGACCTGTTGCTTATAGATTGGCCTTACCACCAAGTCTAGGAAGTGTCCATAACATGTTTCACGTTTCACAATTAAGAAAGTATGTCTATGACCCTAAGCACGTTATAAGTCAGCAAGACGTCATTCTTGAATCTGACCTAAGTTATGAAGAAAAATCGATATCGATTTTGGATAGAAAAGTTCAATAATTAAGAACCAAGTTGATACCGATAGTAAAAGTATTATGAAATCACCACGGGCAAGAAGAAGCCACGTGGGAGCTCGAGGAAAAGATGAAGGAGAGATATCCTTATCTTTTTGTAGAAGGTATGCAAATTTTGGGACGAAATTTTTCGTAAGGGGGTTAGGATGTAATACCCCGATTATTTCTACAGTCGTTAAAAATAAAAATTAATAATAATTATGGCTTTGCACGCCTAAGATCATGAAATTATATTCTAAGATTTACGGTGAAATCCGTTTCCGAAAATAATTTCCAGAAATCGGACGAACGACTACTGTATTAGGGTTTTCGCGTCCAGTAAGTTTTTCGCCCAAAAAGTCAGAATCAAATTCTGTCAGAATTTACATTCACTTTTTCTTTGAGACGATTTCACTGTAGAAAGTTAGTTTTTATGATTTTCCAGACGAATTTTGGACTGTGAAGTCCCGACTATTTCTCAGATTTTGAAAAACGAATTAGGTTTTACCGATCATTTTCATTTCCGAATCCATAATACGAAATGTGAGAACTTCGTCTATCATTTGAACCGAACAAATCTCTTTTCCCACCATTTTTTTTTCGAAAATTAAGGGAATAAAATAGCATGTTGTCCTTTGATCGAATCATGTTCCACGATATTTAGAATCGAGTTCTATGGATGAATTAGAGAAAGAAATCAAGAACCTCTTGTCTTAGGGTTTACCGATTTTGGGGAAAAAAATTGGGGCTTTGATCGTAGCTCGATTTCTTTGTCGATTGAATGATAGATTAGTGTTCCTCTTGATGTTAATTGACTCTAGGAATTGTTTTAGATTTTTCTAGAAATAAAATTTCAAACCTAAGAGACGAAGAAGGGTCAATTTAGGATAGTAAATGTGTTGATATGCTCGATTGTTTAATGGAAATGAGAAATACGATGCATGAGGATGATTATATATTTAATTGAGAATTTTCTAAAAATAAAACGAATAATGTAAGAGACGAGGATGTGTCGATAAGTTAGAGCTCGTTAACATTTTGATAATATGATTTGCATGTTAGTAATGCTCGTTAGATGATAATCGTTGTCGTAAAATTTGAACGAAAACGTAGAACGTAACATTTATCGTAAGAGACGAACGACGGATGATAAGTCGAGATTAGATAATAGTTTGAGGTTATGATTTACGTAATTATGATTCTTGATAGATGATGAATAAGATTGTAAAATTTGATTGAATTCTAATGATGTTGGATTTCTTTTAAGAGACGAACAAATGAGAATAAGTATTGATAGAAAAGACGATTAAGGATTCTAATTAGATATTGATGATTATTAATGATTAATGAACGAGTTTGTAGTTGACGACATGTTCGTTCGAGTATTGAAAAGATGAGTTGTAGTTATAACCGAGAAGTAGAGTCGAGAAGTTGAACTTGATTTGGTATAGTATTGAAAATGAAATGTCTGATTATCTATACTTATGATTATGTTTTCGGCAACGTGTCCACTAAGTACTTTTGTACTTAGCCCTGGATATGTTTTCTCAATGTGCAGGTTGAAGCGACGGAAGCGGCGACGGTTGAGTTAGAGTGAATAAGAGTTAAGGAAGACTTTTGTATTCAGTTCACAAATCCGCTGCTAGACTCTAAACTCTTTTTGATGTTATGTATAATAATCACTGTATTCTAAGTTCTGTAATATAACTTAGAAACTTTTGAAATGCTTTGTCGAGTAATCTTTCGAGATTAACTCTTTCCTTTCGTCAATAAAGTCTTGTTCATAGAAGATAAGTTGTGTATGTATGTATGTATGTCTATTCATTCATCCCCTTTCTTCCCCGCTTCTTTAATCCAATCCCAGTCGCACCCCGGCTTCTGCCATCCCTCGGGATTTTGAGCTGTGACAGACATTGAGTTCCAATGGATGAATTGAGTATGGATTGTTGAAATTGAAATTATTTGATGCACAATAGAGCTTTGAACTGTTGAAATTGAACTCCTATGCATAAATCCCTAAAAATTTCGAATAAAATGGCCCAAGTATATGATTTTTGGTTTTTGATGTTATTTGTTGAAATTGATTGAAGAATCGATCAATTAGAATTTTTCCAAGTATAATAGGTTCTCGAATTTTCGAATTCAGTTAAGTTTTGAGAAAATTTCAAAAAAATTCAAAATTTCTCCAAATTTTGATTTGGGAATTTTTTATTTTGACCTTGTATGGTCTAATTGATGCTATATCTATGAAATTAGATTTATTTCAAGCATGATAGGACTTGAAATTTTCAAAATCGAGTATGTATAGGTATATATGCAAAAATTTCAAAACTTATGTAAAGTTTGAGCATGAAATGTTGAGTTCTTGATTTTATTTGATGCATGTGATGATTCTATGTTGAAATTAGAGTGACAATAAGCATGTTAGCCTTTCGAATTTCTTGATTTGGAATTCGTATGAGAAAGTTATGAAAAATCGATGATTTTGTTAATTAAAAATCGAATTTCATATTTTTAGGTAAAGTTAGAGGAGTTAATGAGTTAATTGAGCCTAAATATGTTTAACGAGCATGTCAAAACTTGAATCGGGAGAAAAGGAACTTTTATGCATAAAAAGTTGAAAAATTTGAAAGTATTAAGAATTAGGGTTAGCGCTTTTCTTGTTTCGATTGTCGAAAGTTGATATTGATCGAGTAATTGTTCAATTGAATTTATTTTAAGTCAAATTTAATATTTGAGAATTTTCTAAGCACGTGCACATTTTTTTGAGAAAAAATGACGCATACTTTATTCCGAAAAAAATTGATTAAGGTCTCAAATTTCGAATACGATTCCGTATTTGAATTCTTTAAATTATTTTAAGAGAAATGAAGTTGTTTTCATTCAGAACCGATGACTTTCATTTTTCAAGTTAAAAATTGAGCAGTGTTGAGTCAGCATGAGCCTATATTCGAGTCCTGATTGAATTTCTGAGTCTGAAATTGTGTTCGTATGATTTAATCTTAGTTTCTAGAATATTTTAAGAAGTTGGAAAATTTTTGTATGTCTGATTGTGATATGATTGAGTGATTGTAACTAATTTGTGTTAAAAGTGATCGAGATTTAATCTCGTATTTTTCTGAAGTCATTTGACGTGTTGAATTGAGAATTGTGAAGTTTATGTTATGAATAGTAATTTCTCGATTTCGGAAATTTGTTTAAGTTTTAATTTGTCTGACGTTATCGAGTTAAGTAGTCGAGTTTGAGAAAGTCTGTTGGTTTAGTACCTAATTAGAGTTAGAAGTCGAATCCCTTTTCGTTCGAGTTTAGTCGAGTCGAGGAAAGTTAGAGAACTTGAGTCAAATAAAAATCTGAAATCAAGCCTTAGGATTTGTTTTGTTTTTCGAGAAAAGTAGATTCATCCTTATAAGATGTTGTTCTTGAAGGAACGAGTAGAGCCTTGAAGTATGAGTGAGCAAAAGTCAGAAGATTAGCCCCATTTACCACAGCTCCCACGTGGGCTTTCTAACTGAAAGAAATCGATGAATGCGATTCTTATTATCATATTATGTGAGTTTTTAAAATTAATTGACTTGCCAATATTTGAGATTTTTATGTAGTATGCTGTCTACTTAAGGAAGACAAATTCGGTCCTGTGTAAGACGGGATTTTCTGTGTATACATGTTAGTGATCATGTGTTTTCCTTTGGGTGAGCCGGTCATAGTGTTTGAGAAGGAGGCGTACTTCTCGACACACTTATTTGATTGTAGAATTGGTACATACTTGTTATATATATATTATTGTCTGCAGACATTTCTTAGAGAAAAATGATTTTCTTGCATGCACAAGTAAAATGTTTATTTATTCTGACGCTTGTGATGCAGTGGCAAGGTGTTACAGCCCGAATTCCACTGTATGAAAATGACTAGAATCCATTGGACAAATAAGAGCATGCTTTCAAATATTAACTCAAATAAACGAGCAATGGTAAATAACTTGAGTGTCGCAAAGATAGATCAATTATCTTGGTACAAATCAAGTAGAATTTAGAAAAGACAGGAAATAGTTTCGAGCACAAGTCTCATTGTATCAACACCACATCAGAGTAATAGTTTGAAACAAATAAAATATTGTTTTTGCAGCGGAATCTCAAACTCAAGTCCCAACAATTACATGTATGAAGACATGCAATTACAAGCTTAAACCAAAACTACTCGACTTATTGTAACAACTGCCGAGCACTCTCCGCCATCTTCATCCAAGCTAACCTTCACGTTTAGAAATACATGCAGGGTTGAGTACTTCGTACTCAGTGAACACATGCCAAAATAATTTAAAATTTGCTAATTAGAGCTATATAATTGAACTTGCCTTGCCACTGCATCACAAGTGTTAGCACAGTTAAAACATTTTACTTGTTGATGCAAAAACATTTTCTTTTCTTAAAACGATTGCGCAATCAACATATATATAACAACAGGTATGAATCAATCTACCACATCATGTCTTTGTCGAGAAGTAGGCCTCCTTCTCAAACACTATGACTGGCCTAACCGAAGCAAGACTCATAGTGTGTTCCTGTCTCACACAAAATAATAATAGCTCAAGTAGATGATAAAACATACCAAAACTCAGATAAAATGGCAAGTCAACTATTTTAAAAACTCACATAATATGATAATAGTAATCACATTCATCAATTTGTTTCGGTTAAAAAGCCCACCTAACTGAGTAGGGTTAGTCGGGGTAGCTTCTTTTACCTTCTTCTTCTACTTCTCGGTCCCGCTCCTTACTTCAAGAATAACATCTCATAAGGACGAGTCTACTTTTTCTAAAAATGAAACGAGTTCTAACGCTCGGCTGAAGGACTTCTACTTGACTCGGATTTCTTAACTTATCGCCGCTCGACTAACTCGATCTTTCTCGATTTCTCGGCTCTACCCAAGTACTAAACCAAACGACTTTTAGACTCGGGCACTTAGCTCGATAACATCAAACAAATTAAAACTTAAACAATTCACAAAAATCGAGAATTTACTATTCATTCCATAAACTTCGTATTTTTCGATTTCTCACGTCAAACGAACTCAGAAAATTACGAGATTAATTCTCAGTTACTAAAATCACAAATCATTCACATCAAGAATCGGACATTCACAGATAGGTAAACGACTAACTTCGACAAATAGATGAAAAAAGAAAAATTTTCCAAATATCTCAGAATATTCTAGAAAAATCAAATAAATTCATATGAACACGAATATCAACTCAGAAATTCATTCAAGACTCAATACAGTCTCATGCTGACTCAATACTGCTCGACTTTTATCTTTGAAAAATAAAAGTTACCAAATTTAAATGAAAACAGTTTCATTGTTCTTGAAATAAATCAATGAATTCGAATATGGAATCAGATACAAAATTAGAAGCCTTAATGAAAATTTCTCGGAATAAAGTCAACGTCACTTTTCTCGTAAAATGTGCACATGCTCAGAAAATTATCAAACTTGACAGATTGACTCAAAATAATTCTAATTAAGTAATTACTCAATCAATTTTAACTTTTGACGAATGAATCAAGAAAATCCTAACCCTAATTTTCCTTACTTTTGATTTCTTCAATCTTTCATGCAATCGGGTTCGTTTTCTCTCGATTCAAGTTCTAGCATGCTCAATAATCATAATTAAACTCAATTAACTTATAAACTTAATTAATTTCACTTTAAAACTTAAGATTAAATTCTTAAAATTCCAAAATCTCGGTTTTTTCAATAACTTTCTCATACGAACTCCAAATTAAGAAATTCAAGAGGCTAACTTAGTTATTTTTACTTCAACTTCAATATCAAATCATCAAACACTTCAAATAACATCAAGAACACAAAATGTCATGCTTTATTTCTTCATCAAGATCGACTTTTTCATAAATATATGTAGACATGCTCCATTTAAAAAATTCAAAGCTCTAACATGCTTAAAATAAA
Organism: Schizonepeta tenuifolia; assembly: GCA_029490685.1. Classification (NCBI taxonomy): domain Eukaryota; kingdom Viridiplantae; phylum Streptophyta; class Magnoliopsida; order Lamiales; family Lamiaceae; genus Schizonepeta; species Schizonepeta tenuifolia. The sequence goes on from CM055957.1 coordinate 25,404,718, forward strand.
TCCAATTTCATGAATTTATCATCAATTCACTCAAATAAGCTCAAAATCAAAAATACCCAATTTAAAAATCCTAAGTGGTTCGAATTTTTGGGAACTAGGATATAACTTGTCCAAATTAAAAAACTCAAGATTCTATTATACTTAGAAAAATTCCAATTAATCAATTTTTCAATCAATTTTCTCAAACAAGCTCAATTACTAAAAATATTCATTTTAAGGGCATATACTTCGAAAAATTTGGGGGTTTTTGCATACGTATCCAAATTGAACAATTGCACGTTCTATAATGCCTCAAATAAATCTAAATTCACTATTATAAGATCAATTACTAAATTAGAACACAAGATCAACAAAAATCACAATTTCTTAAGGCTAAAAGGTTCGATTTTTTTTAAGAATTTGAGCAAACGAATTTCTTTCTTCGATTCCTCTTAGACTTAAGCTCAAATTATACTTGAATTCACTTACTAATCATCTAACAAACAATAAAAACTTCTCAACATAAAAAATCATCAAATTTCTTGGGCACATTGTTCGAAATTTTTGGGATAAAATTCACAAAAATCATGCTTCTCTTCTAATCATTTAATCATGCATATATCATCATAAAACTCTCAATTCTAACAACACTTCATCAAAATCATCACAAAATCATCAAATTTTCTCATGCATGTCTTTCGAAAGCAACAAACAATTCATACTCTTTAATTCATAACTTTTCTCATGCATTTCAATACTCAAATCCATCGAATTCATCATCAATTCAAACATCAAATTCCAACAACAAAAATCCCTCATTTCAACCCTAAAACTATCGACTTTTAGGGAAAAAAATTAGCAAGAAATTCGACTTCCTTAAATTGATCACTTACAACGTCTTGGATTGATTTACTAAGCTCGATTTTAGCATCAATTTCATGATCAAATGGACGATATGAAAACCCCTAAACTTGGCTAAATTTTATGGTATTGGTGGGGTAGAGATGATCAAGATTTTGGACTCAAATTCCATGCATAAACCATGCAAGAATCGATTATCAAAGCTTGAAGAACATGGCTTCCTACTTTCTCTAATTCCATCGATCAAGAAGGGAGATGGAGAGAGGGATTTCTTGAGCTTAAACAAGCTAAAATCAAACAAGGAACTCGATTCTTACTTGAGAAGGAAGTTTTGACTGATCAAGACTTGATTCCACGCAACTTGAAGCTCCAACTTCAACTCATCAATGGAGAAAATAGCTTGTATGTATGTGTGTGTATGGCTGCCGATGGGGAGGGTGAGAGAAGAGGGTAATGTCGGCTAAGAGAGAGAGAACGTAGAGAGAGAATGATTCACGAGAGAGAGTGGAGAGTGAGAGAGCGTGAGATGAGAGTGAGAGTAGGATAGATTTATTAGAGTTTAGGTTGCACCCATTAGTCAACAACGCGATATAAAATCGCCAGAAGAAAAAGTTTTCTAGTACAAAACAACCCTACTTTTTCATTAATCTCTCAAACGACTTAAAACTCACCATGACTCTTTCTTGATGTCGAAAAGCTCTCTACTTCGTCTATATCTCACTAAATAAATCAAGGAATCTAGAAAATCGACTTTTCAAATCAAAATTTCGACCGACGAAGAAAATCTCGAAAATCACTATTCATATTAGGGTTCTTGGAAATATAACTCAAATCTTTCTCAAATGATCTCAAATGACTTCCAAATATATCCTGAAGGATTTAAAACAACTTTTATACTCAAAAGATACTAATTAGATGAAATTTAAAAAAACTCGATGAATAGTGAAAACTCGAGAAAAGTTACTATTCATCGAAAAACGAAACTTCTCAGATTTTTTTGAAATTAAAACTCAAACTCATTCTCATAGAATCATGCTCAATCAATTCATCACACATTCGATTCGGATAAAAGAAATGAGAAAAATCACAATAAGGCACTCAAGGGCATTTTTGTAATTTTACGGAAATAAAAATCACACAAAGGCACATTATTAGGGCATATAAACTCAATCAAGATGAATTTAAAGACTTATAAAAGGTTGAGGTATTACACAAGGTAAGTTCAATTATATAGCTCTATCAAGCAAGCCTTCAATTATTTTTGGCATGTATTCACTTAGTACGAAGTACTCAGCCCTGCGTGTTATTTCTAAAACATGCAGGTTAGCAAGGATTTGAATGTGCGATGTGCTCGGTGGTGCGTTTGTTGGTTTGAGTTGAGTCTCCTATTTAACTGTGGGACCTGAGTTTAGTTATTCCGCTGCAGTATTGATATGCTACTTGTATTAAAAAAAATCCCACTCTGATGTTGGTACAATGAGCTGTTATGCTTGATACATTAATCTTTATGTTTTATGATTTCTACTTGACATCGACAACTTATAAGTGTATTAATTCGAATTGTGTACTATGGATTTGAAAGCATGCTTTATTTGTTATCACTTTCTCTTTAAATTCCCTTGTACCCGGGCATGTTCACTTGTGAGTCATGGTTATTCAGTTGTTCTATCTTCACTGTCCAATAGATTTTAGTTGTTCCTACACACTAGAATTCGGAAAAAGTGGTATCTGAGTAGCTCGTCTTCTCTTAAGCTTAAACTTCTTTGATAGTCGAGTCTAGATTTAAATTCCTAGACTTAATAAGTCAGTAATGCACTGAGCATTCCCCATCTTATCTGGCTACCAGGTACAAATATTTTCAAAAGCTTTCCAAGTTTGATTTGAATTGTAAGTTATTCAATGTTATTATTTGTGCTTCTCTAAGGTTAAGGAGCTTGATAAGTAGATTGAATTACTAGACTACTTTAGATTGCTCTCCCTAATGATGTATTTTGGTGTTGGAAATCGAAAAGAATGGAACGTTTGTGCAAACGTTTTTGTGAAATGGAATTACCAAGTTCCCTGAGCCTAGAGTCATCTGTGCGAAGCAAGAACCAGTATGTGGAGTATGGAATTTAAACGTGTTATTACCTGTCTTTGGAGTGCTTAATTCGCTTTGGCTTTGTATAGAATGGAAGACGAGACGAACAGGGCGATGATGTAAGAATACCTGCATATGCGGAAGAGTTACTATGAAACATTGGCTGAATTTCTCGCATGTTACCACAAGGTGTGGCAAGTCGTGCAATTCTTGTACGTAAATACCGCCGATGGTATAGTCTATCTGATCTATGCTTTTCCTGAGGAGTGGTGCGATTGGGCGACTTCACTAGTGCCTAGTCACATAGGATGGCCTTATCTCGGGACGTTTCTTGACGATGATTGCAAGGGATCATTGCCATGATCTCGAACTAGTTTATCAGGCATGGTGCTCCGCCTCTAGGACCCTTTGACCTCCCTCAGCGAGTCAAGCGGAGTTGACCCGTTTCTGAGCCCCAGCCTCAGGATGACCCAGCTGCGTTCCTTATCCCTTCTTCCCCTCGCTTTGAGTTGAATGGTTTTCATCCGAGTTCTTTTCTAGAGAATGTTCGTCCGATTAGCTCCTACGACCCCTTTGCCTCGCTGATCTTTGTTACGACTTAGCCAGACTGTTCGTATGACCCTTTTCAAGCCCGCTCTTCAATGTATGATCAACATGCGGATTTTATGTGCTGCAAAAACACTTCTTCTTCAGTGCGAGCTGATGCTGAGCCTTCTAGGCCTTTGCGTACCGGCGATGAGTCATTCGAGGATCCAGCGACATAGATGATGGTTAGATATGGACGTCTCCAGATGATCCCCGGTGATCAGTTTGGTCTCTTGTACCCTGTTTTCTGTACTCCCCATCAAAGAGCAATCCAGGAGCCTGAGCTAGAGCTTGATAGCACGAACGATGTGGCAGCGTACCTTTGTCATGAGAGCAGCCCGCAAATTAAGGACGTGAGAGCCCGTGTTCAGCCCGAGCAGAATGGTGACACGACCCACTTTTGGGATGTTCCGGTCTCTAGCTCCAGCCATCTTCACGAGATGGAAGCAGTAGAAAGCCAAGGCAGTGACGAGGAGGATTCGGAAAAGGATCCAGAAGAAGACCCGAGGATGAACCGAGAGGTGATGATGATCTAAGTGATGACGGCTCTAGTGCTTAGAGTCGGTTCTAGAAAGTTGTGGAAGTTTGATCAATGTAGTTTCTTTTGGGTGTTAAAGGGTTGAACTCTTGTTTATTTTTCTGCAGTGATGTATATTATTAGAACTTGATGTATAGTTCAGTAGTAAGCCAAACACGAAGTGATAGCTCGTGTTATGTGCTCATTTCGAGTAGAAAGTCACGAAGACGTATAGGGAAGTTTTCCTTGTGAATATTTATCCCGGTTTTTTTTGTATAAGTCCTCCAAAGAGGCCATCAGTTGATGATGAAAGAGATCGTTAGATCGTTTGAAATCAGCTTTGAGTTTCCGATTCGATCTAGTTGCTTTTGAGTATCCGAGTTGTAGTTTCTTCCCGAGTGAGTAAGATAAGAGTGAGTTGAGAATAAGTTGAAAAGCGAGTAGAATTTTTATGAAGTTGCAAGATTTATTTCCTTGCAAAGTATGCGTTGATTGAGAAAAATGTTGTAAATGTTGTTTAAGTATCGCTTGAAGAAATTTCTTTTCCCGATCTTTAAAGAGAAAGGAATTCTCGTTAAATCGAGCAGATTTTCTTAAAGTTGAGCTTAAATTGTTTTGCGAAGATTTCCCAAAGGATTTTTAATTTCTAGCGTTTCTTTTAGAATGCCTCCGAGAAGAAATGACATAAACGAAGAAAAAGAGCAACGAGAGCAAACCCCACCTCTTCAAAATGAGAGAAGGATTGAAGAATTCTTTCTTCGCCAAAATCCGCCAACCTTCGATGAAAAAGACAGTCTTGCGGAAGTTGAGAACTGGATTCATTCCCTCAAGCGAATTTTTAGGTTTCTTCGTTGTGAAGATCAAGAGCGTCTTGAATGCATAACGTACCATCTTAAAGGATCCACTGACTACTGGTGGGAAGCCCGACAGAGAACGTATTTCCCTGAAGAATGCAAGAACTTGACGTGCGATCAATTTAAAGAAGCTTTGTTTGAGAAGTATGTGCCCCAAAGTTATCGCAAGCAGAAGGTGAATGAATTTGCGAATTTGAGGCAAGGTAAGAAGTCAGTAGCTGAGTACAATCGCGAGTTTTGTAAGTTAGCTCATTTTGCGCCCGATAAGGTGGACGCAGATGAGAAGATGTGCGAGCTATTTTTCACCAGCTTGAGGCAAGATATCTGAGTTGTTCTTGTAAATCTGAGTGGTCTGACATATGCCGAAACACTAAATAGAGCGCTTGACATGGAGTTAGCAATGCAACTAGAGAAAGGATCGCATGTTTCAACGACACCCCAATCCTAAGGACAGACGATGGTAGCTGCAGACCCTCCACTCTCTCATCACGGCTAGGGCATGAAGAGAAAAGGAAAATAGAGTGGTGGAAACCACCCGTCTAGGAAACCGTGGTAGGGAAAGCGGCAGCAACAAGTTTAAAAGGCGAGACTCCAGCAAGCTAACTAGAGCAGTGCATCTTTCTGACCTCAAGGACTCTCTCCTTATTCGAAATGCGGAAGGATGCATCAAGGCATCTGCAAAGCAGGAAGCAGTGTTTGTTATACTTGTGGTCAACCTGGTCATTTCTTGAACCAATGCCCAAGTAAGCAGCTAGGAGTAGAAAGTAGCAGACCAAGTCAGTATCAGTCAGATAGAAACAACCTTAAGGTCAGCACAAGCTTCAGCGGCAGAATTAGCAGCCTCCTTCCCAAGAGCAACTGCACTTTCAAAAAGTCTTTGCCATCGAGCAGAAACTCGGAGTCAAGGACCAGAGGAACCTTGCAGGTAAGAAGTTAAAAAGGCACTAATTTCGATATTAGTGTTTTGTTCTCGTTCTTAGCTAGTAGTGCGTTTAGACCTTTTGGCCTAAAGTAGGTAAGCCAAACCAGGAGTTTAGAATGTCGACCCCTTTTTATTGAGTCAGCATTAGTTTCAGGCATTTGTTCGAATTTAGAATTTGAGTTCGGAAGTCGTAAGTTGCAGCCAGATTTTTCCTTCCCGAAGTTCTTCCAGAAAGGATGTGGATGTAATTCTGAGAATGGATTAGTTAATGAAAGTTTTGCGTCAGTTCGTTCCGATAAGAAGCAGGTGCAGAGTCAGTCTCCCGAAAAACAGAGCCAGTCATAGTTCTTGGTATTAAAGAAGCAAAAAGGAGAAGTGTGTTGTTAATTCAGCTATCAAATTGGAAGAGTTGATGAGGAGAAAAGAAAAGAAAAAGATTAAGAAGCAGAAGTTAAGTATCAAGGACCTAGCTGAGATAAAGGAGAAAGAAGACGTTTTCCAAAAGTTTTGTCTGATTTGCCTCCAGACAAGCAATTGAAGTAAGATTGATCTAAAACCCAAATATTGCCGGTAGTTGTGTCGAAGACCCCTTTCATAGTGAGATGCAAACGTTATGATGTGGTGGATTTTACCCATCTATGATGTGATAGTCAACGGATGAAGCCGAGCAGGAAAAGTATTTCAGAATGTTGTTGGAAAGAAAGTTAAGAATAGGAAAGACTGTATGCCAAATTCAGAAATGTGAATTCTACCTAAACAAGGTAAATTTCTTAAGACACGTTGATTCGTCTGAAGGAATGGAAGTTGACTCTATTAAAATCTAAGTAGTACCAAAGTGAAAGTCTCCGATTTCAAGTTCCAGAAGTTGTTGTTTCCTCAGTTTAGCATGATACTACTGAAGACATATTGAAGAAATTCTCTCAAGATAGCAAAGTCAATAACAAACCTGTTGAAGAAAGAATAAGAGCTCAGATAAGCAGAGGAATATGAGAAGAGTATTCAAGAGCTCGAGACAAGAGTATTTTCAATAATTAGCCTTCCAAGAGCAGGAAAGGACGACGCTATTCTTATCGCGATGTCATTATAAGATCAAATATGTGTCAAATTGCACAACAAAAGATTGATAGCTTAAGCTTCGAAATAGTTAAAGTTTCGCAAGCAAAAGTGTCTGATGTACGAGTTATTGAGATCATTTTGGATTGCAAGACACTAACCTCCATTGAAGAACAACCTTTAAGCTCCAAAAATGGTAAGAACTTAGTCCCCGATCGTCCATCGACTAATCTAATAAGGTATTTGAGATCCTCTCGTCGTGATGATCGATTTAAGACTAAGATTTAGGCATTTCTTTTCTTGTTAAAAATCGGCAGCTTTGTGCCATGGAAGGAGTTCAATTCTAGAAGTGTTTAAAGCTTTGATTTGCACGGATTGAAGCCCCTTTGATCGATCAATCTTTCAAGAGTTAGTAAGTTCATTGATTCTTGTTTGATTCTAGTGATTAGAACTCAAGAAATCTTCTCTTTTCTTCCCTCTTTTATTCGATCAAAATGAACCCTTGAGCAAGGAAATCGAAGCCTCTTCTCTTAGCTTTGATCTTTGATCTTTTGAGTGATTATTATGCAAGAAAATAGAAGTTAAAAATTTATTTCTTCATCCCCTAAAATCTGCCGAAATTTAGTATAGAAGGAGTTTTGATTTTAGTTATTTAGTTTGATGTTCTTAATCCTTGTGTGTTCATGTATGATAATATTGACAGAGAAAACTTCATGTTGATGATTCAAGCATATTTTGAATGATGGATTTGTGTTCTAAAAATCGAATCTAAGAGGTTGTGTGTAATTGATTAAAAGAAAAGAAATACTCCTCTCTAATGATGATGAAAACCAATGGAAATGAGGTATAGATTTAGGAAATTTTGTTGTGTGTTCTTGATATATGCTTGAGGATGATATTTGATGATTTTGAAGGATATAAAAGCAATAAAATGAAGAAATGAAGAAGTATGAATTTTCCCTAAAATCTACATAAATGCCGATTTCTATGAGTATATGAAGAACTTGATGATTTTGTGATGTTCTTGATGATTTTGTGATGTTCTTGATAATGTAAGTTTAATTTGACAGAGTAGGGGAAAGAAGCACGTTTGATCACCTTGAAAGTGTATTCTTGACTGTTAATGATAAAACGAGTGATAAGAACTCGGAGAATATGCATGTTCATTTAAGCCGTAGTAAATCCAGTGATGTTGATGATATCAGCCACTGTAGCTCAATGTATCATCCTGAAAGGGTTCATAGCTCGCAACCCGGAGAGGAAGGAAGTTCTGGCAACGCCCGAAAGCAATCTTCGTTGTCTTATGGTCATGTGATGCTCGTATTGTCACACCCCGACTTTCGAGGTGCGACTTACGAACAACAACAAAACCTAATCGACTAACAATCAACTCAAATATGGGGGAACATGCTCGGGGAAACATAAATGAAGGGCAAAGCGATCGAATAAGACTATCAAAGGCATAAAGAAACAGTAACCGAGCATTTCAAATTCACATTTTAACAAGCATACGATAGTTTTTCAAGTCAAGAGATTAAAACTTCAACATGTATTTAAGTCATCGAGCACACCGCTCGGAATAAAAAAAATAAGTATAAGAGTATATCAACAGACATTGTTTCAAAAAGTAGCAGTGAAAACTTGCATCAAAATCCAACACTCGCACATATGAAGACGTACGAACGCCTGACTGACATTCTATTCGACTCAATCAAAAACACCACACCACCAAGCGTCCATGCCATCACCATCCAGTCAACCTGCATGTTTAGAAATACACGCAGGGCTGAGTACTTCGTACTCAGTGAACACAAGCCAAAATATTTGGATAAAGATGCTTTTAAAAAGCTATAACAATTGAACTTGCCTTGCTGAAACATCACAAGTACTTATGTAACTTAAAACAGTTTTACTTGTGCATGCTAAAACATTTTCTTTTAAATAGACTGCGCAGTCAAACATAACATATATCAATAGTATGCATCATCTGTCACAATTAATCTCACTGTGCCGAGAAGTAGGCCTCCTTCTCGAACACTGTGACTGGCCTAACCGAAGCAAGGCTCACAGTCACCTTAACATTCAACATACCACATGTAGGTTCCTGCATTTCACAGGATAATAACATCTCATATAAACAGATGATAACACATACCAAACTCAATAAAAACGGCAAGTCAATCGCATTTAAAATTATATAATAATACTCAATAGCATAATAAACTTCATTGCTAGTTTTGGTTCAGAAAAGCCCACCTGACTTTCGAAGATTCTAGCTAGGCGGTTTAAGGGCTACTCGTCCTCGCTTAACGATCCGTCCGGCTTGATCCTTCATAGACCGACATCGATAAAGAGAAATGAGATACGTAAAGACGGATAACAAGCGTTGGACTCGACTGAAGGACTTCTACTTGAGTCGTTTCTCTCTCTTCGCTTTATCTTTTCTAAAAGATTTCGCATTCTCGACTCTAATTATTAACTCTACTCGATGATTGGTTAATGCTACTTAACCAACGTCTTAGCACTTCACGCTTTAATTATGAAACGCCGTCTATCTACATTCCATTACTCGAGCTTTCTTTTAAAAACTAAATTAATTCTCAATTTAATAAATTAATAGTTCAATCATTTTGCACACAAATAACTTAGTAATTCTTCACGTCACAATTAATATCATGCACTTAAACATTTATTCAATTACATAACAAATCCAAATAAATCAAACACATTTCAAGACACATTAACATTTATTCAATTTATACTTTAGCACTCAATTCCATCAAGAATTCTTTTTATAAAACTCGACAATATAATTTATCTTTTCTCGGCTTATAAACAACGTTTTTTCCAAATCCATTATTTTATGAAAACATATTATAATTCTTTACTCAATTAATAAAAATTCTTTTTGATTTCTATTAAACTCTTATGAAATAGGAATTTCCTTTCGATTTCTAACTCAATTCTCATTTCTTAATTCCACTATTATTTTTCTAATTATTATCTCAATATTTCTTCTCGGTTTATTTTTAATCCACAAGGTTTAAAAAAAATAATTTACTTAATTAATTTTAATTAATTTCTTTCAACAACATTGCTTGACATCTCATTCTATTATTTTCTTGATTAACTATACGAGTATTTAGACTTAACTCGTCTAACATCTTTTCTTGACTCGATTAAAACTTCTTTTTATTTCCTTATTAATTAATTATTTTTAACTCAATTTTCTCGATTCTTGTTTATTTACTTATTAAATTCCTTTTTTTTCTTGTTCTTAATTTAAGACCAATTCTTATTTAACAATCTTCTTTTATTTTAGTTTTTATAAAACTAGTTTATCTTATTAAATTTTAATTACGAAATTTCTTTTTGATTTAATTTAATAAAAATCCAAATCTTTAAGTTTTAATACAAGAATATTTATTAGACATATCTTTTTATGCATTCTTCAATTCTTAACTTTTTAATAGCTTTTAGTGTGATACCCCGAGTTTTTATACCTTTAGAGAGCGTCTAATTAACCGAGTAAGTTAAAAGATGAGAATTTAGGAGTAAAATTTTTCTTTTCTAATCGAAGAGAATTGAATAAAACGTTTAGATTGCCTTGTGAATCTTGTGTGAATTTATCTGTTCTATTTATCTGAGATGATGATGATGTGATATGCTTGTTGAGTTGTTTATATGAAAATGAGTATGAGATTAAATTCCGGAAAAATCCCGAGAAGTTTGTTTGATTGAGATAACATAACGTTAATCGCCGAGAAATATGTTTACGCCGATGAACCTAGAATAGAATTGAATTAGAACCTTCGAACCTAGAATTTCTTTTAAGATCACTGAGATAGGGTAAGAACTTATCCGAGAATTGAGAAGAGAAATGAGGAGTTAATCTTTAAAAAGATTAATAAACGGATTTATAAGCCGATTAAATTCTTTTAAGATTTAAAGGACTAAAATGATCGAAACCTTTAATCTTTTAAATTGAGACGTGAAATAGGGTTGAAATGCTTAGTGTTGGAAGTGAGACGAGAAGAGGTTAGACCCGTTAATAGCACAAAACGGAATTAATACGAATCGTTTTATCCGGAAAACCTTTACGACCGGATAATTAACACCCGTAATGACACGACGACGACACGTGTCATCCACCTCTCTCCCTCTCACGCCACCTCACTCTTTCCTCTCCCATCACCCTTCAATTTCCAAGACTAAGTATCATGATTATGTCTTATGCATGGTATTACCAAAAGTAGCATGCAAACTACATCAAATCATCCATCCATCAATCACTTTAAACATTACAACTTCCAACATTACACTTTATTCTTGTTGTTGGATTTCAAATTCACTCACCTAAGACAAGTAAGAAGACTACATTCATTCACTTCACCTCTCTCTCTCATTCGATCTCTCCCTCTTTCTAAGCAAGAAAGAAAATCAAACTCTCAAACCCTCCCATCTCTCTCTCACTCTCGGCAATCCCTCTCTCTCATACCCCTCTTGATTTTTCTCTACATGCAACCATGTATTCAAGCTCTCCATCCATGGAAATGAAGTAGAAAGTATCAAACTCCATTCATTTCATCCATATTCTCAAGAAAAGGTAAGAATCTTTCAAGTTCTTGAAGTTAAATTCAAGAATTATCCAACACTTTTCTTTATTTTGATTCTTAAATCCTATGGATGATTAATTCCATGTTATTCCTTTTTCTTTGAGGATTCAAGAAGACATCTTTCTTCTCTTCAAGTTCAAGCTTTGAAGCTACCATTTCCATCCATTTCAATTCCAAGAGCCAAGAGAAGGATTCCCATTTAAATTAAGTATGAAATTCATTTGATTAGTTGTAAATATGTATGTCTATAAGTCCTAAGAGAAAGAACTATGCATGCATGTTATTTAAATTATGTTTAGGCAAACTTAGGATGTGCATGTGCTAATCGAGTGAGAAGAATCTATTAGAAGAATCAAATAATAAGTTTAATCGGTGAATTAAGAGAAGAAAAAGAAACTAAAACCCTAAGAATTGATAAATGCCGGAAAATATAGTAAAAATAAGAGAAATATGAATTCTTTGAGTTATTATTATTATGATGCTTGATTTGTTATTTTTATCATGTTAGGAATGAGATTTTATACATGATAAATTAAGAAATAAAATGCACAAAAAAAGTTCATGTGTGTGCCGTGAGTTTTGAGCAAGAATGGAACTTTTATTTTGTTGATTTTGTTGATGTATTGAGTGATGTTTTGATCAATGGAATGATTGTATGTTATGTTAGTATAATCATACATATGTTTAAATTAAGAAAATAAGTTTGCATGTTGAAATTTTTAAAGAAATTAAAAATGTGAAAATAATAAAAAGATTGGATGTTTAAAGTGTTACAATGTATGTATTAATGTTAGTTTAAATATGGAATGAAGATAGAAATTTTGATAAAAAGATTTAAAGTTGAAAAACTTTTAATTAAATAAAAGATGAAAGATATATCAATTAAATGTCTTTGTATAAAAAAATTTAAAGACTTGAAATTTTTACTAAAACTACAACAAAAAGATCTTTTATAATGAAACTAATAAAGTGGGCTAATTCATATAAATGTTTATCAAAAGATAAAGAAATTATTAAGTAAGAAATAGCTTAAAGGTTTAAAACAAGTAAAGAAGAAATTATTAAAGAAATAAACAAAAATAGAGAAAACCGAGTTTAAGAAGAATTAATCGATAAGAAGTAAAAAGAAAGTTAAATCGAGTAAAGAAAAGATGCTAGACGAGTTAAGATAGATACTCGTATAAGTTAATCAAGAAAGTAAGGATAAAATAAGATGTCGAATAAAAAGATAAACCGAGATAATAATTAGAGGAACAATAGTCGAGATAAGAAATGAGGATCGAATTAAAGATGAATAAGAAATCCTAATTTTATACGAGTTAATAATAATTAAAGAGAAATTTTGTTAATTGAATAAAAGTTATAAAATATCTTATAAGATAACGGATGTAAAATAAAGCATTGTCTATATAAGTAAGAAAGATAGAATGAATAGTTTGAGCCTTCATAAAAAGAAATGCATAATCGAGTTAGATTTTAAGGTCTAAATTAAATGAATGTTAATGTGTTTTGAAGTATGCTTGATTTATATGAATTCATTATATGATTGAATAAGTGTTTAAATGCATGATGTTAGTGATGTTGTGAAAAATAATTGAATGATTGAGTTATTAATTGTAAATCAAGATTTGATTAAAGCCTTTGAAAGAAAGCTCGAGTAATAGAATATAGACGATGACATTATTAATTAGAACGAGAAAAGTGTACGATGTTGAGTAATAAAGTTAACCAATTCGAATAGAGTTAATAATTTAAAGACGAGAACGTGAGATCTTTTAGAAAAGTTAGAGCGAAGAGAGAGACGACTCAAATAGAAGTCCGTCAGTTAAAGTCCAATGCCTTTGTGTCCGTCTTTCATATATCTTATTTTCCTATCGATGTCGGACTGTGAAGGATCGAGCCGGACGGATCATTAAGCGAGGACAAATAGCCCTAGACCACCTAGCTAGTTCTTCGGAAGTCAGGTGGGCTTTTCTGAACCAAAACTATCAATGAAAATTAGTTATGCTATTGAGTATTATGATATGTTTTCAAATGTGATTGACTTGCCATTTTATTGAAGTTAGTATGTGTTATCATCTATTTATATGAAGATGTGATTATCCTGTGAAAAGCAGGAACCCACGTGTGGTATATGTTGAGGTGACTGTGAGCTTGCTTCGGTTAGGCAGGTCACAATGTTTGAGAAGGAGGCCTACTTCTCGGCACAGTGAGATTGTTTGTGATAGATGATACATACTGTTATATTATATGTTATTTGACTGCGCAGTCTGTTTTAAAAGAAAAACGTTTTGACATGCACAAGTAAACTGTTTTTAAAACTGCTTATATACTTGTGATGTTCGGCAAGGCAAGTTCAATTATTATAGCTTTAAGAAGCATCCTTATTCAAATGTTTTGGCTTTTGTTCACTGAGTACGAAGTACTCAGCCCTGCGTGTGTTTCTAACCATGCAGGTTGACTGGATGGCGATGGCGTGGATACTTGGTGGTGTGGTTTGGTTTTGTTGGTTGAGTTTAGTAGAATTTCGGACTGGCATTTGTACGTCTTCATACGTGCAAGTGTTGGGTATTGATGCAAGTTTCCGCTGCAATCCTTTCAAACTAATATCTATTGATGATAATACTTTAATACTCAAGTTTTTTATTCCGAGCGTTGTGCTCGAAGACTTTGAATACTTGTTGAATTCGTAACTCTTTAACTTGTAATTCCGAGCGATGGGCTCGTAACTTGAATTGTTGTTGAACATGATCCTTTAATTTGATATATGTTCATATTCTCTCTCTTTTTGATGGAATTCCCTTCTCATCAGCATACATTACTTGTTTGAATTCCTGTTGTAAGTGAAGTTAAGATGCTCGGTTATTATTTCATTATGCTTTTGAAAACCAAATTCGATTACCTTATATTCCATCTTTGTTTTCCCCGAGCATGTTCCCTTTTGAGTTAGTTGTTAGTTGTTTAAGTTTGTTGTTGTTCGTAAGTCGCACCTCGAGTGTCGGGGCGTGACAGGTTGGTATCAGAACAAGGCTTTGATTGCTCTGGAGTCTGATATTCTTTGATGAGTTGAGTCTAGATTTAATTCCTAGACTTATTTGAGTCAGTAAACCACACTAAGCTATCCTCCATCTCATCCGGCAACCAGGTATGTCTTATTTTTCTAAAAGTTTTCTTTTCAAGTTGAGATGATGTTTGAGTTATTTAAATGTTGAGAATTTCTTTAAAGTTATTTATTGAGTTGTGATGTTTTAAGATGAATTTGCTAAGTTGATTAATAACTAGATTGCTTTAGAATGCCTTCCCCTTTGCGAGTGCGTGTGAAAAGATCGGAAAGAATAAGGCGTGTGTGCGATTGGTTACGTGATTTGGAATTGCCCAAAAATCCCTCTTTGGAACGCAGAAATGAGTATGTAGTAGAATTCGTAATATGTTCGATAATTTGTTACGTGTGCTTATGCGTTTAAAATTCGTATAGGATGGACAACGTTGATTGGATGCAAGAGTATTTGTACGCGAGAATGGAAAATAACGAGTCGTTAGCAAAATTCTTAGCACGATACCATACGATTTGGGGAAAAGTTTAGTATATGGACGTAGGACCGTTAGAAAGCATGACGCACCTGATTCAAGCGCTACCACAAGAATGGAAGGACTGGGCAGCATCTCTTGTCCCTCGATTTCTAGGCTACCGTTATTTCGACCGAACCCTATACGGCGACGTGAATGCTTTTATCTCCGTGATTTCAGCCCGTTTTATGTCTTATGGCGCTCCTCCGCCCGAACCTTATGAAGATGATACTCCAAGTCTATTAAATGACTTTGTTCGTAATCCTTCACCAATTCCTCCAAGTGGAACTGTTTCTCTCCACATTAATTCGCCGCCACGAACTAATCTTCAACCTCAGAATCCCCTCGCAGATTATCCAATTGTAAGTGGTGTGCTTTTAACTTAATTTTCTTGATTCCTTTATTTCTGACTTATCAACTTTGCAGCCGAGTGGATGTAATGAAAATTCTTCTTCAAATGAGGACCAAATAGCTGCTTATTTAAATCATCCGCAAGCGACCTTTTTAAGCCATCCTAGAGCAGAATCCTCTAGTCAAGCCCGCTCAAGCGACGATTAAGAGAATGGAAACCGTTGATGCAGCGACTGTAGGAACCGGATATCTTCAGACTCTACCTAACAATGTTTTTCCTACCTCTTTTACACCTATCTCTCCGTCAAGGCCAGCTGACAAACATGATTCCCAGATTGGTGTTTCCACCGATGCAGCTCTCCACCGTCACCAAGAAGAGAATCCTAATACCCAGCCATGGATCGAATCCGAGCTAGCTGCGATGAATTATACCTTAGAAGATTGCGAAGAAGCCTTGAGAGAAGCCGAGCACGAGTGTTTCGCCATAGAGGATGATAATGTCGAGGAAGACGATGAGTGGTTTGAAGGCCAAATGCGTGAAGAAGAAGAGGAGGAGGAAGAGGACCCTGAAGAAGATGAGGAGACTATAGAGCACTACGGAGTGGATCCCGAAGCGGAACAGTATGATGATAACGGACCAAGTGAAGATGACTCCTGTATGTAGGAGTGTTCCAAGAAAGTTGTTGAATTCAATCGTTTTAATTCGAGTATGTTGAGAGATGAACTCTTTTTATTTTTCTTTTAGTTATGTTATAACCTGTGATAAAGACTATCATAACTTGATTAGGAAAAAGGGAAAATTTTTCAAAGTAAATTCCCTAAGTGTTATAAATCCTCGAGAAGGCCGCTGTTAAGCGATTGGAAGTTGAAACATTAAGTTCTTTGAATTGAAATTGAAATTTCTGAGTTATCAAATCAAATTGAATATTTGAATATGAAGTGATGATATTTGCTCTGTGATTATGATTGATTGTTTCAAGAACCTATGATGATGATATGAATATATGATGATATGAGTATGTGACGATTACTAGAAACTGAATGAGATGCATGTATTTTTTATGAGAAATTGAAGTAATAAATTATTTGAGAAAGTTTTAAATTGTTAATAATAATTCTAAGTACCGATCGAGAATCGTGTTCCTCCCAAAAGAGAAATGTGTTCAGAATCGAGAAAGGTTCCCTGTAAGCTAAAGATCTAGAGTGGTTAAAGTTTTTCCCTTGTTTTAAATCTTTAGAATGCCGCCAAGACGTAGAAACGTCAGGATTCCCAAAGACAATCCAGAAGGGCAGCGTGACCCTACTCCGCCCCCTCAAAACGAAAGACGAGTTGAAGAGCTATTTCTCCGACAAAATCCCCCGACGTTCGACGGTAAAGGCAGTCCGGCTGATGCCGAAGACTGGATTCATTCTTTAGAGCGAATTTTTCGTTTCCTCCGTTGTTCCGATCGCGAGCGTTTGGAATGCATGGCGTACCAGTTGAAAGGGACAGCCGACTATTGGTGGGAAGCAAAGCAGAGGATGTACTCTCCCGAAGAACGCGAAGAATTGTCATGGGATCAGTTTAAGGAAGCCTTATACGAAAAGTTTGTGCCAAGAAGTTACCATAAGCAGAAATCCAACGAGTTTACCAATCTGAAGAAAGGAAAAAGATCCGTAGCCGAATCCAACCGGGAATTTTGCGAGTTAGCCCGATTTGCGCCCGATATGGTCGACACCGACGAGAAGATGTGCGAATTGTTTAGAGCAGGACTTAGGCAAGATATTCGAGTGGTTCTCGCCAGCCAAAGTGGTTTGACGTACGCTGAAGCTTTAAACCGAGCTTTAGATATGGAGTTAGCAATGCAACCGGAAAAAGGATCGCAACCCCCAGCGAATCCCTAACCACAAAACCAGATGATCATGACCACATCTACTCAACAACAACCAGTTCGGCCAATACGAAAAAAGGAAAGGAAAGTGGAATAGTGGAAACCAACCAAACAAGAAGCAGTGGCAAGGAAAGAGCCAACCGCAGCCCCAGAAGGGAAAGGCACCGCAGACGAACCGAGGCAACCTACCCATCGGACCTTTAGGATTCCCTCCCTGTGCGAAATGCGGAAAGATGCATCAAGGCGTTTGTAAGAGTGGAAGCAACGTTTGCTACACTTGTGGTCAACCTGGTCATTTCTCCAACCAGTGCCCGAGTAAGCAACAAGGGTTTAGAAGCGGAAGACCAAACCAATTCCAGCCGTCGCAGATGAAAGCTATCGAGGCAGCTCCTCTGCAGAAGTTTGTTCCACGTCAACGTAAGTCGCCGCAGCCAAGGCAGCAACCTCCTCAGCAAGAACCACCGCTTTTCCAAAGAACGTACGCGATTGAACAGAAACCGCAGGAGAAGGAGAAACGAAATCTGGCAGGTATGGGAAAGATTAACAACATACCTGTTATTATTTAGTTCGATACCAGAGCTTCGCATTCGTTTATATCTAGTGTCTGCGTAGAGAACCTAGAACTAGAAGTAGAAGAATCGAATCAGATGCTTAGTGTCGCAACCCCTTTAGGAAAGTCTGCGTTAGTTTCGCGTGTTTGCTCGAATCTAGAATTTGAAGTCGGAAACCGTAAGTTACTCGCGAAATCCCTGAATGTGATCCAGATGCATGACGTTGATATAATCCTAAGAATGGATTGGCTAACCGAGAATTTTACAACGATTCGATGCGATTTGAGGCAGATATCGTTTAAACCCCCTGGAGAAGAGTCAACCATAGATTTCGGAATAGAAAAGAGAGTGAAGAAGAGCGTGCCGATAATTTCAGCCATGAAAGCGCAGAGATTAATGCGGAAGAAAGGAACCCAAGCGTACCTAGTCTATCTGAATAAGGACGAGAATCATGAGTTAAGTATCGACGATGTTCCAATCGTGAGAGAATTCAAGGATGTGTTTCCAGAAGTGTTACCAGGCTTACCCCCTGATCGTCAGCTAGAGTTTTCAATCGATTTAGAACCCGGATCAGCCCCGATATCCAAGGCACCGTATAGAATGGCCCCAAAGGAACTTCAAGAGTTGAAGATCCAACTGCAAGAATTGTTGGACTTAGGCTATATTCGACCAAGTGTATCGCCTTGGGGTGCTCCGATTTTGTTCGTTAAGAAGAAGGACGGTAGTTTAAGGATGTGTATAGACTACCGAGAGTTAAACAAGATTACGCTAAAGAATAAATATCCTTTGCCAAGGATAGATGATTTATTTGACCAGCTAAAAGGAGCCGGTGTTTTCTCCAAGATTGACTTAAGGTCTAGATACCACCAATTGAAGATCAAGCAAGAAGATATTCCAAAGACTGCTTTTAGAACGAGGTATGGACATTACGAATTCATAGTAATGCCATTTGGATTAACAAATGCCCCGGCAGTGTTCATGGATATGATGAATAGAGTTTTTCACGAATATTTGGATAAGTTCGTGATTGTCTTTATAGATGACATTTTTGTGTATTCAAGGAGTGAAGCTGAACATGAAGAGCATTTAAGAATCGTGTTAGAAACGCTTAGAACGGAAAAGCTGTATGCCAAATTCAGTAAGTGCGAATTTTGGTTGAAAGAAGTAAATTTCTTGGGACATGTCGTTTCGTCCGAAGGCATCCAAGTGGATATGGAGAAAGTGAAAGCTGTGCAGGATTGGAAGTCCCCGACGTCAATACATGAAATCCGTAGTTTTCTTGGTTTGGCAGGATACTACCGGAGATTCATTGAAAGATTTTCTAAGATCGCGAAGCCAATGACGAGCCTGTTGAAGAAAGAAACGAAGTTCACATGGACGGAAGAGTGTGAGAAAAGTTTTCAAGAACTCAAGACGAGATTGACGACAGCCCCAGTTCTAGCCCTACCCGAGCCAGATAAGGATTATATTGTTTATACCGATGCATCTGCTCAAGGACTAGGATGCGTGTTAATGCAAAATGGGAAAGTGATTGCATATGCTTCCAGGCAACTCAAACCTCATGAGGAGAAGTATCCAACTCATGACCTGGAATTAGCAGCCGTCGTTCATGCTTTGAAGATATGGCGACATTACCTCTATGGAGCGAAGTGTGAAATATTCTCAGATCACAAGAGCCTGAAATACTTCTTCGAGCAGAAGGAGTTAAACATGAGACAAAGAAGATGGCTTGAGTTAGTAAAAGACTACGATTGCAAGATATCTTACCATCCCGGTAAAGCGAACGTAGTAGCCGACGCGTTAAGTAGAAAGAGAAGGAAGGAAAATTCGGATAGAATCGAGTTAGGATTTCTTTTAACCAATGAAGTCAAGCTGATTGAAGAATTTGCGAAGATGAAGATTGAAGTAATCATACCGCCAGCGACAGTAGATCAAGTAATTGCTACCTTAGTAGTGATGCCTGACTTAAGAACCCGTATCGTAGAAAGCCAAAGAAAAGACGAAGAAATGGAAAAGCTACGAAGGAAGGTGAGAAGTGGAGAAGTTAAAGATTTTCCAGAATCGAGCGATAATGCGTTGTTGTACCAAGGAAGAATTTGTGTGCCTAACGATGACAAGTTAAAGAACGAAATAATGAGTGAAGCTCATGAAACCCCGTATACAGCTCATCCCGGCAGCACGAAGATGTACCAAGACCTAAAGAACCAGTTTTGGTGGAATGGAATGAAGACGGATGTGGCATTGTTTGTTGAAAGATGTCTAGCTTGCCAGCAAGTGAAGTCCTTACATCAAAGACCGTATGGACCTCAACAACCGTTACCCGTCCCAGAGTGGAAGTGGGATGGAATCACAATGGATTTTGTGACGGGATTGCCAAGATCAAGAAAAGGAAATACAGTAGTATGGGTAATCGTGGATAGGTTGACAAAGTTTGCTCATTTCATACCTATTCCACATACCTATGGATCAGCCAAATTAGCCGAGATCTACATCAAAGAAATTGTGAAATTGCACGGAGTTCCGAAGACGATTACCTCAGATAGAGATTCAAAATTCACCGCCCGTTTTTAGGAAAGTTTCCACAAAGAGTTAGGAACCCAATTGCAGTTCAGCACTGCTTACCACCCTCAAACCGATGGTCAGTCCGAGCGAACGATCCAAATTCTTGAAGATATGTTGAGAGCCGTCTTGTTAGATAAAGGAGTCGAGTGGGAAAAAGTTTTACCTCTTGTTGAGTTCGCATACAACAATAGCTATCGGAATACGATAGGAATGGCCCCGTATGAAACTCTTTACGGAAAGAAATGTAGATCGCTGTTGTATTGGAATGAAGTCGGCGAAAGGAAAGTGTTAGGGCAAGAAGCAATTGAGGAAATGATAGAATCCGTACATCAAATCCGTGAGAAGATTAAAGAAACTCAGAGTCGAGAAAAGTCGTATGCCGATAATCGAAGATCCAAGTTGGAATTTGAAGAAGGAAATAAAGTGTTTTTGAAAGTATCCCCCTCGAAAGGAGTTTATCGTTTTGGAGTTAAAGGAAAGCTTAGACCTCGTTTTATAGGACCATACGAGATCCTTGAGAGGATTGGATCCGTATCGTATCGTTTAGCGTTACCGCCTAGTTTTGAAAGTTCGCATAACGTGTTTCACGTATCGCAGTTGAGAAAATACGTCTTTGATCCGAAGCATGTAATACGTCGAGAAGATGTTGAGATGAAGCCCGATCTAAGCTACGAGCAGAAACCCGAAGAGATTTTAGACTATAAAGTCCAGCAGCTTAGAACGAAATCGATTCCCTTAGTGAAAGTCAAATGGTGTCATCATGATCTTGAAGAAGCCACTTGGGAACTCGAAGAAAACATGAAAGCAAAGTATCCCGACTTTTTTTCTTAAGGTCAGTAAATTTCGGGACGAAATTTTTTTTAAGAGGGTGAGGATGTGATACCACAAGAATATTTATTTCCTTATTAATTAATTCTTTTTAACTCAATTTTCTCGATTCTTGTTTATTTACTTATTAAATTCCTTTTTTCTTGTTCTTAATTTAAGACCAATTCTTATTTAACAATCTTCTTTTATTTTAGTTTTTATAAAACTAGTTTATCTTATTAAATTTTAATTACGAAATTTCTTTTTGATTTAATTTAATAAAAATCCAAATCTTTAAGTTTTAATACAAGAATATTTATTAGACATATCTTTTTATGCATTCTTCAATTCTTAACTTTTTAATAGCTTTTAGTGTGATACCCCGAGTTTTTATACCTTTAGAGAGCGTCTAATTAACCGAGTAAGTTAAAAGATGAGAATTTAGGAGTAAAATTTTTCTTTTCTAATCGAAGAGAATTGAATAAAACGTTTAGATTGCCTTGTGAATCTTGTGTGAATTTATCTGAGATGATGATGATGTGATATGCTTGTTGAGTTGTTTATATGAAAATGAGTATGAGATTAAATTCCGGAAAAATCCCGAGAAGTTTGTTTGATTGAGATAACATAACGTTAATCGCCGAGAAATATGTTTACGCCGATGAACCTAGAATATAATTGAATTAGAACCTTCGAACCTAGAATTTCTTTTAAGATCACTGAGATAGGGTAAGAACTTATCCGAGAATTGAGAAGAGAAATGAGGAGTTAATCTTTAAAAAGATTAATAAACGGATTTATAAGCCGATTAAATTCTTTTAAGATTTAAAGAACTAAAATGATCGAAACCTTTAATCTTTTAAATTGAGACGTGAAATAGGGTTGAAATGCTTAGTGTTGGAAGTGAGACGAGAAGAGGTTAGACCCGTTAATAGCACAAAACGGAATTAATACGAATCGTTTTATCCGGAAAACCTTTACGATCGGATAATTAACACCCGTAACGACACGACGACGACACGTGTCATCCACCTCTCTCCCTCTCACGCCACCTCACTCTTTCCTCTCCCATCACCCTTCAATTTCCAAGACTAAGTATCATGATTATGTCTTATGCATGGTATTACCAAAAGTAGCATGCAAACTACATCAAATCATCCATCCATCAATCACTTTAAACATTACAACTTCCAACATTACACTTTATTCTTGTTGTTGGATTTCAAATTCACTCACCTAAGACAAGTAAGAAGACTACATTCATTCACTTCACCTCTCTCTCTCATTCGATCTCTCCCTCTTTCTAAGCAAGAAAGAAAATCAAACTCTCAAACCCTCCCATCTCTCTCTCACTCTCGGCAATCCCTCTCTCTCATACCCCTTTTGATTTTTCTCTACATGCAACCATGTATTCAAGCTCTCCATCCATGGAAATGAAGTAGAAAGTATCAAACTCCATTCATTTCATCCATATTCTCAAGAAAAGGTAAGAATCTTTCAAGTTCTTGAAGTTAAATTCAAGAATCATCCAACACTTTTCTTTATTTTGATTCTTAAATCCTATGGATGATTAATTCCATGTTATTCCTTTTTCTTTGAGGATTCAAGAAGACATCTTTCTTCTCTTCAAGTTCAAGCTTTGAAGCTACCATTTCCATCCATTTCAATTCCAAGAGCCAAGAGAAGGATTCCCATTTAAATTAAGTATGAAATTCATTTGATTAGTTGTAAATATGTATGTCTATAAGTCCTAAGAGAAAGAACTATGCATGCATGTTATTTAAATTATGTTTAGGCAAACTTAGGATGTTTATGTGCTAATCGAGTGAGAAGAATCTATTAGAAGAATCAAATAATAAGTTTAATTGGTGAATTAAGAGAAGAAAAAGAAACTAAAACCCTAAAGAATTGATAAATGCCGGAAAATATAGTAAAAATAAGAGAAATATGAATTCTTTGAGTTATTATTATTATGATGCTTGATTTGTTATTTTTATCATGTTAGGAATGAGATTTTATACATGATAAATTAAGAAATAAAATGCACAAAAAGTTCATGTGTGTGCCGTGAGTTTTGAGCAAGAATGGAACTTTTATTTTGTTGATTTTGTTGATGTATTGAGTGATGTTTTGATCAATGGAATGATTGTATGTTATGTTAGTATAATCATACATATGTTTAAATTAAGAAAATAAGTTTGCATGTTGAAATTTTTAAAGAAATTAAAAATGTGAAAATAATAAAAAGATTGGATGTTTAAAGTGTTACAATGTATGTATTAATGTTAGTTTAAATATGGAATGAAGATAGAAATTTTGATAAAAAGATTTAAAGTTGAAAAACTTTTAATTAAATAAAAGATGAAAGATATATCAATTAAATGTCTTTGTATAAAAAAATTTAAAGACTTGAAATTTTTACTAAAACTACAACAAAAAGATCTTTTATAATGAAACTAATAAAGTGGGCTAATTCATATAAATGTTTATCAAAAGATAAAGAAATTATTAAGTAAGAAATAGCTTAAAGGTTTAAAACAAGTAAAGAAGAAATTATTAAAGAAATAAACAAAAATAGAGAAAACCGAGTTTAAGAAGAATTAATCGATAAGAAGTAAAAAGAAAGTTAAATCGAGTAAAGAAAAGATGCTAGACGAGTTAAGATAGATACTCGTATAAGTTAATCAAGAAAGTAAGGATAAAATAAGATGTCGAATAAAAAGATAAACCGAGATAATAATTAGAGGAACAATAGTCGAGATAAGAAATGAGGATCGAATTAAAGATGAATAAGAAATCCTAATTTTATACGAGTTAATAATAATTAAAGAGAAATTTTGTTAATTGAATAAAAGTTATAAAATATCTTATAAGATAACGGATGTAAAATAAAGCATTGTCTATATAAGTAAGAAAGATAGAATGAATAGTTTGAGCCTTCATAAAAAGAAATGCATAATCGAGTTAGATTTTAAGGTCTAAATTAAATGAATGTTAATGTGTTTTGAAGTATGCTTGATTTATATGAATTCATTATATGATTGAATAAGTGTTTAAATGCATGATGTTAGTGATGTTGTGAAAAATAATTGAATGATTGAGTTATTAATTGTAAATCAAGATTTGATTAAAGCCTTTGAAAGAAAGCTCGAGTAATAGAATATAGACGATGACATTATTAATTAGAACGAGAAAAGTGTACGATGTTGAGTAATAAAGTTAACCAATTCGAATAGAGTTAATAATTTAAAGACGAGAACGTGAGATCTTTTAGAAAAGTTAGAGCGAAGAGAGAGACGACTCAAATAGAAGTCCGTCAGTTAAAGTCCAATGCCTTTGTGTCCGTCTTTCATATATCTTATTTTCCTATCGATGTCGGACTGTGAAGGATCGAGCCGGACGGATCATTAAGCGAGGACAAATAGCCCTAGACCACCTAGCTAGTTCTTCGGAAGTCAGGTGGGCTTTTCTGAACCAAAACTATCGATGAAAATTAGTTATGCTATTGAGTATTATGATATGTTTCCAAATGTGATTGACTTGCCATTTTATTGAAGTTAGTATGTGTTATCATCTATTTATATGAAGATGTGATTATCCTGTGAAAAGCAGGAACCCACGTGTGCTATATGTTGAGGTGACTGTGAGCCTTGCTTCGGTTAGGCCGGTCACAATATTTGAGAAGGAGGCCTACTTCTCGGCACAGTGAGATTGTTTGTGATAGATGATACATACTGTTATATTATATGTTATTTGGCTGCGCAGTCTGTTTTAAAAGAAAAACGTTTTGACATGCACAAGTAAACTGTTTTTAAAACTGCTTATATACTTCTGATGTTCGGCAAGGCAAGTTCAATTATTATAGCTTTAAGAAGCATCCTTATTCAAATGTTTTGGCTTGTGTTCACTGAGTACGAAGTACTCAGCACTGCGTGTGTTTCTAAACATGCAGGTTGACTGGATGGCGATGGCGTGGATACTTGGTGGTGTGGTTTGGTTTTGTTGGTTGAGTTTAGTAGAATTTCGGACTGGCATTTGTACGTCTTCATACGTGCAAGTGTTGGGTATTGATGCAAGTTTCCGCTACAATCCTTTCAAACTAATGTCTGTTGATGATAATACTTTAATACTCATGTTTTTTATTCCGAGCGTTGTGCTCGAAGACTTTGAATACTTGTTGAATTCGTAACTCTTTAACTGGTAATTCCGAGCAATGAGCTTGTAACTTGAATTGTTGTTGAACATGATCCTTTAATTTGATATATGTTCATATTCTCTCTCTTTTTGTTGGAATTCCCTTCCCATCAGCATGCATTACTTGTTTGAATTCCTGTTGTAAGTGAAGTTAAGATGCTCGGTTATTATTTCATTATGCTTTTGAAAATCAAATTCGATTACCTTATATTCCATCTTTGTTTTCCCCGAGCATGTTCCCCTTTGAGTTAGTTGTTAGTTGTTTAAGTTTGTTGTTGTTCGTAAGTCGCACCTCGAGAGTCGGGGCGTGACATTTAGACTTCATTCTTTTTGTTACAAAAATTTCTCTTTTCATCTATGATTCAAACTAACATTTTAATACACAAATATCAAAATTGTTAAATCTTCTATATTATCAAAAATTATTTTCTTTAATAACTTCACATGCAATTCCATTTTCTTAAACTTAACAACATATATGATTACATCAACATATCATATCATAACTTCATGATCAAAACATCAACTAGATCATCAACAAAATCAACAAAATAAATCCTTCTTTTTCACCCAATACACACGGCATTCACATACTTTTTTAGGAAATTGGTTTTTCAATTTTTCATGCATATATATTCATTCACAACATGAATAAAATCATAGATCACGCATCAAAATAACAATAACTGAAGAAATTCATATTTTCCTATTTTCCTCTAATAATTTCGGCGTTAACCATTTTTTTAGGCATTTAATTTCTTTTTCTTCTCTTAATTCACCGATTAAATCCTAGTGTTCGATTTTCCTATCGATTTCTTCTCACTTAAATCTCACATTAACAACCTAAGTTTGCCTAAACATAAAATAAATACCATGCATGCATGTTTTCTTTCTTTTAGGGCTTAGAGATATACATATATACAATTAATCAAATGAATTATCATACTTTGAAATTTAAAATTGGATCTTCTCTCCTTGGCTTCTAGGGATCGAATTGAAGGGGGAATGAGCTTCAAACTTGAGCTTGGATGTAAGGAAGAACTCTTCTTGAATCCTCAAAGAAAATATAATACAATTGATTAATCATCCATTTTTAGGGCTTAAGAGCCAAAATGAAGAAAAATGGGGGATGATTATTTGATTTTAATTCAAGAACTTGATAAATTTTTACCTTTTCTTGAAGATATGGATGAAATAGATGAAGGATGATGATCTTCACTTCATCTCCATGGATTTTAAGCTTGAAAGCTAAGATTGCATGGAAGAAAATTAAATGTATGTGTGTGGTGTGTGTGTGTTTGCCGAGAGAGAGTAGGGAGAGAGAGAGGGAGAGTTTTGTTTTCTTTTCTTTGGTGTTGGATGTAGATGAATGAAATGAATTTCTTTCTCTTTGAACATAGAGAGATATCAAGAGAGAGAGACATAGATACATGTATTTGTGTCCAACAAAGAGAATAAATATGATTGCAATTAGTATTGGAAATTGGTATGCTTAAGTGTAATGGAGAATTGATGTGATTGCTATTGCATGCAATCTTTTGTTAAGATTGTGGTGAGACATAATGATGAAAATTGCATAGGAAATTGGAGAGAGATGGGAGAGAGATGGTGTGAGGTGGCGGTCCGAGGGAGAGAGAGAGTGACACTTGTCCTCGTTGTGTCGTTACGGGTATTAATTACCCGGTCGTAAAGGTTTTCCGGATAAAATGATCTGTATTAATTCATTTATGCTACAAACGGGTCTAATCTCTCTTTGTCTCGTTTTCGACACTAAAACATCTCAATCCTAATTTACATCTCATTAAAAAGATTAACGATTCCAATCATCTAGTCTTTTAAATCTTAAAAGAAATTAGTCGGCTTATTAATCCGTTTATAAATCCTTTAGAGATTAAATTCTCGCATCTCTTCTCAAATTATCTCGGATAAGCTCTTATCTTATCTCAATGACCTTAGAAGAATTTCTAGGTTTCAAGATTTTAATTCAACTCTATTCTAAGTTCTTTGGCGCATAGAAATTTCTCGGCGATCAACATTATTCTTTTTCAATTAAACAAACTCTTTGGGGTTCTTCTGAAAATTAAACTCATACTCATTCTTATAAAAACAATTCAACATATATGTCACATTATCATCTCAAGAAATAGAACAGATAATTCACACAAAAACACATAAGGCATTCCAATCGTTTCGCTCATTTCTGTTTATTTAGAAAAGAAAATTTTTATTCCTCAAATCTCGTCATTTAAACTTACTCGGTTAATTTAAAACTCTCTCTAAAGTTATAAAAATCCGGGGTATTACACGTATATATATTCTACTGTTACTTGAGCTTACATTGTATATTCTGATAACTCATGAATTTGACCCTATAGATTCATTTTTCTTCTTGAATAGGGGGCATGAATTTAAATTAACTACTGATTGATGCTACTTTTTGTTTAGCTATTTGGATAAGCATGGGTGAATTTCACAAGAAGTTTCACATACCGTATAAACTAATTCCAGAAAACTGCTCTGGTAAGTTAATGCGTAAAATGGTTTCTTTGTTTGTCAGTCATGTTTTATGCTTTGTACCGGAGTTAATATTTTTTTCATTTGAGAAAAAGAGAAGAAAAAATGAAGTTAGCATCTAATGTTCAAATTTGTTGGGGTGAATTAAAAAGATTCAAGGTGCTCGTTTTATCTTCGTCGCATGGAAAAATGGAGTTGGCATCTTTATTATCGCAAACTCCTGGGCTGTACCAGTCCACATTTTCCTATTGTTTGCCCAATTTTGGGTCTGCATGTTTCAGTGGGACCTCAGATTGGGGCCCAAAAATCAGCCCACTAACATTAGATGCACACAATTGCTGAGAAATCCAAGAAGATCGTCTCTTTATTATGTTAATCTTATGGGGATCAGCGTGGGTAATCGTTTGCTCAATTTTTCTTCTTCTGGTTTTGCTTTCGATCCCAACACTGGTGCAGACACAATTATTGATTTTGGTAACTTGTTCAAACTCAATTACGCATTCATATATATTCCAATAACTTTTATGGTTAGTGGTTACTTGAGTTTTATAACTTGTGATCTAACAAAATTGTGAGTGGTGTATGTTTCAAGTAGAATAATCTCTATTTGTTAGTATGATAATTTACAGGCTTAAAGCAATCTGTCAAATTAGCATATGAAAACTCTTGCAAATGTTTCAATTTCTTATTATATTAGTACTCACAACTCACAAGACATTACTCAGACTGTGTGTGTATCCGAGAGAGATGAGAGGGAGAAAAAGATTGGTGGGTGAGAGAGTGTAGAGAGCGAATTGGAGAGAGATGATTAAGAGAGAAAGAGTGTTGCGTGAGAGAGTGAGATATAATGAGAGTATAAATGAATTAATAGAATTTAGTTACATCTGGTAGTAAATTATCCATGCTCGTTTATTCTTGAGTTGTGATTTGAAAGCATGTCATTATCTATTATTGCTTCCAATCTATATTCCCGTGTTTCCGAGCATGATTCCTTATTGAGTTAAGTCTTATTTGATGGTTTCACCTTCACAGTCCAATGGAGTCTTGTCGTTTTTGTACGCTTGAATTCGGGCTGTGACACAAAACCTATATTACCATTTTTAGCTTGTGTGGTCGGCCACAGTGTGACCAAATAGCACTACCCATACATAAAAACATTGTTTATAAAATTGATTGTATTTGTATGTATATCATATATAGTCAATTTATTGGAATTTGTTACTTTTGTCCTTAGTGGATGATGAGCGACATGGATTTTAAGAGTCGCCAAGTAGGTAAGAGTGATTTTTAGATAAATATATTGTGAGTGAAAAATATAATATTCATATTTATTATGAAGAGCTGGTCATGTAATTTTTATTTCTGAAAGAAATACACTTATTGTGAACAACCTAAAAACATAAACTAGACTTATTGCGTGTTCCATAGAGAGGATATCATTATAATTTTCCTACTTTATGTATCCCTAGCTCTATCTTTGTTTGGTTAATTAGCCTGGAAAATTAAAGCATTCCAACATAGATAAAACATATAAAAACAAATTTATAAGAAGACGAGTCTAGAGAGTTTTGCAGTAGTGATAGGGTTTATCATATTCATATCTTGACTCGTAACTTTTTTTTAATATATAGTTTATTTTTATTTTATCCCAACAATCGGAATTGATGTCATCTCATGCACAAGACATATGCTGCCTCTATTCCCGAAAGAATTGTCTAGGTTTGATCAGCACAAGAATGAAGAAAATGAGTTGAATTCATTGATATTATGCATTTTAAGTGGAATAAGAGTTACGTTTGTAGATAATAAAGAGTGGAATACAGTTAAAAGTATAGTCAAATGTGTTGGACCTATTTTAATAAGTGGAGTTAGCAAATCTTTTATAGCCACTCATTTAAGAATATATAGGCAAATCTTTCAAGGAAGCGAGTGTGTGTATATATATCACGTAAGTGATATTTATGCTGGTTCCTATGGTTCTCATATAAAGATGAGTTCCTACCTGATCCACACCATATATATATATATATATATATATATATATATATATATATATATATATATATATATATATATATATATATATTATTAAAACGATTGTACATTTGAAGTTTTCCTATAATTTGAGGTCTTACGTGGCACTCTTTTCATTTGGTATTCCTATTTATAATAAAGAGGCAAATGATAATATAGCATTAGGGTACATGTTTCTATATTGTACTCTATTTGACAGAAATACCCTTAGCAGATGTAGAGGTTGTGTACGGTTATTACATCCCACATTTATTACTTTTCAATTTCTCTCTCTTCCTCTCATTCTCTCTTCCCTTCCCGCTCCCTCATCTCTCTCCCTTCTCTGCGACGTTCGCATTCTCCGCCTCCACTCCGCTGTTGAAATCCTCCACTCCGCTGTCCTAAAACTCCGATGCCAACCACAACAATGCTGCCGCACTCCAAAAAAGTGAAAACAACCGTCATGACGTTTCATATGCAGATTTTCTCGCGCTTCTCTTCTCCTCCGTTCTTCGTTCATCTCCGTTCATCCACGCTCATTTCCGCCGCCATCTACAATATCGAGAACCACCACGACAACTATTTTCACCGGAAATCCATAGATCTTGCCGGAAATCCCTAGATCTAAAATCGGGTTTTCAATTTATGATTTTTTTTAGACTTGTTTTTAGTCATTACATAGGTTTTTCGTATAGTTTCTAATTATTTCTAGTGTATTTGGGTTGAATTCTGAGCGATTTTGATGTATTTGTGCAAATTTTCAGCTTGTTTATGTTGTTGCAGAGTTGTTGTTTTTGTTGTTAAAAATCCGTCGGTACACAGTACACATTTACAAATGCGTACCGAATTTGTTGCGTACAATGAATTTGTCCTTCGATTTGAGTACGAGTTGCTTGATTTGGGAAATTTTTTATTAGGTGTACCTGTACATTTTGTGCAATACGTACTGGTACACACCCATCTTTGATTTCTGACATTTTAGTTTGTAATTGGGGATGGTTCATTATTGATTTTCTGAGATTATGCATGGTGAATTTTTGCATTCGGTTGATGTGAATGTACGCATTTGTATCATTTTCTGTGAATCTGGCATTTATTCATGCGATTGTATGATTAAACTTGGTACGAATTTATAAATGTGTACCTAATTACGAAGCATATAAGTTGGAACGAGGTGCGCATTTGCAAATACGTACAAAGTTACCAAGCATATTACTGGTACACTTGGTACGCATTTGTAAATATGTACAAAGTTCACAAGTATATTGTTGGTAAACTCAATACGTTTTTGTAAATACGTACCAAATTATCAAGTAAAATACAAGTACACGTGATACGCATTTTTAAATGTGTATCGAGTGTACTAGTAATATTTTTGTTTACTATTACGTGATTGCAAATACGTACATATTTTACAAGTACACTTGGTACACATTTTCGAGGTTGCAGCTCGATGTCAATAATTCAATGTTGTGGCTGGAAGCATCTATTTTTATAGCATGGATGAAAAAACCACTTATAATAGCATTGACAACAACATTTGAGATTTGTGAATTTCTAGTTCTTATTTATAAATAATTTTCTTTAATTTATGATTTGTAAACAATTTGCTACAATATTAGTATTATTAGTACGCATATTCTATCTTCATACTGTGTTTTGAACTAGTAAGCGATACGAATATGCATTTTCGTACTCGCTAATAGCGGGATTTTGAATTGGTATGCAGTACGAATTTGCATATTCGTACTGCGTACCATGCGAAAACCTTCAAGTACGCAGTACGCATTTAGAAACTCGTTACACAATGTATGAATTTATATATGTGTATCATTAAACTTGGTACGATTTTGTAAATGCGTATCTGGTTCTGAAGCATATAAGTTGGAACGAGGTACGCATTTGCAAATACGTATCAACTTCACTAGTGTATTACTGGTAAAATTGGTATGCTTTTTGAAATACGTATCAAGTGTACTAGTAAAATGATTGTTTGCTAGTAAGTATTTGCAAATGCGTACCTATGTTACAATTACATTGGATTCGCATTGAAAAATACATTCCGTGTGTACCAGTAACATGATTGTTTGCTAGTACGCATTTGCAAATGCGTACTTACTTTACAAGTACACTGGGTACGCATTGACAAATACGTACCGTGTGTACCAGTAACATGATTGTTTGCTAGTACGTATTTGCAAATGCGTACCTACTTTACAAGTACACTCGGTACGCATTGACAAATATGTAACGAGTGTACCAGTAATATGACTGTTTGCTAGTACGTCTTTGCAAATGTGTACCTACTTTACAAGTACACTCGGTACATATTGGCAAATACGTACCGAGTGTACCAGTTGCTGGTCGAACTTGTCGGTACAAAATGAGCATATTCATACTAGTAGGAACTCGTACTAGTAGCTGATAGTATCTTACAAGAACTCAAGAAATCAATGTTTATGACAGTAAGCATCTATTTTTATAGCATGGATGAAAAGAACACTTGTAATAGCATTGACAACAACATTAGAAATTAGTGAATTTCTAGTTCTTATTTGTAAATAATTTGCTTTAATTTTTTATTTGTAAACAATTTGCTACAATATTAGTATTATTAGTTTGCATATTTTGTCTTCATACGGTGTTTTAAACTAGTAAGTGATATGAATATGCATATTCGTAATCGCTAATAACGGGATTTTGAAAATTGGTACGCAGTAGGAATATGTACCAAGTAACGGGATATCAATACGTACTGTGTACCAAGTAACTTGGTACGCATTGGTAAATACGTACTGCGTACCAAATAAACATTACATCCATCCAGTACGCAATTACAAAAACGTACCAACTCAAAAAAAAATCAAAAATTGAAATCGACAACCCATAATTCATATTACCGAAAAATTACCTCCATAGGTTTGTCGCCACAACTAAACATCGCCGGAAAATTACAATCGAACCCCATTGGTATCAGAGCAGTGGTTCAAAAGACTATTAAGTCTGTTTCACTAGGTGTGAGATGAGGTTTTTCAGTGGTCAACTGAACTGATCTTTCGAAAATCTTTCAGGATGATGAACCCGAAGCTCGTGGGAAGCTTGCCAAAGTTCACCATGGATAACTATTCCATGTGGAAATAATCTCTCCTGGCCCAATCTAGATCATAGAGAACGTCACAGTTTCTTCACCAACTTCTGCTTCCGCAGAAATTACAACTAGGATAGAACTGAAGGATCTAAAGAATTACTCATTTGGCGAGAGAATGTTGGCGCAGTTGGATGACATAGCCAAAAGTGTCATCTCTACAACAATGGGGAATGCCTATCTCCCCAAAATCATCTCCTGCAACACAACTAAGGAGATGTGGGATTCGCTTACATCTCTCTATAGAGGTTCTAATACGATCAAGGAGAATAAGCTCGCCTTGGCATGTCAGAAATATGAGAATTTTAGGTAGCGGACAAGACCATCGACAAGATTTAGCTGAGGTTCATAGAAATCACGATGAACATTGTGAGTATAAGATTAGGAAAATACTCTTAGCGCAAGATGTACTTGAAAGTTCTTTCAGCCCTAGGCACAAACTGGGTCGTCCACTGGGTTTTTCATCAAAACCGGACTGATCTCAACTCGTTGAAGACAGAGAAGTTGTTCTCCATCCTGAAGGCTAACGAGTACAACATCCAAAGGTTGAAAACAATTCAACCTGAACTAAGTGAATCCCTGGATCAAAGCTCAGCGACCAAGAATGTGGGCTTTGAGATGAGTCATGCAGATTCAAGTTTGGCAGACTGGTCAAGGTCAGCCGACTCTACAACCAAGGATAGTCTGAGTCGAAGCGATCTCCAGAACAAGATCAAGAAAATGACTAAGAAGATGGAGGTGATGAACTCCAAGCTTAAATGATACCAAAGTATCTCCTAAAATAGGGAATACTCAGGATAATCATCGAAGACTCAAGCAGAAGGGTGCTTTGAGTGTGAAAGCTAGGGCACTACAACATGGACTATCCAGATCTCTCCAAGAAGTATAGAGATGCCCTCTGAGCTAGAGCTAAGGATAAAACCAAGGTAATGATCATCGAAGAAGAGGTAACTGACACTGAGGTGTACACCAACACAGATGAAGATGAGGACACCTCTCCATCCAGCTCAGCCGTTTAAGACAAGTGCCTCATGGCATGGCCAGAAGAATCTACTCGTGAGGAACACGATAAACTGAGGTAAAGAAAAGATGCAAAGTCAGTGTGGATCATGGATAGTGGATGCTCAAAGAACATGACGCATCATATCGATCTACTCATAGATTACACCATTCGAGTTGGACCTACAGTTACATTTGGTGACAAATATAGAGGTCAAACAAAAGGTTCAGTACACTTGAAATTGAGTTTGTGACAATTAAAAATGTTTCCTTGGTCGATAGATTGAAGCATAATCTGCTCTCCATAGGGCAATTATGTGATAATGGTTTTTCTGTGAAGTTTGATGCACATGTATGCAAGGTGAAAGATATTAAGACCAAGAAAATCCTACTTGTTGGCAAAAGGCCTTTCTCTGAAGATGTATACTATACGGACTAGTCAAGCTGTCCACGAGAGACTTGTCTAGTGTCGAAAAGATGCTCAGAAGTCAGTTGTCTATGGCACAAAAGGCTGAATCATCTTAACTTCAAAACCATGAATCGACTTGCTCACCAACAACATGCAATCAGAATCCCAGACTTTTTGTACATTCTGATGCATATATGTATGCAATATGTGTAGTGCATGTCAACTAGGAAAGTTGGCTAGAGCATCGTTTCGACTAAAGTTGATGTCATCAACCGACCGAGTTCTGTAATTGATCCATGGATCTCTTCAGTCTAGTCACCCCCATGAGCATGAATGGAAATGTGTATACTCTCTTATTAACTGGATGATTACTCGAGATACACATGGGTGATCTTCATGGCGCACAAGAATGAGATAAGATATTAGTTGCCCAAGCTGATGGATCGAATCGCAAACTAGCAGAAGAAACGAATTGTGTCTACCAAATCTGATCACAGTATAAGTTCCTCAATAGGTCCATCATTGAGTATTTTGATAAGAATGGCATCACTGATAAAACCTTAACTGCAAGGACTCCACAACAGAATAGAGTGTCTGAGAGAAGAAATCATACATTGAAGGATGCTGCAACATCCATGTTGAGAAGCTCAACTTTGTCAAAGAGATTTTGAGCTAAAGTAGTCAACATAACTTGCTACAAGTAGAACCGATCCCTCTTGACCAAGCGACATGGAAAAACTCCATACGAACTATGGAGATACAAGAAGCCTTATCTATCTCATCTTCGTGTTTTTTATTCCCTCCACAATAATGGAAAAGCTCAGCCTAAAGCTTTCAAACACATATTTCTTGGATATGCTACAAAGATTAAGGTGTATAGGGTTTTCAACAACAACTCTAAAGTTGTGGAGGTAACACCTCTTGTTAGTTTTAACGAATTTACTTTTGAGTGCAGGGAACAGACAAAGTTGCAGGCCATGATTGGAAGTTCACTGTACCACCAGCTCTAACAAGATCTTAGGATCAAAGACTGAATAACTTGGCAGAACCATTGGTATAGTCAACTGAAGAAGACGAAGTCTTTTTCTCAGTTCAAAGAAGACTTCAACGACATCGAGTCAAGTATCAACTCCAAGTGATACATTAACTGTGCCAGTAGCCAAACCACAACACATTCCAAGACCTTCAAGTTAAAAGGTAAGCCAACTCCCCAGCTCATCCTTTGACCCCAACCAAGGATCGAACTGCACTATAAGATTCAGCGCAAAATCCTGCGTCCCAAGTCTCTCCCAAAAGACAATATATGCTGAAATTATTGGTTTAAGATCTATGTTTATTTTATTTTATTTTGATTGTTGATGACTCTAATTTGTTAGTTAGCAGAATATGAATGCCACTGCATTAAAAGAAGAGCTGAGGATAGATAGGCCATCAGATGTGGACTTGATATGCATGGCCAAAACAGCTGGCAAAAAGTTATGCTAAAGCTTGAAGAAGAATTGAAGAAGATGGATCGAAAGGCCAAGCCATTCTCAAAAGGAAAGAGACTGCAACTAAGAAGAAGAGGAAGGCAGCTGAAGGGCAAGGTACAGGATCAAGTCGAGCTGCAAAGTGAAGAAATGATGATGAAGGGCTGAGATATCCACAAGCAGACAAGTGGATGTCTTCCCATCCGAGCGACGACTGGGAGGATGCTAAAGCAGAATTCATTGATGAATACTACAATGGATACTCCTATGGGAAGACTCAGCCAGATACAATCTTTTTGATCTTTTTTTAAGTCTGTACGTGAAGCATGATCCTGATGAACTCTTAATTTGTATACTTTTGGTATGTCTTTTGTACGTGTTTTGCGTGCGTTTAGAATCTTTTATGTGTCTGGGAGGGCACAAGTGGAGGAAAGTGGTTGCAGGGCAGAACAGGTGGAGTATTGGGCATAATCCAGTGGAAAGCTGCTAAAAAGGCCTTGATCAAGATACGATACAAATGGGCAAAGGGCTGAAGCTCACACCTTGAACAACAAAGCACTATTTAGAGTGAAACTGTGGAGTGAAGTAGTATCCCCCCATATCATTATGCTAAGCAGAGAGTACCTAGGTGAAGCATAGATCGTGGGCAAGAGAAGGACTCACATGACCAAGACAGAATGACGTGGCGTGGCAGCGAAGGATGCTTTCTTCTCAAGGAAGAGGATAAGGATGGAAGATATCCTTCCATATCTTACTAGATTCCGATCATCATCAAATATGCCGTGGAGAAGGAAAGTTGATCCAAATCTACTCAACAAGGAAATAAGGCCGGGATAGGGAAAGAGCCCAGCCCATTAACAAGATCGGTTCTAACCCTAATTCAAGCCTATAAATATGGGGTTGCTGTGATTTGAAATGTGTTCTGATTTCGTTTCAATTTACTTTAAGAGTGTGGTGAGGAACAAACAAGTCCTATGGGCAATATTTACTATATTTTTGTTTTAGTTTCTGTAGGCCATCATGGCTAAGACGTTTTTACTGATTAGTTTGATACTTTGCATTTCTCTAGATAATATCAAGTATGATTTCCTTTATATCGTTTGTGTTTTTTTTTATTATGATGTCTAGCTAAATTAGTTAGCCTGGATTGGGTGAGATAAATTGAACATGAACTGTAACACTCGTGAGGTCTAACTTGAGCTTAACTACTTACATGGAAGTGTTCCAGAAATACTAGGACTGTTAACCAAAGCTTTAATCCAATTTGAGTAGTTAATAGTCCGTTAATTGCTTAAGCAAGATTAAAGTACAAATAGTAATTAGGAATTTCACATGAGAGTCTCTTGCGCCTGGAAAGAATGTCGAATATTGTAGAGCAGTCGATATGTTGAGCATCGCTTGGCTGTTTCGGGTCTAGAAAATATTAATGCTTCTTGGGCAAGCTTTTACTGAAAAGTCTCGTGACTGTCTTGACCAGGAAAGAGGTTTGTCTAGAGTGTCTCTGGCATAATTTAAATTCAAGGAATAGATGAAGAGTAGAATATTCTAGTAGCGACTTCATGACCAAAGGGCTATAATTGATCTATTCGGAAACCGAATAATGTTTGCATGTAAATAAAAATCTTTGAACTGATGATTGAGTGAAATTTTGTGTTTGATGAGTCAAACCCAGTCCAGGTCTCTTTAATTACTGATCAATTTATTTGTTAATTACTGATCAATTTATTTGTTAGTTTTCAGTTTAAGTTTGCAGAACTTGTTGACCAAGACAAGCATAGTCCTGACCAAAACCTTTTAAGTGACACAGTTACGGAGAAGAGGAGACCATACCAATTCCCTTGGGTTTGACAATACTTGCTACTGGCTACTGCCTGCATTGGGTAAGAGATAAATTCATTTGTGCGAAGTGCAAACGATAGCTTCGTCAGATCCCACAGTCGGTCGCGGACTACTTAAAGCATTGCATGATGTTGGCCAATATCCGCCTAAGGCTCCGAAAAAGAAGACCTTCTCTCTGCCCATAATCAAAGGCTCCAACCAAGTTAACTTTCAAGCAATCGACAAGGAGATTGAAAGACTAGTTCTCAAAGAAAAGATAGATGAGTTGAACAATGCACCGAAATTCTAAAAGTTGTAGAAGGTCATCTACTCGAAGTATGGTCTGAAGCCCAGATCCAGCTGAAGTCGCGAAGAGAAACTTTTGCAACTAATGAATTCAGTCTCTGTACTTCTATTCAATAATAATAAGTTGTTTTTGAAATCTTAATCATTGACTCGACTTGATGACTATTACCTCGTTATCCTTAGAGTTAATTTATTTCTCTTGTGCTAACCCTCTATTTCTTATAGACTAGAACTGAGTTCTTCTTAGAATTTAGATGGTGTCAGTTTAGGGTTTTGGCAACATCAAAAAGGGGAAAATTATTGGGAAGATTGGTAAGGTTTTAATTTATACCAAAATCCAACTGATCTCAACTAATTAGATATGCTTTAGTGCTTTCTTAGTTAGAGCTCACTATTTGAGCGTAAAAATTTTATCTTTACAGAATCGAACTGAAGAGCTGACTAAAGACCAAGTCAGACATTGAATCAGCTGACTCTAGAACTTGAGCTACACAATTGACTACTTCACTGTGCTCAGAACCGTAAAATTCACAAGCAAGAAGTCTGAAGAAGAGATTTGAACTTGAATTTGAATTCAAGTCTTACAAGATCACGTGTTTGAAGACAGGCTGGAAATTTCTTTAATTGGACCAACAATGAAGACATGCTGAAAACCAAGGTTCATAGTTACCATTTTAGGAAAGTCTACAAGAATAAGCGAGGAGCCCATCCCTTTCATGGCAGAGGTCAAACAGCTTTTTTATAACGGCTAGTTTGACATCTCTTCCTATAAATAGAGGCCCTCATAAAATATGAGACTACTGGAACAATTGCGAGCAAACTCCCCACAAGATCGAAGCATTCGAGCAAGAAGAAACTCTCTCTAAATCTTTCTGCTCTTTTAGAAGTTTTTTCTCTTTGATCGAGCCTATTAGTTTCAGTCTTATTTTCTAAGCCTTCTCACTCTTCAAGAGTTAGAGTTTGCAGCCTTAGAATAGAAAAACTTCCACTTCTTGTGTTGTAGATTTACTCGTTGGAAAAACCACCCCAAATTCTTTTTCTAGGTCCCTTTGAACCTGCAATAAAAAAACTAGGTTGTTGTGAACTCGTAATCACCGCATAGGTATTGTTCGAACCTGTAATTGGACTCTAGGTCTTGTTCGAACCCGCAATATGTATAGACTGTTTGGCATCCGCAAACCAAACTCAACATTTGGGCAGTACGCGTGAACTATCCTAGTGGACATAGGAGTTCATCTCTAAATCACGTAAAAGCAATTAGTTTTTTACTTTTTGCTATTTAAGTTATTGTATGAGTTTGTAACCGAACTAACTGCATCAACAAACAAGTTTTTATAAGCTACACTAAGTGTTGTGAACTGACCTTCACCCCAAAAGGTTTTTCAATAAAATGAGTTAAACTTAATTTCCACCACATTCCACAAAGCACTCAAAACCTCAGCTTACAGAATACAGTTGATCCTCAGTCCAAGAAGTCAACTGTATCGTAAAATGGGCAACTACTCCGACTGAGTTTCACAGTTGTCGAGCTAAATGAGTCGTAAAGTTTTTTTAGAGTTTAAAAATCTATATTGGTGTATTTCCCCCTCTCATACACCAGATAAATCGTTACTAGAACTGTAAACATAAAATTTTGTATTTATTCAAATAAATATAAGTATGAATATAAATATAAGAATTTCGAATATATGCAGGTTCAATCTCTATCTGATCCTCTGATTCTTCAGTTCACTTTGACTCTCAAATAGTCTTCAAGTAGCCCTTAAGATTTGCTATAGACGTAGGTCTCTTAGATCTCCTTAGACTTGATCTTCAAGCTTTGTAACGTTAACGCGGATGACTTTCGCCTTGCTTCCGAAGTACACGTTGGACTTTGATTTGATTTTTGACTTGATGGCTTTGACTTGAGCTTTGAGATTGATGGCAATGACTTGAGCATCGAGGTTGATACTGTTGATGTTGAGGATGTTCGCCTTGTTTCTGAAGTACGTTGTAGCGTCGAGCCTTATAATGTTGACTTGGATGACTTTTGCCTTATTTCCGGATCAAACACCACCAGAGATATTTCCGCCAAAGAACGCATTGCTTCCCAAGAAGAACGCCCTGAATCTCGTCGGGACACCTGAATATTGAGAGAGAAATATTGGAGAATTTCTCTCTTCAATTCTTGAGCTCTTGAAGATGATTTTTAGGTGTGATTTGAAGTTGTGTGAACCTCTATTTATAGGAAAAAATATGGTGGACTTGGTGGGCTTTTGGACTCCATCATGAGTTTGAGGGATGAGGTGGCGCGATCTCATTGGCACTTAAATATTGATGTATATTGTTCACTTCTTGCCAAAGAAATAGATATTTATCACTATATAAAGACATATCTATTAATTAAATAACTTACTTTAATATGGATATGATAAGATTCCATAATAAAATAAGATATTAAAATTAATAAAAATCTCTAAAAAAAATCGATATC
The DNA here is from genome assembly GCA_029490685.1 of Schizonepeta tenuifolia. NCBI lineage: Eukaryota > Viridiplantae > Streptophyta > Magnoliopsida > Lamiales > Lamiaceae > Schizonepeta > Schizonepeta tenuifolia. The sequence goes on from CM055957.1 coordinate 25,445,234, forward strand.
TACAAATGCCCCCCCGAGAGTTGTTCATGGACGACTTGTCGTGAAAATGAATGAGTCTCGATAAATTTGAATTTATTAGATAGTTTATACTCATATTAAGGAGTTCTTGAACTTTAACTTGTGAATAGTTTATACTTATATTCAAGAGTTCTTGAATTTGCTATAAAGTTTAAACTCATCTCAAGGAGTTCTTTAAATTTGAAATAAAGTTTATACTCATTTCAAGGAGTTCTTTGATTTGATAAAAAGTTTTTACTCGTTTCAAGAAGTTTTGAATATGTTAGAAAGTTTATACTCTTTTCAAGGAGCTTGATGGACTTGTAAACTTTTTATACTCGTGCTTAGGAGTTTATGGACCTTTTATACTCGTGTGAATGAGTTTTCACTTGATTTGAGTTGTAGATCTTTTATACTCGTGTCAATGAGTCTTCACTTGATTTGGATTTGTAGACCTTTTATACTCGTGTCAATGAATCTTCACTTCTGCAATTCTTCAAAGAGTTTTATTTTAGTTTTAATGAGGGGTGCCGTACACAGTTTATACTCAGGCGGGCTAGAAGTGACTATTTATTTAACTACTATATAGACAAAGTGGAGCATATGATAGTTTAACCATATAGATTTACCTTTGGTGGAAAAGTTAGTAGTTTAACCATATACACTTTCATTGGTGGGTGTCTTTCATAGTTTATACGCATGTGGGCGAGGAGTAACATGCAGTTTAGGCTCATGCATCATGGAGCGTTATAGACAGTTTAGGCTCTCATCAAGGAGCGATGTAGACAATTTAGACTCTTATCAGGGAGCATTTGAAGTTTTTTGTTTGAAGTGTTTAGATTGTTTTTACTCGCATCAATGATCATTTTAGACAGTTTAAGCTCTTATCAAAAGAGCACTTGAAGTTATCTAATCGAAAAGTTTGGATGGTTTTTACTCGCATCTAGGAGCTATGCAAATAGTTTAAGCTATTATCAAGGAGCACTTGAAGTTATTTAATCGAAAAGTTTAGATGGTTCTTACTCGCATCTAGGAGCTATGTAGATAGTTTAAGCTCTTATCAAGGAGCACTTGACTTCATGAATTCCACCAAGTATAAGAAGATTGAATCGTAGCATCATCTTCATCTTTACTTGGAGTTTCTTCATCACTTGAAAGTTCTTTAGGAGATTTGCCCCCATGAGTTGCTTCTTGATTTTCTTCAAAGTTGTGACCCTCTTTCATCGAAAGATCTTCAACTCCATTTGCAATCATGCTTAACTCCATGTCATGAGGTCTTGTAGCCAATTCTGCGAAGGTCTTTGACTAAATTCCTTTAAGGATGTATCAAAGACTACAATGCATGCCTTGGAAACACATCTCAATTGCTGAAGTCTCAGACAATCGATCTTTGAAATTTAAGCTTAAGTCCCTCCAACGATTGATATAGTCGACCACGGGCTTTTCTTTCCATTAACTTGATTTTGTAAGCTCCACCATGCTCACAATCCTTCGAGTGCTATAGAAGAGGTTGAAGAATTCTAGCTCCAATTGCCCCCAACTATCAATTGAGTTTGGTTGCAAGTCAACATACCAATCAAATGCATTTTCCTTCAAAGAACGCACAAACTGCTTCACCATGTGATCTCCATAAGTGTCAGCATCGTTGCAAGTCTTCACGAAGTGAGCCACATGGTTCTTTAGATTTCCTTTGCCATCAAATTGTTAAAACTTTGCAGGTTGATAGCCGATCGGCATTTTCAAGCTTTTAATCCTTGGAGTGTACGGCTTGCTATAAGTCCATGAGGATTTAGAAGTCCCGTCGAACTTATTCTTGATTGCCTCCATGATAAATTCTTTAAGTTGATCGGCATGTATCGATCCATCAGAAGAGACTTCAAGCTCCTTAGTCGGAGATTTGTCACCGTCTTTTGACTCCATGAAAAGTTCAGCTTCATGATCTTCCTTCGTTTGTTGGCTTCTCGTATCCAAAGTATTTGCCTTTTCCAGCATTGTGAGTTGAACATCTCATTTTTCCAAGCATTTGACAAGTCCTTCAGCAAGCTTTGTCAACTTTGTGATTTTCTCCTCAAGAGTTGTAGACATCTTCTCGGATGTGACGAAGAGAAGAGATAAGAGGTAGAGATGTCCCACCGGGCGTGCCAAAATCTGTAAACACAAAATTTTGCATTTATTCAAATAAATATAAGTATGAATACAAATATAAGAATTTCGAATATATGCAGGTTCAATATATATTTGATCCTCAGATTCTTCTCTTCACTTTGAACCTTTAACAATCTTCAAGCAGCCCTTAAGATTTGTTGTAGAAGTAGGTCTTTTAAATCTCCTTGGACTTGATCTTCAAGCTTTGTAACGTTAACGCGGGTGACTTTCGCTTGCTTCCGAAGTACACATTGGACTTTGATTTGATTTTTGACTTAATGGCTTTGACTTGAGCTTTGAGGTTGATGGCGTTAACTTGAGCTATGCGGGGGATGTTCGCCTTGTTTCTGAAGTACGTTGAGCGTCGAGCTTTATAACGTTGACTTGGAAAACTTCCGTCTTATTTCTGGATTAAACGCCACTTGAAATATTTCCGCCGAAGAACGTGTTGCTTCCCACGAAGAACGCCTTGAATCTCGCCGGGACACCTTGAATATTGAGAGAGAAATATTGGAGAATTTCTCTCTTCAATTCTTGAGCTCTTGAAGGTGATTTTTAGGTGTGATTTGAAGTTGTGTGAAGACCTTTATTTATAGGGAAAAATATGGTGGACTTGGTGGGCTTTTGGTCTCCATCATGGGCTTGAGGGATGAGGTTGTGCGATCTCATTGACACTTAAATATTGATGTATATCCTTTACTTGTTGCCAAAGAAATAGATATTTATCACCATATAAAGACATATCTATCAATTAAATAACTTACTTTAATATGGATATGATAAGATTTCATAATAAAATAAGATATTAAAATTAATAAAAATCTCAAAAAAAATTCGATATCTATAGGGACCATCAGAAAGATGTCGTGGTGGAAAAGATTCACACTAACATTCAACGAGATGATATCTTCACAAAGCCTTTGGTGGAATCGCTATTCAAGATGTTGTGGCAACTCCTTGGATTGCTGGACCCAACCGAAGATGACAAGAAGATCGAAGTATCAAGTTGAAGGGGAACTCAGCTTGAGGAAGAGCTAACCAAGTTCAAGACGACCTGATGGTCCCGATACAAGTTCTGGTGTATGGAGGGGGGAATACACCAGATAGGAAATTTAAAAACAACCCCTGAAAATTATCACAACTGAGTAAGAGGACTCAGCTGGAATCACAACTGAGTAGGAAAACTCAGCTGTAAGAGTGGTGCTGTGCGAAATGTGGTGGATAAAAATAACTCGTATAAAATAACTCACACTCAGATGCAAGGTTGGTCAATAACCAAATCAGTTGAGAATGTAAAAATGCAGTTTTGAGTGCTGGTTAGTTGGTCAGTTGGATATGCAATAAGTAACTGAACAGAAAACACAAACACACAAAGGATTTACGTGGTTCGGAGAGAACTCCTACGTCCACGGGGAGTTGTGAGTCCACACAACTCAATCCAAATTCTTTAGGACTGCAACCACAAAGCTTACGCGGGCTTTGCAACCGTTCAGATAAGTTTGCGGGTACTTATCAACCTTACAGATAAGTTTACGGGTACTTATCAACCTTACAGATAAGTTTACGGGTACTTATCAACCTTTCTACTCAATTTCGGGAAGAGTAGGATCCTAACAACCTTTTTAGGGGATGTGTATGAGGGTGGGTTTTCCAACTACTAGCTCTAACTAAGAAGTGAGCTAGGATTTAAGCTTGAATAAATAAAGACTCAAACTAAGATCGAAAACACCAAGACAGATTCTAACACTCTGTGAACTCTCAACTAGTGATGTTCTTAGAAAATATTTCGGTTTAGCTTGTGTGTAGTTTTTCGTTCTTTTGCTCGTTTATCTCTTGTCTATCTTCTATCTTGATGAATGAATGAATGCCTCTATTTATAGGCGGAGAGAATCAACTAGCCGTTGGAGGAGCTGTTGATCTCTGTTCTGTGAAAGCGATGGCTTGTCTCTCATCTCTGCAGATTTTTCCGATTTGGCAACTGTGAACTTCTGCTTTCCATCTGAGACAACCTTGTGTTGGGCCAAATGAGGTAATGACAGAACGTCAAACCTTCACGTGACTTCCCATTTGAAATTCAAATTTCAACCTTTGTCTTTCAACATTGGTTGGTCGGTTGAAAAGTTTGGTCTTCATCCGATTGGTCTTCAGCTGATGTTCCATCTGATCGCTACCTTCATCTGACATTCTGTCTGAAGAGGAACAGTTGAACACTCAACTGCCTTGAACTTCATGTTGTCGATCTATCGGATTGAGTCTTGCAACTGATGTTCCATCTGTACAGTTGGCTTGAACACTCAGATGTCTTTCTTACATCTGATGATCCACATCCGAACAGTTTACCTGACCGCTCAGTTGTCTTTCTTACATCTGATGTTCTGTATCTTGAACGCTCAGTTGTCTTTATTACATCTGATGTTGTCTTTATTACATCTGATGTTCTTCATCCGATCAGTTGACTTGAACGCTCAATTGTCTTTCTTACATCTGATGTTCTATCTCTTGAACGCTCAGTTGTCTTTCTTACAACTGATGTTACACATCCGAATTTCCATCTGTTGTTCTATCCGAGTAACGCCATGTTGTCGTCTTCAGCTGGAGACCTGTAAAGATAAAATCTCAACATTGCTTAAATAGCGAGCCTAAATACTAACATTAGGAAATGGCAACATCTACTCGGTTGGGGTCAGTTGGTTTTGGAATCAATCAAACCTTTACTAAATTTCCCAACAATTTCCCCCTTTTTGATGATGCCAAAACCCTACTGATCTAAACCCTACTGACCTATCTAAAATCTCAGCTGAAATTCTAGACAGTCTATAAGATTAAACAACAAAGGGTTAGCACAGTTTTAACATGTTATTGAAATAACTTTACGATTTAGAGCTTGGACAACTAGGAATTGTACGTCAAGGTGAATCGGATATATGATGAAAGTTTTCATTACAACTGATGTGTTTACACAGATAAGCATAGAAGTCAAAATACATCAGTTGCTCAAAAACTCTAACTAGGCTAATACTTCAGCCCATACTTCCCAAAAATCCTGACAAAAATTTCTTTTTTTGCATCTGACTCCTTTGATATATCTATCCCATGTTCCTAACACACTCTTCTGGCTTCAGCTGCAATCTTCGTCCTGTTGGGATTTCTTGTGTATGGAATAAAAGGAGGAAGATATGTAACTTTCTGAGGAACAAGGACAGTGTTCATATCTGGCTTTGCATCAATCATTGCTCGTCTGAACTGGCTGAACATGCCCGGATCCATAGAGTGTAGCTCAGTCAGGGCTTCTTTGAAGGCATTCCTCGGATCCTCTGTTGTGTACACCTTCCTATAGTAGAAATCATTCACAAAATCTTACTTGAATGATTCCCAATCGTCATTCCATTCAGCTGGTATCCACTTATCCACATGGTTAAAGCGTCCCTGGAGCTTGATCTTCCCTAGCAATCTCTATTGCTTCAACCTTGCTTCAGCCTTCACTTGATGTTTTTCAATTCGTCGTCGGCTGCGAGAGGCAATATTTCTGTCCAAGTTGTTGGTAACCTTGGCAAGCTCTTCTTCAAATTTGTTCACTCTCGAAGCTTGGTTGGCTGCGAACTTCTTGATCCATTCAGGATTCATGTAGTCCTTCTCCGGAACATCCATAGCCTTAGCAGCAGCAATACACTCTTCGATTGTAATACCGTCGAGTTCAGCATCGAGCTCGGCTGCAATCTCGGCTATGGAGTTGTAGAAAACTCCATACTCCTTCGCTTGCTCCATGTCTTTAGCCATTTCATCTCCTCCGACAACAATTGATTTCAGCTGTTGTTGTTTCTTGTCGGTTGGCTTCTTCTTCGGAGCTGTCTTTTTTGGAGCGGACTTCTTCTTCAGCTGAGATTCCTTCCCGGCTAGCACTACTTCTTGTGTCTCATCTTCCTCAATCTCATCTTGCTGCATCACATCTTCCCCCTTTTTGGCATCAGCAACAAGGCTTGCGACTGAGCCATCCAGAGAAGTGAGTTTCTGTTCAACTTGCTCGATTCGGTTGAAGAGTTCATCAACAGCGCTCTCCACATCAACCTTCTTCGCCAGTTCATTATCACGGCGCTCTTGATCAGCTTTCTGCATTGCAACGAAGGTTTCAGTGACTTCGGTTTGAAAGGCGACAAACTCAACCCATCTGGATTCGAACCGAGAATCCCATTCTTCATCTTGCGTCTGCTGATATTTGGCAAGATTGGATTCAGATATGGACTTGAACACGTTCAGTTCTGATTTGATGCCAAGAACTGTTGTCTTCAGGTCGGTGATGTCTTTGCCGGTGGATGTTGAGAAGTCATCCAGCTTCACCTTCAGCGCATCATGCTCTTCCTGCAGCTTCCTGTGCTTTTCCTCTTGAGCTTCCATCATCCTCAGCTGTTCTTCTTTGTTGAGCTAGATGTTGGCAAGCATCTCCTTCCTCAGCTGATTGACCCTCTCAGCGATCAGCTCGCAAATTTCATCTGTGGAGGGTGCTAGCTGATCAGCTGGAGCTGGTTGTTCAGCTGAAGCTGGCTGTTCAACAGCGACCATGGCTTGGCGATGGGCCAGGTACTGTTGAAGCTCTTCTTCTTCCTAGTTGGCTGTTGCGGTGGCTGCGTCAAGGTCATCGATGAAATCAGCAGACTTGACCAGCATGTTGTCAAGGAAGGTGACACAAGCTTGTTCAGCTGTCACCCTTGTGTCTCTTTCTTCAGCCTTGCTGATATCCAGTCGACGAGTCAGCAGTGCAACCTTGTTGTTGTACGCAACTTCAAGGTTGGTGTAGTTGAAATATTCCCTTATGCGTGACTCAACGGCCTTGAGCTGGTTCCAGCTGTGTATTCGGATGGTATCTTCCTTGACATACCAGTGGCTGAATATGATGTTGAATTGATATAGCAGCTCAGTTCCGAGTGTGGCAAAAGTAGGCATGTCGCGCGCCTCGGGGAACATTCCGATCAGTTTCTGAAAGCAGTAGGCCAACTTGCCTTCATGTTCCAGCGCGACAGCTCGACGTTCAGCTTCTTTGTCGATGGGGGAGGGAGAGAGATTTTCGTAAGGAATTGGTTCAAGGGTTTCCTCAACATTGGCCAAAGAAGTGGTCTCAATGTTGGCATCTAGCGGGGAGCTCGGAATTTCTGACTGTGTGGGGATGTTGGAATCGAGAGGCTCCTCAACATTGGCCGAAGAAATGGTCACAATGTTGGCATCGAGCGGAGAGCTCAAAATTTCTGGCTGAGTGACGATTGTGAGAACCTCTTTGGGCTGTACGGCATCAGCTCCTGCTGTGGGGGAGGTTGGAACATCTTCGGGTTCCTGGGATGAGGAAGATGCATCCGAGGAGATGTTCGGCTCATTTTCTGGATCAGTTTCCATCCCTTTCATCACCTCTTGATGGGGAGAGTTCTTTTCACTTTCACGAGGAACAATCTCGAAAGCATCCTTGTCAACTGAGTGACTCGACTCAGATGGTTCCTCCTCAGTTGGTACCTCCTCAGCTGGTTTTGCAACTGACTTCTTCTTGAAACGAAGCCTCAACTTCTTCTTAGCTGGCTCGTCCTCTTTCTCCTTATCTGACTCATCTCTGAGTCGGCGAGCAGCTGTTGATTTTGAAGTGCGGCCGACAGCTGGAGGCAGCTCCTCAGCTGTATCTTTTTCCTCAGCTGATTTCACAGCTTCCTTTTTCTCTTTGGGAGTATAAACACTCCGAATCACATCCTGAGCCTTCTTGGCTGTTGGGAACAGCATCTGCCTCTTGACTGGGGTCTCCTCACAGTCTTCCCACACCATGTTCTGATCCTTTGTTGTGAGAAGGATCAGGGCAGATATTTTAACTCCGAAGTTGAGAGTTCCCTTAACACTCAATAACTTCTCTCCAGAGTCAGTTGTGGTTTCAGTAATCTTCTGCTTCTCCATTATCAACTGGCGTTCGAAGAACTTGAACCAGTTGATGTTGTGCTTGTGCTTGTGCTCCAAAGAAATCAGCTGCTTGAGCTTTGGTTGGCTGATGTCCCCAAAAGCTCCGCTGTATCCGAAGATGACCTTGGATACAACATCGAACAGAAGTCGATGCTCGGGTTTCAACTTCGTTCGCTGCATGTTTCTCCTCAATTTTTCTGGAGTGATGAGAGCATTCTCAAGAAATTGATCGGCATCTGCATCGGTGATGTTCTTGACGGTGTCCGTGGCGGTCAGATTTGGTGGAATGATGGACCATAGCATATCGGAAACTGGTATGGAGGCAGTGACACGGCGGATAGTTCTGGCAGGAACGTCGCGCTGTCGACAAGATACTTCTTAAACAAGGCCATCTCGGCTGTCGATGGGAGATTTTAGGTTTAAGTAGAATTCCCCGACCTGTCGCCTGAGAAGGTGAGTGGGGAAAAGTGTTGCCCACTCAAGAAGGTCATTCTCCCTGAGAAGATCGGCGAGGGGAGATAGCACCGGTGAGTCCAGAGCATCTTCTGACAGAATCTGCTAGAAGTGAATTTTGGATAACAGCATATTAAAGGATTCCTCATACGATGACGGGACTAAAGTTGGTCCAGAGGATGCCATCTTCTTTCCTTGCGAGGAAGCTTTTGGTGCCATTTAATATTGCAGTGAAGTTTATATATAGAGAGAAGAAAAGAAGAACTTGCAAAAAATGGTGAGACGGAATCAGAGACGACGATGGACAGTTACTGCAGATAACCACAAAAGTAGAAGGTAAGAAATTACTTCCTGATTTTCCGCCTTTTATAGGTTAGTGGGTCGATTGAAATCGACGGCATGGGTTGAATGGTGCGAATCCATCAACGGCTGAGATGTCGCGACTGTTGACTAACTTTGACTTGACATTGAATTCCGAGTTCCAATACGCGCGAGTGAGAAGGTGAAATGTTTTTATGTCAGCCCGGTCGCACTATAAAGTAAGGCTATTGAAGTTCAGCCGTACTTTACATTAAATGCGTTATGATGGCTATATCAATCTAACTGACATGCTCAGGAATGTTTGAATTTATTTCAAACATTCTCATTTAAGACACAAACACCATCAGCCATAAATGATACCTGCCAGCTGATGTCGGAATCAGCTGTGTACTTGCCAGCTGATGTCGGAATCAGCTGTGTTCCAATGTTGCGGCATACCATCAGCTAACTCGAGTTCGTCTGTTCAGCTGACGTCTGATGTCTTCGGATGGCGATCCGCATCTGAGATTCCTCCTTCATCTGAGCTTCCCCCTCAGATGGATATCTATCTCTTCACCTCGGCAGACTCCTCATCTGATGGATCCAACAATCCAAGGAGATCGCATAACATCTTGAACCGTGCTTCGGCTAGAGGTTTGGTGAAGATATCTGCTCTCTGAATCTCAGTTGGAATCTTCTCCATAGATACATCCTTCTTCTCAATATGATCTCAGATAAAATGATGTCGGATGTCAATGTGCTTCGTCCGAGAATGGTGAACATGATTCAAAGAGATAGCAATGGCATTTGAGCTATCAAAATGAATGGGAACCTGTCCAGTTGCGACTTTATAATCTCTCAGCTGTTGCTTGAGCCACAACACTTGCATGCAACAACTACCAGCAGCCATATACTCTGACTCGGTTGTAGAAGTGGCAACACATGCTTGTTTCTTAGAAAACCATGAGACTAGCTTGCTTCCCTTGAACTGATAATGTCCAGATGTGGACTTCCTGTCCAACCGATCTCCGGCTAGATCCGCGTCTGAGTATTCGGACAGTTGGATATTATCGTCAGTTGGGTACCACAATCCAACATTAACAATACCCTTCAGATACTTAATAATGTTCTTTGCTGCCAACATGTGTGCTTCCCTTGGCTGAACTTGGAACCGAGCACACACTCCAACCGCGTAAGATATATCTGGCCGACTGGCAATTAGATATAGCAAAGAACCAATAATCCCTCTATACTTACTGGCATCCACGAGTTTTCCCTCAGATCTGGGTTCAATCTTCCAGTTAGTATTCATCGGGATCCGTGTGGTTTTACTTGACTGCAAACCGAACTTTGCGATGAGCTCCTTTGTATATTTGGACTGATTAATAAAAATCCCTTTTGATGACTGCTTCACCTGTAGCCCAAGAAAATAATTCATCTCGCCCATCATCGATATCTCGAATTTCTCCTTCATGAGAGTTGAGAATTTTTCGCACAGCTCCTCCGACTTGGAACCGAATATGATGTCGTCAACATAGATTTTGCACAACAAGTATGTCTTCTCCAACTTTTATGGTGAACAGTGTTTTGTCAACTGACCCTCGTTTGAACCCCGAGTTCAGGAGAAAACCACAGAGAGTGTCATACCATGCCCTAGGTGCTTGCTTCAAGCCATAGATAGCTTTCTTCAACTTATACACTCTTCCATCTCCAGTCTCAAAACCGGGAGGCTGTTCAACATAAACATCTTCCTTAATATCACCGTTGAGGAAGGCACACTTCACATCCATCTTATAAACCTTGAATTTGTGAAATGCGGCATAGGCTAGAAATATCCGGATGGCTTCCAACCTTGCAACTGGCGCGAAGGAATCCTCGAAATCAATTCCTTCTTGTTGGCAGTATCCTTGAGCTACCAACCTTGCCTTGTTTCTCACGATGAATCCAATGGCGTCTCTCTTGTTCTTGAAAATCCACTTTAATCCAATAACTTTAACACCATTTGGTCTTTCTACCAACTCCCATACACAGTTGCGTAGAAATTCATTCAGCTCTTCTTGCATGGCTGTTGTCCAATGAACACAGTTGAGAGCTTCCACAACATTCTTCGGTTCTGGCACATCACCTACAAAACATGAAATCATGGCAACATCTCCTGCCTGTTCGAACTTCTCAACAACTGCCAACTCCTCAGCATATTGGGCGTAAGTGTTGGAATCTTTCTCAGCTGAGTCTGGATTTGCAACTCTGCTTCTAGTACTCACACCTTTGGCTGGATCTTCGATGATGTTGTCCTTGGAATGATCTTCATACCATCTTTTGTTGTGTCTTCCTTCTTCTTCCAACAGTGGCTGTTCCGTGATCTGAGCTGTGGGAGATGCTGGGATCTTCAGAACTGGTGATTTATCTGCTGTTGTGTCTGGATCCTCAACATGGATAATATTTCGAACTGGGCTCGGTTGGGCTTCGGATGCTGATGCAATTGGAGTGACATCAGCTGAAGTTCCCCATTGAGATGAGCTGGGGTCCTCACATTCATCTTCAGAGGAACAAGGATCATCATCCTCAGTTGCCCACACCAATGGTTTAGCTAGATTCTTCTGCCTTAGAACCTGCGATCTGGTGAGAGCTGGTGGAACATGTAGATCTGCTTGTTGTCCTTTAGCCTGTTCCCTGCACTCAAAGGTAGATTCATCAAAACTAACATGAGGTGTTATCTCCACAACACGAGAATTGTTGTTAAAAACTCTATAAGACTTGATCCGAGCGGCATATCTGAGAAATATGCCCTTCGAAGCCTTGGCGTCAAAAGTTTTCAACTGAGTCTTCCCATTGTTGTAAATATAACACTTAGAACCAAAAACGCGAAAATATAAAATATCAGGCTTCCTGCGTCTCCATAGCTCATATGGAGTCTTTCCCAACCGCTTGGTTAGAAGAGACCGGCTCTGGGTGTAGCATGCTGTGTTGATTGCCTCAGCCCAAAATCTCTTTGGCAGAGCTGAGCTTGTCAACATGGATGTTGCAGCATCCTTCAGCATTCGGTTCCTTCGCTCGGCTACTCCATTCTGTTGTAGAGTACGCGCAGCCGATGTTTTATGAGTGATTCCGTACTTCTCGCAGTATTCGATGATGGTTTCATTGAGGAACTCAGTTCCACTGTCTGATCGGATAGAAATAATTTTCATCTCTTGTTGGTTAGATATCCGATCCATCAGCTTGGGTAGCTCATCTCGGGTTTCATTCTTGTGATGCATGAAAATGGTCCACGTGTACCTAGAGAAATCATCAGTAACAACAAGTGTATATTCGTTACCATTCATGCTCTTGGGAGTAACAGGCCCGAAGAGATCCATATGGATCAGCTGCAATACTCGATCGGTTGAGGGAATCGTTTTCAACCGGAGGGAGAATCTAGCGAGCTTTCCCAGCTGACACGCACTGCAGATATGTGTTGGTGAAAACACAAGGTTCGGAATACCCTTAGCATGTTTCTATCTCGCAAGTCGGTTCATTATCTTGAAATTCAGATGGTTGAGCCTTTTGTGCCACAGCCAGCTCACATCTGAACTGCTCTTTGATAAAAGACAGGTGTCAGGTGGACTACTATTCCAATCTGCATAGTAGACATTCCCGGTTGGGGATCGATTTCCCAACAATATGACTTGCTTTGATCTGAAATTTTTGACCCTACAGCCCTGTGCATCAAACTTGACAGAGAAACCATTATCACAGAATTGGCTGATGGAGAGCAAGTTATGCTTCAATCCATCAACATATGAAACATTGGGAATAGACACGAGATTGGTTTCAAGGGTACCGTAGCCTTTGGTGTGACCTTTTGAGTTGTCACCAAAGGTAACAGATGGTCCTTCCTTCTCCACGAAACTTCCAAGCAAATCCTTCAGATTTGTCGTGTGTTTCGAGCATCCACTATCCATAACCCACATGGTATGTGATGCTTTATTCTTCCTCAGTTGTTCCTCCTGCTCCTACACAGAGAAACACGCTTAGGTCCCCAATTTTAGTTGGGTCCTCGAGGGTTAGAACCAGTTCCCCTTTGAACTGTGGGTCGCTTTTTTCCTATAGATTCGGATAGATTTGTCATTCCAAATTAACTTTCCTTCTCCATCAACTATAACAACACCTCGGTCATCCTTAAGCTTGTTGTTGTTGTTGACGTTCTGATTCTTGGGAGGAGATTGATTTCTCCCATTGTGGGCTTTAGGATGAGAGGCGTTCCCCCTGTTTTGTTGACGTTTCTGACCTATTTGATTTTGCCTATGAGGTCGGATGCCAGTTTGGAATCTGTGTGGCTGAGTCTGATTTCATTTTCCTGACTGTCGACTACAGCTGTTTATGCCCGGCTGTTGATTCATGTTGTGGCATGAATATTCGCAGCTGTTGGAATTGTTCCACATAGGTTGACTCGGATGGAACCTCTGGTTGTTCTGATGATGGAACCAATGTTGATTCTGATGGTTGAATCCCTGTTGGTTCGGTTGATTCCATCTCTTCTGAGGTCGGTTCTGAGGTCGGTTCAGAGGTCGGTTCTTGTTGTATCTCCAACGTCTCCGGTTCCTCTTCTGAGTCCTGGAACATTCTCCCTCGGTTGTAGTCCCAACCGATGGATTCTTCAGTTCTCTAACCACAGCTCATTTTCCTTTCTCAGCTGCAGTTTCCTTAGCTGGTTGTGCTTGCTGTGACGTGGAGATTAGATTAAGTTGGGGAGTTGTAGACTCAACCGTATTTGGTTTGGCAACCGTGATATCCACAGCCTTGACAAAGGTTGCGGGTGGAATTCCAGAGTCCTTGACCATGTCGTAACCGAGTCCAGACACGTCATCCATTTGTCTTTGATAACTGATGAGATTCTCGATGATTTTGGATGATTGATATAGCTTTATCAGGTTGTCCTTCTCAGTTTTAAAATCCTTGAGGAGAACAACTATATGCTCGGTCTGTGCGTCTGACTTCTTCATCAGCTGATCGATCTGTGCCTCTTACTTGTTCAACTGATCATGCTGCTCCTTGATCTGCTCCTTCAACTCCTCATCGGTTGGAGCCTTAGTTCCGTTGGCCTCATTCAGTTGACTTTTGAGATCATCAATCTCTTCGGTTTGACTTTTAATCAGATCGTCCTTTTCGGTTATGGATTCTTCAAGTCTGGCAAACAGTTCTTGAAGATTCTTAAACTCAACCGATTGCTGATGCAATTCCTCACTGAGTTCTAGGAAGTCACCCAAGAGGGTTCTAACTCTTCCTCTACTGTTTCCTGCATGTTAGTAGCAATAGAAGAATTTAAATTAACTGAACTAGAATGTACCTCAGCATCATCCTGGTCAGTTCCAAATGCCATGAGACATTGATCCTGTCCGATAGCGTTGTTGGTGGAATTCAGCTCGTCCTCATCTTCGGTGTTGGTGAAGATGTCCATGTCATTAGCTGCTTCTTCTGCAACCATGGCCTTGTTCTTTGCATTTTTCTTGGCCCTCAACACTTCTCTATCTTTTTTCAAAAGATTTGGACAATCAGCTTTGAAGTGTCCCTCTTTGCCGCATTCAAAGCAACTGTTGGTCACAGGCTTTGAGTTATCTCGAGTTCGGTTGGATTTATAGAACCGCTTATATTTTCCGAACCGAGTATCCATGTCAGCTAGCTTCTTTGACAAGGTGGCTATACTATGTTGCAGCTCCTCTCTGCTTGGCTCCTTCGAAGCTGTGACCGTAGATCTTATTGCCCTTGATGTTCGCGGCTTGGAATAGTCAGCTCGAAGTGCTACTGTCTTTGTTGCTGAACCAATATCCTCATGTCGACTCGTCTGCACCGAGGACTGAGTTGATCTTCGTCGGTTCACCTTGTACTCGTTTCCTTTCAGAATTGAGAACAGTCTGTCAGTTCCCATCTCTCCAAGATCAGCTCGGCTTTCATGAATGTTGGTAAAGGTGTCCCACTCAGCTGGTAAGGCTTGCAATACTTTGAGATTAATCTCTCTCTCAATACTTTGAAGGTGTCTTTCAACATTGGTTGGTCGGTTGAGAAGTTTGGTCTTCATCCGATTGGTCTTCAGCTGATGTTCCATCTGATCGCTACCTTCATCTGACATTCTGTCTGAAGAGGAACAGTTGAACCCTCAGGTGCCTTGAACTTCATGTTGTCGATCTATCGGATTGATTCTTGCAACTGATGTTCCATTTGAACAGTTGGCTTGAACACTCAGATGTCTTTCTTACATCTGATGTTCCACATCCGAACAGTTGACTTGACCGCTCAGTTGTCTTTCTTACATCTGATGTTCTGTATCTTGAACGCTCAGATGTCTTTATTACATCTGATGTTCTTCATCCGATTAGTTGACTTGAATGCTCAGTTGTCTTTCTTACCTCTGATGTTCTATCTCTTGAGCGCTCAGTTGTCTTTCTTACAACTGATGTTACACATCCGAATTTCCATCTGTTGTTCTATCCGAGTAACGCCATGTTGCCGTCTTCAGCTGGAGACCTGTAAAGATAAAATCTCAACATTGCTTAAACAGCGAGCCTAAATACTAACATTAGGAAATGGCAACATCTACTCGGTTGGGGTGAGTTGGTTTTGGAATCAATCAAAACTTTACTAAATTTTCCAACACGACCTCACAGTTCAGAGTCAACATGGAGTCAAACATCAACTGAACAGACGACTTGAGTCAACTGAGTGTATGCCAAACTGAGGACTCAGTTGATCACTACATCAACTGATAGGTATGAACTATATCAGCACGCTCCTTAGCAATTAAGGCAGATGTTTTGAATTTATTTCAAACATTCTTTGGTGTGTTGTACACACATTAACTAGCCATTTGGTTGCATTAAATGCAAAGGTAGACTCAACTCAATAGTCTATGCTTTTTAGACTGAGAGTGGGCTGACATAAAACTGTTCGGACTCCTCACTCGCGCATGCCTAACACTGTCGGACCCAAGTCTCTATGCACGTTCAGTTTTTTGAACCATCTCGCAGGCTTAGTTGTTCAACCAAAAAGGCGCAATTCAATTCGACCGTCGATTTGAGTCATCCCCTACCTATAAAAGGGAGTTTGCAAACCCTGATAACTCTTTCGATACCTACCTATCTTTGCCATATTTTGCTAAGTTTTTCTCTGCATATTTCAAGTGCTTCTCTGTCTTTTCTACCTTTATATTTTCAGATCAAGATCATGGCCCCCAGAGTAGCCAAACCCATCTCCATGAAGATTACACCTATTTCGAAACAACTCGACGATGTTCGATCCCAGATTTTCTATGAACCAGTGGTGAAAGAGCATGAGCAGTTGGGAGCCATAAACACAAATTCCTACTCCCCTCTGCTGCAATGGAATTTTTCTTGAATCAGCGAAAAAACAATGACGACATGTTAACAACTCATGTTAATCTCCTTACCAGACAGGGAGATGTCTTCTACATACGTCAACAACACATCATAAATATGACTCATGTGTGGCTGAGTTTGATGGTCCCAGTAACGAGTAACTAGTGTATAGGGGGGACCCAGTAGGGATTTTTAAAACTTAAAATCAATTTTCAACTCTCGGTGAACTTTTCAATTCAGCTAGCTCAACAACTGTGAAGAACAACTAGAGCGTTTCACTCAGCCAGGATCTAACTTTGCGGAATATGGTGGGTTTTGACTCGTTACAAGAATTAAAAACCTTTTGAGAAAAGATCAAGTTCCCTAAATCGTTTTAGTGCAGAAATAAGTTTGTTTTCGTGCAGGGTTAGTTTGTTAGTAAACAGAGTATAAAATACTTAAATGTAAATGAGATAATATTTCAACGTGGTTTGAAGATGAACCTCCTACATCGATGACTTCCTTTTCAGGGAAGTAATCCACTAGATAAGCTTACGCGTGGCTATCAAACCTACCAATTAGTGTGCGGATACCAAGCAACCTAATGTAATGCTCCGATTCTTTATAAGTCTTTAAGCTCGTCTTAATTAAGTTTATGTGCCTAATTGTGTGCCTTTATGTGATTGTTATTGTTTCGGTTATCCGAATCGATTGTATGATGAATTTTTTTAGCATGATTATATGAGTTTGAGTTTGAGTTCGAGTTGGAATTTCGGAAATTTTTTAGAAGTTTCGTTTTTAGATAAATAGTAACTTTTCCGGAGTATTCACTATTCATCGAATTTTTTTGAATTTCTTCTACTTAGTGTCTTTTGAGTCTAAAGATTATTTTAGCAGCTTTGAGATAATTTCGAGAATCGTCAGAGGTTGTCTGAGAGAAATTCAAGTTGAAGGTCCAGAAAACCCTAATATGAATAGTGAATTTCGACTTTTTATTCGTTTCTCAAAATTTTGATTTGAAAACTGGATACTTTGATCCCTTGATTTATTTGGTGAAGTTTGAGACGAAGTAGAGATTTTTCCAACGTCGAGAAAGAATCGTGGTGAGTTTTGAGTCGTTTGAGAGTGTAATGAGAAAGTAGGGTTAAATTGCACCGGATAACTTTTTCTTCTGGCGACTTTTATATCGCATTTTTTACTACGGAATGAAACTAAAACTCAATTAATTCTATCCCACTCTCATTTCTCTCTACTCTCTCTTACGGGCTCTCTCTCTCGCCGACATCATCACTTTCATCTCTCATCTCTCTCTCGTCGAACACACACACACACACACACCATCTCTCTATCAATCCTCCATTGAAGGCCAAGCTCCAAGCTTCAAGAGTCTCAAGAAGTTAGCCTCCAATCATCCATCGACTAATCTAATAAGGTATTCGTAATCCTCTCGTCATGGTGATCGATTTGAGACTAGAATTCATCATTTTCTTCCTTCATAGAAATCGGCAGCTTTAAGCCAAAGGATGGAGTTCGATTCTAGAGCGTTTAAAGCTTACAGTTGCATGGATTGAAGCCCTTCAATCGATCAAGCTTTCAAGATTACGTAAGTCTCTTGATCTTTGTTCGATTCTATTAGTTAGAACTCAAGAAATCCCTTTCTTCTCTCCCTTTTTTGTTCGACCAAATTTGTCTATAGAGCAAGGAATGAAAGCTTTTTGTTTTGAGTCTTGATTCTTGAATTCTTGAGAGACTTTTATGCATGAAAGAAGAAGAAAACTCCTTGATCATTTCTTCCCTAAAAGTACCAAAAATTTTGAAGATTTTTGGGTGTTTTTATGCTTTTGTTTTGATCATGTTTTAGATGATAGATTTATATTCTAGGGTCTTATCTAAGAGTTTCTATGTTCTTGATTTAATGAGAAAGATAATGATATATACATGTATGTATGTACCGAAAATTAATCGATGGTTATGGTTTAAGAAATGTACCGAAAGTTTTCATGTTCTTGGTTTGATCATGAGTTTGATGATGGATTTGAGCTTTAGAAATTAATCGATGGATGTTTGTGTGATCAATTAAAAGAAATCGAATTTCTTTGCTATTTTCATCAAAAAAAATCGAAGGTTATGGTTTAAGAAATTGGGAGTTTTGTCTTGATGATCTTGATGTATGAATTGTAATGTTATTTATTGAATTTGAGTATGGAAAATGCATGCTAAATCTATGGATTGAAGAGTATGAAATTATCCTAAAATCTATGGGAAAACCGATTTATATGTAGATGTGAGGATTTGATGATTTTGTGATGATATTGATGATATTTGTTTAGATAATGAGTGATTTGATGATTTAAAGAAGATCGAATAAGAAAAACGAGAAGTATGAATTTTTATGCAATTTTTCTTGAAAAATTAGAACCACATAGGTAGATAAAGTTGATGATTTTTAATGTTGCATGCTAGTATTGTGTAAATCGATGATTAGATGATGAAGTCGGTACAAAAATAGCTAAGTTAGCTTTTTAAAATATTTGAATCCGAGTTAATACGATGAGATTATCGATTAATGAAATTAAGAATGAAAATTGAGTTTTCTTAAAATTAAAAATGAGAATAAGGAAATAAATTGAATTAATAGATAAATAGAATTATTTTAAGTTGATTTTGCCAAGTTGGTAAGTTTCCGAGAACGTGCATGTGTTACGATAAATAGTGACACATTTTATGAGAAAAATGACATAGACTTTATTCCGAAGAATTTTTATTAAGAGTTCGGATTTTAAGTTCGATTCCATATTTGAAATCTTAGATTTATTTTAAGGAGAATGAAACTATTTTCATCGAAATCTAATAACTTTTATTTTTTGAAATTATATTTCGAGTAGAGTCGAGTCAGCATGAGTTAATAACCGAGTCTTGAATGAGTTCCAAGTCAACAATTGTGATTAAGTGAATTTATTTGATTATCTAGAATTCTTCTAAATATTTAATTATAATTGGAAATTTTTTCTTTTTCCATCTATTTATCGAAGTCGATCATTTACCTATATGTGAATATCCGATTTCTGATATGAAAGTCTGTATGTGAATGAATTGTGATATTAGAACCCGAGAATTAATCTCATAGTAATCTACGTTCGTTTGACTCGAGAAATCGAGAAAAACGAAATGTGTGACGTGAATAGTGATTTCTTGATATTGTGCATTATTTAATTATTAAATTGATTTGAGGTTGTTGAGTCAAGTTATATTCCCGAGTCTGAGAGTCTGTTGGTTTAGTACTTGGGTAGAATCGAGAAATCGAGAAAGATCGAGTTCGACAGTCGAGATAAGTTAAGAAACCTGAGTCAAGTAGAAGTCCTTCAGCCGAGCGTTAGAACTCGTTTTCATTTTTAGAAAGTCGACTCATCCTTATTAGATGTTATTTTTGAAGGAACGAGTGTGTCTGAGAAGTAGACGATAAGAAGATAAGGAAGCTACCTCGAACGAACCCTTTTGCAGTCAGGTGGGCTTTTTCAACTGAAATAAAAAGTGATGAATGTGATTATTATAATCATATTATGTGAGTTTTTAAATTAATTGACTTGTCGTTTTATCTCAGTTTTGGTATGTTTAATCATCTACTTGAGTTGTTAACATCCTGTGAGAGACAGGAACACATGTGTTGTTAATTGTTGAAGTGACTGTGAGCCTTGCTTCGGTTAGGCCAGTCTCAGTGTTTGAGAAAGAGGCCTACTTCTCGACACACGAGATTATGTGGTAGATTGATTCATACCAACTATTCAAATTATATATGCTGACTGTGCAGTCGTTTCAAGAAAAGAAAATGATTTTTGCATGCACAAGTTAAACGTTTTAAACTATACTAACACTTGTGATGCAGTGGCAAGACAAGTTCAATTGTATAGCTTTATCGTTGTTGGGAAATTTATTAGTATGAGTTTTGATGAATTCCAATACCGACTGACCCCAACCGAGTAGATGTTGCCAGAACCTAATGTTAGAAATTAGGCTCGCTGTTTGAGCAAAGTTAAGATTTTATCTTTACAGGTCTCCAGCTGAAGATGGCAACAAGGCATCACCCAAACAGAACATCAGTTGTCATGAAATACAACTGAGAGCTCATTGTTCAGATGCAAAGAGGGGGAAGTCTTCAGAACATCAGTTGTGAAGGAAACCAACTGAGGGTTCATCAGATGAGAAACAGTAGAGAGGAAGAGAACATCAGATGAAAAGGAAGTCATCTGAAGGTTCAAAGCCAACTGACTAAATACAAGTAAGACAACTGAGTGTTCAGTTTCAGAACCTCAGGTGTAGAACTCAACCAAGAAGATCAACAGCTTGAAATTCAAGGTCAGTTGAGAGTTCAACAGTTCAGAACATCAGCTGAAGACCACTCAGATGAAGATCAAGATTCTCAACCGACTAACCGAGGTTGACTGTCAGAAGATTTGAATTTCAAAAAGAAGTCACATGAGGGTTTGACCGTTCAGTCATTACCCCATCTGGCCCAACACAAGGCTGTCTCAGATGGAAAGCAGAAGAGCACAGATGCCATATCGGGAAAGTCTACAGAGATAAGAGATAAGCCATCACTTTCATCGATCAGAGATCAACAGCTCCTCCAATGGCTAGTTGATACTCTCCGCCTATAAATAAAGGCATTCTCTCATTCGAGAGGTTTACCAGATAAGAGACAGAGAAGTGCAATCGCAAGAGAAACAAGCGCAAGAAAAATCTGCAAAAATCATATTCTAAGAGCATCAGCAGCTGAGAGTTCAAGAGTGATAGAACATTAGTAGTTGAGGGTTCATAGAGTTATAATCTATCTTAGATCTTAGTTTGAGTGTTCATTCGTTCAAGCCATAGATCCAGCTCTCATTCGTGATCGAGCTGTAGTTGGAAAACCCACCCACATACACACCCTAAAAAGTGTTTGTTAGGATCATACTCTTCCTGTAATTGAGTAGTTAGGTTGTCAAGTACCCGCAAACTTGACATAGGTTGTTAAGTACCCGTAAACTTAACTGTAAAGGTTGATAAGTACCCGTAAACTTATTGCAACGGTTGCACAGCCCGGGCAAGCTGTGTGGAACTGTCCAGAAGAACTTGGACTGAGGTGTGTGGACTCACATCTCCCCGTGGACACTGTCAATTCATGGGAAGCAAGCTGGTTTCATGGTTCTCCAAGAAACAAGCATGTGTTACAACCTCTACAACCGAGTCAGAGTATATGGTTGCCGAAAGCTGTTGCATGCAAGTGTTGTGGCTGAAGCAACAGCTAAGAGACTATGAAGTCTCAACTGGACAGGTTCCAATTCATTGTGATAGCTCGAGTGCCATAGCTATCTCTCTGAATCCTGTTCACCACTCTCGGACAAAGCATATCGACATCCGTCATCATTTTATCCGATATCATATTGAGAAGAAGGATGTGTCCATGGAGAAGATTCAACTGAGATTCAGAGAGCTGGTATCTTCACCAAACCTCTACCTGAAGCCCGGTTCAAGATGTTATATGATCTTCTTGGACTATTGGATCCATCAGATGAAGAGTCATCCGAGCTGATGAAGATCCATCCGAGCTGAAGAGTCAGATATCCATCTGAGGAGGAAGCTCAGATAAAGGGGGAATCTCAGATACGGATTACCAACTGAAGACATCAAACATCAGCTGAACAGACGAACTCGAGTCAGCTGATGGTATGCTGCAACAATGGATCAGACGTCAGCTGAACAGACGAACTCGAGTCAGCTGATGGTATGCGGCAACTGAGGAACTCAACTGAGGTATACAGCTGATCTTGACATCAGCTGGCAGGTATCATTTATGACTGAAGGTGTTATGATATTAAATGAGAATGTTTGAAATAAATTCAAACATTCCTGAACATGTCAGCTAAACTAAACAAGCCTTCATATCGCATTTAATGTAAAGTCTGGCTGAACTCCTATAGCCTTACTTTATAGTGCGACTGGGCTGACACCTTAAACTATTCACCTTCTCACTCGCGCGTGGAGCGTTAGTCAAAATTACCCAACAATCGCGTAATCTCAGCCGTTGATGGATTCGAGCCATTTAACCCCAGTCGTTGATCTCATCCGAGTCAAAGATTATATAATACGGCAAATCAGGAAATGATCCTTACTTTCTCTTTTCGTGCATATCTTTACTAACTATTCATCATCTTCTCCAAATTTGTCTCACCATTTTCAGTAACGAATTTCTTTCTTCCTTGCATATATATATATATATATATCTTTGAGATGGCGCCTAAATCTAAAGCTTCCAAGAAGATGGTTTCTGCAGAACCCGCTACATTCCAGGAATCTTTCGACATGATGATGTCGAAGATTCATTTTGAACAAATTCTTTCCAGAGATGCCCTGACCTCGCCGGAACTCGCTCCAGTCGCCGCCATCCTTTCCGACCACAGTCTGCTAAACTGGGCAACTCTCTCTCCATCCAAGCTGCTCAGGAAGCAGGTCGCACATTTCTACAGGAATCTGCAACGAGTTGCAGAACACGGCCTTGTCACGACCATACCGTGCAAGCAACGGAACAACACTTTCCGCTCGATAGAAGACACCGCCGTAGAAATCAGAGTGTCTCAAGAAATGGAGAAGATCATTCCCAGAAATCATGAAGCCATAGATGTAATGGGGAACTTCACCGATAAGGAAGCTGATGCTTTCCTTCAAACAATCCTTCTTGTTTCCGAACCATTGAAGGGGAGCATGCAAAGGACAAAACTGAAGCCGGAGCACCGACTTCTTTTTGATGTGATTTCCAAATGCGCCTTCGCGTATGGAGGAGCTTTCGGTGATATCTGGAATTATTGGTGTAGCTACTTGTGCCATCACCGCCGTTCATCGGAATAGATTGACTCATTGTTTCTCTATTTTCCTTTTGGACAAATACTTGAAGGAGACTGCTGGCACGCACCCGTCGTATGGTATGATCAAAATACTTGTGTATGCCCCAGGCGGATAGTACACGCTCCTATGCCCACTACCGGATTGGTTAGTCTTAGCGGTAAGCTAAGGTCGATCCCACGGAGAATGAGGAACTACTTTACTCTTCGGTGCACAAATTGAGTTGTCACGGTCTGGATCTGTATATCTGCACAATAAACTAAACGGAAATCAAATATAAAAAGGGGGTAAGATTTGGGATTGGTCATGATCATTGTTGATATGTTAATTCGGTCACGGGCACACTGAAGATCCGTCCATGCTTCGTATAAACTCAAGGCGTGGCCCAAAGACATTAGGGCGTTTCAAGAGTCTATACTCCACACTTGGGATGGTTAAATCCCTTGTTGTCGTCTTGGTCCGAAGATCACGCTTCACCCCGGTTACAAGGCCGTGCTTCACTCCTCCTTAGATAGCAGTCATACCCGATCTCTCCAAGTGACCCTCACCAACCTTCTCTCCCAAGCTTCCCATGTCCGCACCTACAGAGTAGACATAACTCACGGGATATCCATTTCCGGTACTACGTCCAACCGGTCATCGATATGTCTACGATACGCGAGATGAGTCCTTCGGTCAATAACCATGGCTTGATGCCTCGTCACAGTTGGTGGTTGATTGTTAGAGAAGCCCAAAACCGAGAAAAGGCGCAGTATCCCCTTGCCCATTCCTCGCCACCCAGATCTACAGCACCATGGGTGTTGTTCAGCTACTCAGTCATGGGCACATCGAACGTTGCCGTCTGTCATGCCCTGCCTTTGCTTGACATGGTACAGCTCCAACCGAACGGAGATCACCCGTTAGGTCAGGACTGTCCATGAGTTCTGCTCAGATCTATCCGGAACTACTGGACTCAACCGATGGCACAAGTGCCTCTCGAATATTTCACATATCAACAGTCAATCATTTCCCATACCCAAATCTCACCAAGTAGATTACTCACACATAATGAAATACATAATGATTAACGAAATAGAACACATGAACAAGAGGGAATATGAAATACTTGAATTAAAAGTACCTAAGGCAAATAGCCTTGGATTTGTTCTTCACAGCGGAGTGTAAATTAAAGCGGATAACTGTTTTGAACGTAATAGTAAATATAGAACTGAAAGTAAAAGTGTTTTTCGGACTAAGAACTAGAGAATGGTAGAGTAACCAACGTTGTGCCAGCCGCATTGGTTGGACTTTTATAGTAGCAATAGCAGCGGACGAAACCCTAAGCGAGTAGGCTGAATCGGCATGATTGGTACCTTCCATGTTAAGCGGGATTCTGATTATCCCAAATTGACTTGATTGGTGATTGGTAATCTCCGATTAATTGATTGATTTAGGGTGATGCGCTGACTTCAGGATCCTTCTTTCCATAGATGCTTGGCAGATATTATGTAAATCTTCTCCACGCGGCTTTCCTTCTTTAACTCTGGCGACTGATTGGCAATTGCTGTGGTGGTCAAACTAGCTGCATGCTTTATGGTTTGATTCCTCGTAGGCAAGACAGTTGCAAGATCTTCTTTGTTGTTGGATGCATTGCGTTAATACCACGAATGCGAATGATGAACAGCAATTTAGCTTCAAGGTTCACAAGGAATCCTCCTTTCAACCTCGTCTCTTGCTTCAATTCATCTCCTGCGCTACATACTCCTTTGCGTAATCCTTGCAACCGACTGAATTCACTTCAATTCTGCTCATTCTGGCCACCTTCCTCTGTTTGACCCGGACTGAGCTTCCTTCCCTCGAACAATAGCTTTCTTCCCCTAGGCAGACACTTAACGACACAAAAAGACTTGAAAAATAGGGCCAAATGGCCCAAAAGTCGAAGACGCATCAACCGCGCGTGGGGTGCACGAGCCTCACCCACGTGCGGCATGTGGGTTTTTTTTTTTATTGTTTTTTTTCTGACTTATTCCTAATAAGTGTTTTTCAGCATTTTTTTTGTGTCGCGACATCTAATTATTTTTTAATTGTTTTTTCAGTTTTTTTTTCTAATTTTTAGATTTTTTTTCCTTTTTTTTGCCTCTTCGATTTTTTTTGCCACTTCTTCTTTGGTCAAGATGCGAGCGAGGGGAGTCGAAGGCCTCGGAGCGAGCCGAAAAAATCTAAATTGTTTCCTGGCAATTATTCTTATATTAGTAATCGGATCGAAGGCGGAGCCGTAACATCGGAGCCGAAGGCGGTGCTGGAAAAAAAAATTATTTTGACTAAGTCAACGGGTCAACCCGACCCGGATCCGGTCGCTTGCCATGCAGAATGTCGCATGCAAGTCT
The DNA here is from genome assembly GCA_029490685.1 of Schizonepeta tenuifolia. Taxonomy (NCBI): domain Eukaryota; kingdom Viridiplantae; phylum Streptophyta; class Magnoliopsida; order Lamiales; family Lamiaceae; genus Schizonepeta; species Schizonepeta tenuifolia. Next base: position 25,470,624 of record CM055957.1, read on the forward strand.
TTCTCTTCCTTTTGATTTAGATCTATGTGTTACTCAATTCAAATTTCTGTAAAACAAACAAATCAAACTCAAGTACTTAGACTATCTGCAACGCGGCTCGAGGCCGACGTCTCGAAGGTGTCTCGAGACGACTCCGGCTGGAGACCGTTGCGTTGCATCCTTCGCAAGCTCGAGCAAGCGCGTGGCTGCCACGTGCTAAACAGGAAAAAAAAATTATGGCGCGTGTAACACACGCGTCGAACGGGTGCATTTTTGAAAAAATCAACTTTTACAATAGCTATTACCGAATTTGATTTTTGATTTTTATTTCCTTTTTTAACACTATAAATTCATCTTCTTTCTTTCTTTCATCCCAGAAAAAAAAAATACAACCTTATTCTCTCTCAAATCATCTCTCAAAAAATGTCTTCATCGAGCTTTTCATCTTTGTCGATCGAATATGTCGAGACCAGCACAGACGACGAGGTACTGGAGATGATGGCGGACGTGGAACGAACCTCCGTGCACACTTGGCGACGCAGAAAAAGAAGAAGAAGAAGGCGAGGTCGTTTGTCGACCGTGACCGTGAAGCGGCGTGTGCGGTCCTACACGCTGACTACTTCGTCAACAACCCCACCTACGGCGAGCACTTTTTTCAACGCCGTTTTCGGATGCATAAGCATCTGTTCTTGCGCATCTACAAGACGTTGGAGGACAATGTCCACTTCTTCACGCATCGATAAGATGCACTTGGCCGATGGAGGCTGACGTCGGTGTAAAAATGCACGATGGTGGTGCGACAACTGGCCATCGGTGGTGCTGCAGATGTGTTCGACTAGTACCTGAAGATCGGAGATAACACGGGCCGGCAATGCCTCAAAAAATTTTGCCGAGCAATGGTCGACCTCTTCGGCGAGCGATACTTGAGGAAACCAAACGCTGCCGACACCGCTCGTCTGCTCCAAATGCACGAGGTGCGGCATGGGTTTTCGGGGATGCTTGGGAGTCTGGATTGCATGCACTGGGCTTGGAGGAACTACCCAAAAGGGTGGACGGGTGCCTACATGCGCGGCGATCAAGGCATGCCTACCTTAATTTTGGAGACGGTGGCGTCGTGTGATTTGTGGATCTGGTATGCCTTTTTTGGGTGTGCTAGCTCCAACAATGACATCAACGTCCTCAATCAGTCGCCCTTGTTCACCGACGTGTTTGAGGATAGAGCTCCGGCGTGCAACTTCACCGTCATGGAAAACCGATACGACAAGGGGTACTACTTGGCGGACGGGATCTACCCTTCTTGGCCAACACTGATCAAAGCGCCGAAGGTTGAAACTGACCCAAAGACATAGAGCGCGCCTTTGGAGTTCTCCAAGCCCGATGGGGGAATAATCTGGGCTCCGAGTTAGTGCTGGTACACGAGGCATCTCCGAGATATCATGTTCCCGTGCATTTTTTTGCACAACATGATTATCGAAGACGAGCGAGAGGATGCGGAGAATTGGAGAGACGATGCCAATTCTCCGTCCACTAGCGGGATATCTCAGAGGGCCACTCCGATCGCCTTTGAGGAATATCTCTGACGGGAAGCCGACTTGAGAGATGCTCGAAAGCACCATCGGCTTACCAATGATCTCATCGAGCACCTTTGGCGCAAATTTTGAGCTCTACCGGAGTAGTCCATATTTTAATTAATATAATTTTTTATTTCAATTAATATAATATTTTATTTTATTTTAATTAATATAATGTTTTATGTTATTTTTATTAATAGAATTTTATGAATTAATTTAATAAAAATAAAAAATTATTTAATATTAAAAATAAAAATAGTTTGAAAACGGTTACATTACTGAAATAGATATCTTTAAAAAGTTTCTAATGAAAAAGTGGTGCTAACGATTTCTCGAAGATGACTAGTGATATCCAAAAATTGTAGGTAGCCTTATAAGTCTTCAAAATGTGAATATTAGTATAGATTTCGTTGGTCAATATTGCGCGCGTCAATTTGTTAGGCTATTCACGGTCACGGGGGAAGTTCCAATGCATTATAATGTGAGCTCGTTTGGCTTGGTGTGCGCTTGGCCCCACTTGTAATTAATTAAAGTAATATTCTCGGTCATATGTGCATAGTTTGAAAAGTCTTCCAGCTTCTCAATTAATTTGGGAGTAAAATTGATCCAAATATGTAGGAACGGTTGTGTTGTGTAAAGTGGTGGGGGAATTAGACTATCCACAACCCTTAGAGCACCCTAAGAGTATTTTAAGGGGTGCTCTAGCACTAGAGTACTTTTAGAGCACTCTATTTCTGCAACTCAAGGGTGCTCTAAGGATGTTATATCTTTAATATTAAAGAATTTCTTATTTTCATTTATTAAATTAATTCATAAAATTCCATTAATAAAAATAATATTAAACATTACATTTACTAAAATAAAATAGCATATTACAATAATTAAAATAAAATATATTACATTAATTAAAAATGCTAGACTACTCCCGTAGAGGTCCAAATTTCCGGTAGAGGTGCTCGGTGAGATCATTGGTAAGCCGATGGTGCTTTTTTTGATCTCTCAAGTCGGCATTCCGTTGCATATATTGTTCAAAGCAGATCGGAGTTGTCCGAAAGTATACCCCGCTAGTGGGCGGAGAGTCGGAGTCCTCTCTCCAATTCTCCACATCTTCCCGCTCGTCTTCGATGATCATGTTGTGCAAAATAATGCACGCGAACATGATGTCTCGGAGATGCTTCTTGTACCAACACCGACCCGGAGCGCGTATTATTCCCCATCGGGTTTGGAGCACTCCAAAGGCCCGCTCTATGTCCTTTCTCGCCGCCTCCTGCATCTTCTTGAACCTCGTCGTCTTTAGGTCGGTTTCAACCCTCGGCGATTTGATCAGGGTAGGCCAAGAAGGGTAGATCCCGTCAGTCAAGTAATACCCCTTGTCGTAGCGGTGTCCGTTGACGGTGAAGGTGCACGGTGGAGCTCTATCCTCAAGCACGTCGGTGAACAAGGGCGACTGATTGAGGACGTTGAGGTCGTTGTTGGAGCCGGCAACCCCAAAAAAAACATGCCAGATCCACAAATCCTGCGACGCCACCGCCTCGAAGATTAAGGTAGGCACGCCTTGATCGCCGCGAGTGTGGACACCCGCCCACCCTTTTGGGCAGTTCCTCCATTCCCAGTGCATGCAATCCAGGCTCCCGAGCATCCCCGGAAACCCATGCCGCAACTCGTGCATTTGGAGCAGACGCGCAGTGTCGGCAGCGTTGGGCTTCCTCAAGTACCGCTCGCCGAAGAGGTCGATGATTGCCCGGCAAAATTTTTTGAGGCAAACCCGGCCCGTGCTATCTCCGATCTTCAGATACTCGTCGAACGTGTCGGCAGCACCACCGGTCGCCAGTTGTCGCACCGCCATCGTGCATTTTTGCACCGCCGTTAGCCCCCATCACCCGAGTGCATCTTGTCGATACGTGAAGAAGTGGACGTTTTCCTCCAACGTCCTGCAGATGCGCAAGAACATATGCTTGTGCATCCGGAAACGGCGTCGGAAAAACTGCTCGCCGTAGGTGGGGTTGTCGGCAAAGTAGTCGGCGTGGAGGATCGCACAAGCTGCTTCTCGGTCGCGGTCGACGAAGTCTCGCTCGCTCTTCTTCTTCTTTTTCTGCTCCGCTTGGTGTGCACGCATGTAGCGATCCACGTCCGTCATCATCTCCAGCACCTCGTCGTCGGTGCCGCCCTCGACATATTCCTCCGACGAATCGGAAAAAATAAGTTCCTCCGATGAAGACATTTTTTTTAGGTTGAATTTGAGAGAGAAAGAGGATGATAAAATTGTGTGAGATATATGAGGGGTGTGGTGGTATTTATAGAAGAGGAAAATACAAAAAATAAAAAAAAAAAATTAAATCGGCATAGCCGTTGCCGCAACGGGCGAAAATTTAAAAATATACACGTTAGGCGCGTGCAATGCACGCGCTATTATTTTTTTATTTCTTTTATTCGGCATGCCTCGCGCGTGAAGAGCACGCGCCGGACTCGAGCATGGCTCGAGCGCTCGGGCACGGCTCGAGCAGGCGTCGTCTGCAACGCGGGGTGCTCGAGCCACCCCGTGCTCGATCTCGGCTCGAGCACCCATGCACGAGACGCGTTGTGGATAGCCTTATAAGGTTGTGGGGTTGGTTAACTTGGTTTTTCCATTGATATTTTTTCGAGTGCATTTGATTTGATAGAAATGTTTTCATTGGAAAATGATTTACAAGAATAGATGAGAGAATATTAAGATTTTTATTATTTTTTATCACATGTTTACTAGTATAAAAAAGAAAATTATTATTTTTTCTATTTTTATTTTATTTATCTATTGAAAAATATTATCATACCCCTCTCACATGTTAATATTTCCACAATAAGAGAGAAAATGATGAAAAAGAGACTGCCTGAAAAGATTATCTATCATGCCCAAAAAAATTAACGAATTTAATAAACGTGTAAAAATGATAGAAAAAAGGTAAAAATATTCTTTTTCTACCATTTTTCATCAAATTAAACGGACCCTAAGGAGATACTTTGTGGGTAGTGACTTGAAAAATTTGCTTTATCCCCACAGTGCTTTTGGGTGAATTATATGAGATGATTTTTGGCTTTGAATTTTGTATTGAAAATTATTTCGAGGGCCCGTATACACTTTTACTGATTCAATTTTTGTTGTTCACATTGTGCAAATTACGGTAGAGGGGTCAAATGCCTCAAGTGACGAATAACTTGAAGATTTTGCTACTGCGCGAAAGAATATGGTGGTTGATATTTCATATGCTAGACGTGAAACTAACAAGGCAACTTAATATCTTGCTAAGTTTACAGTTGAGTTTTAAAGTATAATGATTTGGAAGTCGGAGCTTTTCCTCGATTCTCGATATTGTACGTTTTGATTTTATTTAATAAAGTTGTTATATTCTCAAAAAAAAAGTATCCTTTATTTATCAGAGTGCCTCTTGAAGCACCATCATGTCATTAATATAGATCGATTATGTGGAAGGCAGTGCTAATACTGATTTATATGTGTGAATTGATGATTAAAGTCGATCAGACACTTTACATGTGAGCTATACTCGAATTTTTGAAATTATGTATACTATGCTCAATTATAGTGTGAATGGGTTATTTTACCCTTGATATTTTGGCAAACAAATCAAATTGTTTCAATGTTGTTTATTAAATAATTCAAGATTGACTGATTATTAATTATTCTTTTTTTGAAGAAATAAAACATTAAAGTGAAGTTCCGGTGGATTTGAAAAATAAAAGTGGGCTTTATCAATTTAATTGGCATCCTATTACTATTATTATCACACAAAGACTTGGCACTTGTTTACTACTTGTCTCTGAATGATGGCAACAAAGACGAGAGCTTACAACTTTGTTGTCAATAGTTGTGATTTATCTTGTTAACTTTTCAACCCATCCATGCATTATTTTCCTGGAAAGTAGTCTTTTATCTCATCTTGGTTTTCAATTTGGAGAGACTTCGGTTTTGCTTTTGATTAATTTGCATGAATTTTTAGCTGGCTAGCTTAATTTCTAGTTAAGTGTTTTCTAGGGACTAGGACTACTCCAATAATTACGGTTAGAGATGGCAATGGGTCGAATACTCATTCATTAAGCATTTCCCAAATTTAAATCCATGAAAATTTTCCACACTCAAACCCGATTAAAAAATAATTTTAAAACTCATATCCGCACCGAACCCGTTGGGTAATACCCATTTATTACCCGCTAAAAATCCGAATACTAAAAAGTAAACATCAAATAACAAAATATCTAAATATTATTAGAACATAAACATCAATTGAAAATTTCACTAACATGAATCTCCAAGCAAAGTACTACGAACTTACAAAATTTTAAAACATAACTAAAAGATTATGAATTATTGATGTTGCCGCTGTATCGTCATATTTTGGAAGTAGATTTATAGAAGTAGAGAGAAACATTAAAGACTCGACTTTTACGGAATGTGTGTGTGGGTTAAGAAAATAATACAAAACCCTAAATTTATTAATATTTATACTAATATTTGTAATAATATAATAAATTATACATATAATATTTTTTATCATATATATATATATATATATATATATATATATATATATAAAAATGGGTTTGGGTAGCGGGTACCCAGAGATAACTGCCCAAACCCGATCCAAACCCGTCACGGGTTTGCATGTTTCTACCCAAACCCGTCCCAAAATTATTTAATATTTTTCAAACTTGTCCCATCAGGATTTGGGAAGTGCGGATACCCACGAAAACCCGACCTATTGTCATCCCTGCATTCACATTGCTTTGTACCGATTGTAAATGAACTAAATACATGATTGATTGTGATCCATTCTAAAAAAAGTTATTTAACTATATACCTTTGATTAAAACGATATCAATTTCAAAATGGTTGCTAAACACGATATGACGTAATCTCTTTAGTAGTTTACAAAATTAGTCTCAGTCATACATATCTTTTGGTAAAGTAAGTTATTTCTATTAAAATATCATAAGAAAAAGAAGAAATAAATGTGGTACATTATAATCGAGCATAAATTAATCTAATAAGAAAAATTCAATTAATTTAAAATAGTTACCGGTTATATGCTATTTCTAATATTTTGAAAAATTTTAATTTATATAAATTTATCTTGATATCTTTGGATTTTCAGCAACATAATCTAGATGAATATAATGACTATACAAAGCATTTTGTGCACAAAATGTGGGAAAATATAATTACACTAGTTATAAAAGAATTTAAACATTAAATATATTAATAACATAAAATGTATATTTGTACTTTTAAATGAATAAAATATTAAACGAAACTGATCGGCTTCCACTTAATTGGTCATGCTACGACTAAATGCATGTTTGACTTATATATTCCTTGTGAAACGAATAAGGAAAGACAAATGCATGGTGTGGATATTCTTCGTATTAAGATAATTGAAGCAAGCTCGCCAACTTGCTACCTAACTTAGTTTGACTCAATTTTTTGTGTTTTTAGGAATATTGCATGAAGTTATTCATATAGTATCACATAAATCATTCCATTATATAAATAAGATTATCATACCATACGATGTAATATATATACTATATCACCAAAGAATGTGGAAAATGCTATATCAAGTGGGATAGTTATACCATCAAATAAGTCAAGAAAATCTTACGCACGTATGCGGAATTAAATTCAAAATCTCTCAATATGGACTGATAGTATTGGGAGAATTAGTAATGTTTTGATTTATCCCAAAATTCAACTGACTCCAACAGAGTAGTAGATGAAAGTCACATCAGTCTGAACTTAGCTAGAGCGCACTGTCTGAGCGTAGGGATTTTATCATTACAGGATTCAAGCAGAAGAAGACAGCCGGACTGAAGAAGGGAGTTCATGAAGAACTCAGTTGAACTATAAGCTCATCTGACTGACACGCACCCGTCGTGTAGTACGATAAAAATACATGTGTATGCCCCAAACGGACAGTACACGCTCCTATGCCCACTACCGGACTGGTTAGTCTTAGCGGTAAGCTTGGGTCGATCCCACGGAGAGTGAGGAACTACTTTACTCTTCAAGTGCACAAGTTTGGTTGTCACGGTCCAATCATGTTTATCTGCACAAATTAAACTTGGAAACAATCAAATATTAAAGAGGTAAAATTTGGGGTAGGTTATGATTAGCATTGATATGTGTATTCGGTCATGGGCATACTGAAGATCCGTCCATGTTTTGCATAAACTCAAGGCGTAGCCCAAAGATAATGGGGCGTTTCAGGAGTCTATACTCCACACTTGGGATGGTTGAATCCCTTGTGGTCACTTGGTCCGAAGGTCACGCTTCACCCCGGTCACAAGGCCGTGCTTCACTTCTCCTTAGATAGTAGTCATACCCGATCTCTCCAAGTATGACTGATGAGGCCAAATTTTATATGATTTTCGAGTCTTATTTAAGGTCTAGATCGAGTCGTTTTGTGTATTTTTGTTTGTCTTTAGTGTCTGGGAGGACACATTGTGAAGGCAGGGACGTACATGGCAAACCATGACAAAAATGGGCAGAAATGGGCAAGATATGACCAAATTCCGCAAAAGACATTTTGGAAAAAGATACGAAGCACTTTGGGCAAGGAAGTGATGCTCGCAGCTTGACCAAGGAAGCAGACATTCAGAACTAAAGCTGCTCGCTTCACAATCCGACCAAATCAAGTATTGTGCAAGATCAAGTCAATTGGGCAAGAAGAGATGTAAAATGGCCAAGGCGTAAGGCAGAGCACAGAAGAAAGGCAGGAGTACACGTCTTGGGCATGGAGATCTGCGATAGTTCAGCATATCAAGAAAGAGTGCGGCGCAAGAAAGAGTTTAATCTACAAGGGAAGAGTGCGGACCAAGTAAGAGATCAACCTTATCCAAGTAGCCAACAAGGGAGGAATGATTTCCTTCTTTATCCATGAAGATTCGTCCATATCAAAATCTGATAAATAAGGAATGTCTCTTGGTCAACAGAAGCTGACAGCTGGTAGACAGCTAGCCCAAATCTAGCTGCTATCAACTTACCTAATGGGCTGAGCCTCCAAGACCCACGAATTTTACCTCTATAAATACTCCTAGATAGCAAACCATACGTATCTTTTAATAACTCTTGATATCTTTAATCTTTTAGTTTCTTATCTTCTTTAGTCTAGGGTTTTCTTTATTTTGTTCGAGAGTTTGTCCATTCGGGGGAAAACTAACTTTTGTACTTTGTTGCCGGCGATGTTGGTGTCGTCCGGATTTATTTTGATGATAGTTCTTTTTCTATTTCGTTCTTTCTTTCTTGTTATTTACTTTATGCCTAGGTAGTTATACAAATCTGCGTTTGGGCAAGATGACGCTGCAGAAGCATTGAATCGTGATTGATTCGGGCGAGGCGCAATATGGCTATATATATGTGTGTTCCCGAGGCGTAAGGCAATGATTTCAAAGTGGTCTGTTTGAGCCAAGAGACCATGATGCAGAATGGGCAATTGGAGTGCGCAGATTCCTTAAAAGGGAGGTAGCTTAGACCAACAGGGACCGGGAGAGGTTTGCCTTACGCTCCTTGAGGGCGGCAAATCTCAGGTTGAAATTGGGCGGAGCCAAATGAAGTACACTGACGCTGGTGAAAAGTCGGAGCGGGATCCTCGTATCTCATAGGGCCGGAACGGGTTCGTCTAGTGCCCAAGCTTCTTGTTCAAGTCTATGCCCCTTGAGGAATGTTCGGGGCTGAGTTGGACAAGTTAGGAAGACTGGGATGGGAATGCCACGCAGGATTCACAAGTAAGGACGAGCTGGGAAAGTCGTGGCTGTAGGCGTGACAACGTGACAGTAGGACTACGACGCAGTTTGCCTATAACCGTTGACACACATACGTACCATATACCCTTAGCTCAATGTTTGTGCAATTGACTCAACACCTAAATCCAGGTTTATCTTTATCTTTATCTTTTATACTTTAGTTTAGATTTATTTTTCCTATTTAACCAAGACGAGTCTGTGCAGAACCCCTTAACCTTTGGATGACCGGTGACCAAAGAAAAGGCTACACCAACTCCTCGTGGGATCGACCCTATACTTGCTGCTAGCTGATCCTAGTAGTAGGAAATAGGAAATTTATAAATGTATTTTGTACGTGACTAAGTGACGGTCGCATCAAAATTGGCGCCATTGTCGGGGAGTTGTGATGGTCCCGATACGAGTTCTGGTGTATGGGGGGGGGGATACGAGTGTTGGTGAGGAATAACCTTGAAAATGCTCGAATGTTTATTTTTGACCTATTTGATGATTATGTGGACTGATTTATTTGCCAAACATTGTATGTGAATTTTATTATGCTCACGTTCATCTATTGTATTGGGCATTGCTAACCATTACCTAGTCGATTGAGTCTTTTGTTTTCTTTCTTTCTTTTTGGTCAAGTTGTACTTACATGCTTGAGAACAAGCATGATTCAAGTGTGTGGGCATGTTGAGACCAAATTTTGTATGATTTTCGAGTCTTATTTTAGGTCTAGATTGACTCATTTTGTGTATTTTTGTTTGTCTTTAGTGTCTGGGAGGACACATTGTGAAGGCAGGGACGTACAGGGCAAACCATGACAAAACTGGGCAAAAATGGGCAAGATATGACTAAATTCCGCAAAAGACATTTTGGACAAAGATACGAAGCACTTTGGGCAAGGAAGTGATGCTCGCAGCTTGACCAAGGAAGCAAACATTCAGAACTAAAGCTCCTCGCCACACAATCCGACCAAATTAAGTATTGTGCGGGATCAAGTCATTTGGGCAAGAAGAGATGTAAAATGGCCAAGGCGTAAGGCAGAGCACAGAAGAAAGGCAAGAGTACACGTCTTGGGTATGGAGATCTGCGACAGTTCAGCATAACAAGAAAGAGTGCGGCGCAAGAAAAAGTTTAATCTACAAGGGAAGAGTGCAGAGCAAGTAAGAGATCAACCTCATCCAAGTAGCCAACAAGGAAGGAATTATTTCCTTCTTTATCCATGAAGATTCGTCCATATCAAAATCTGCTAAATAAGGAAAGTCTCATGGTCAATAGAAGCTGACAGCCGGCAGACAGCTCATCCAAACCTAGCTGCTATCAACTTATCTAATGGGTTGAGCCTCCAAGACCCACGAATTTCACCTCTATAAATACTCCTAGATAGCAAACCATATGTATCTTTCAATAACTCTTGATATCTTTAATCTTTTAGTTTCTTATCTTCTTTAGTCTAGGGTTTTCTTTATTTAGTTCTTGAGTTTGCCCCTTTGGGGGAAAACTAACTTTTGTACTTTGTTGCCGACGATGTTGGTGTCGTCCGGATTTATTTTGATTATAGTTCTTTTTCTATTTCGTTCTTTCTTTTCTTGTTATTTACTTTATGCCTAGGTAGTTATACAAATCTGCGTTTGGGCAAGATGACGCTGCAGAAGCATTGAATCGTGATTGATTCGGGCGAGGCGCGATATGGCTATATATATGTGTGTTCCCGAGGCGTTAGGCAATGATTTCAAAGTGGTCTGTTTGAGCCAAGAGACCATGCTGCAGAATGGACAATTGGAGTGCGCAGATTCCTTAAAAGGGAGGTAGCTTAGACCAACAGGGACCGGGAGAGGTTTGCCTCACGCTCCTTGAGGGCGACAAATCTCAGGTTGAACTTGGGCGGAGCCGAACGAAGTACGCTGACTCTGGTGAAAAGTCGGAGCGGGATCCTCGTATCTCATAGGGTCGGAACGAGTTCATCTAGTGCCCAAAGCTGCTTGTTCCAGTCTATGCCTTTTGAGGAATGCTCGGGTAGGAAGACTGAGGTGATAATGCCATGCAGGATTCACAAGTAAGGACAAGTTGGGCAAGTCGTGGCTGTAGGCGTGACAACATGACAGTAGAACTATGACGCGGTTTGCCTATAACCGTTGACACACATACGTACCATATACCCTTAGCTCAATGTTTGTGCAATTAACTCAACACCTAAATCCAGGTTTATCTTTATCTTTATCTTTTATGCTTTAGTTTAGATTTATTTTTCCTGTTTGGCCAAGATGAGTCTGTGCAGAACCCCTTCACCTTTGGATGACCCGTGACCAAAGAGAAGGCTACACCAACTCCTCGTGGGATCGACCCTATACTTGCTGCTAGCTGATCCTAGTAGTAGAAAATAGGAAATTTATAAATGTATTTTGTACGTGACTAAACAACGGTCGCGTCAATGACCCTCACCAACCTTCTCTTCCAAGTTTCCCATCTCCGCACCTACAGAGTAGACATAACTCGCGGAATATACATTTTCGGCAACGCGTCCACCGGTCATCGATATATCTATGATGTGCAAGGTGAGTACCTTGGTCAATAACCATGGCTTGATATCTTGTCACAGTTGATGGGTGATTGTTAGAGAAGTCCAAGACCGAGGAAGGACGCAGTATCCCCTTGCCTGTTCCTCGCCATCCGGATCATAAAACACCATTAAAGGTGCTGCTCAGCTACTCGGTCATGGGCATATTGAACATTGCTGTCTGTCATGCCCTGGCCTTTGCTTGGCTCGGTACAGCTCTAACCGAACGGAGATCACCCGTTAGGACAAGACAGCCCATGAATTCTGCTCAGATCTCTCCGGAACCACTGGATCCAACCAAAGGCACAAATGCCTCACGAATAGTTCACATATCAATAAGTAATCATTTCCCCCTCCCAAATCTCACCAAGGGAAACTACTCACACATATTAAAATGCATATTAACGAATGTAAATAACACATCAATAGCATAAAATATGAAGTACTGAAATTAAGATAATACCTAAGGCAAACTGCCCTGGATTTGTCCTTCAAAACGGGATTAAAACAAAAACTGGTAAATTGTTTTGTACGGAAACTTTAAATGAACTAAAAGTAGAAGTGTTTCTTGAGCGAAATGTTATCGACTACTAGAGGTAACCAACATTGTGCCAGCCACACTTGCTGGACTTTTATAGCTGAGATGATGGCCGTCAACTCCTTCCTCTGGCAAACCGTATCGGCAAGATTGATTCTTTCCATATTTAGCTTGATCTTGATTTATCCATGATTGATCGGATTGGTGATTGACAATCTCCGATTGATTGATTGAGGGTGATTAACTGGCTTCCAGATCCTTCTTCACATAGATGCTCGGCATAATATCATGCAATTCTCTTTCACTCTTTTTTTATTTGGATTAGGCGGTTGGCTACTGATCTCGGTAGTGGTCAAACGGATTGCATGCATTGGTTAGCCTCACACCAAGGTACTGTTCTTCTCATGGGGGAATCAGATTCATGCAACGGCTGAAAAAATACTCCAATACTGCTCATTCTGACCATCTTTTCTCTGTTTGCCTCGGACGGATCTTCCTTCCCACAAACAACTGCTTTCTTTCCTATACAGACACTAAAGTCGAAGACGCATCACACCTACACACTTAAACCATACTTGCCCTCAAGTATGTAGGTGGATTCACAGAAGACACCAAGAATAGAGATGAACAAAAAGGAATAAAGACTTCAAGACACGAGATGCGTGGTCAAGTGGATGAGTTTAAGTATGCATGCATCAACCATAATATCATACCGCAAACCCATTGAGCAAATACATCACACGATAGTGTTAGTAGTTTCCCTCACACACTCAAGTGTATGGTTAGTATATATGCTCATTTTATGCTACATTAGCTATCCTATAAACTTGTTCATGTTTTCATGGCAAATACTCAATCTGGTGTAGTTCATCAAAAGGTCTTTGCTGGGTTATAAGGGGGCACACAGAGCAGGGGTAAGAATTTCTGGATAGTAGTTTAAAACTTGGTTCCAGTCATACCGACCAATCTTTTCAGTGCTAGTGCTCCCACTTAACCTCTTCTTTCTCTTTTACTGGGTTTGTTTCTTTTTCTCAGGCATGTAATATTTTTTCCTCTGACCAACATTAAGAACTCTATTTTTTTGAACTCATGCCTTCCCGTAAAATAAAAGTTTTAACCCCTAATCTGTGGTGAGCCTTCTTTTCTCAATTATGCTTGTTGACCCTAAGTAATGAGTTGTCTTTCACCTCTTGCACAGTGTGGGAGACACACTTTTAATTTAAACATCCAAACAAGGCTTATGAAAGAATTGCTTCGGCTCAAAGTGGTTAGCAATAGTTTATCATGTTTAGCTTAGTAGGTTTGGGGCTTCTAATCTGAAAGAATTACCCTGATTCTAAACTACACCAAGCAGCTGAAATCCATTAGCTAGTTCTAGGATCACTAAGCAGCATAATCACACCAGAAAATTAATGCATATTGGCTCAATTCTCACAGGTGTGGATTTCAGTATGCTCTCTACCACTATCAATGCAATGATGCTCATCATGCCAACATACCAATCAAACCAAACAACATGCATACATCACACAAATCCATATAACTTGCGCGACACACACACAGACTCTAGTCAACATCAGACTCCATTAAACACAATGACACAAAACATAAAAATCAAAATTTAAAAAAAAAACAAAACCTAATCTATAAGAAGGGATAGAAAACTTAGTTGTTTTGGTCAGAGGCATCCTCCTCATCTCCATCAGCTTGTGCCATCAACGCCTCGAAGCCAATCTTCATGTTTGTCTGGATTGTTGCCATCTCATCTCTCAGCAATGTGACTTCCTCACACAATTCCTTCAATTCTTCCAGTATGGATGCTACCTCGCTATTGGTAAGACGTGGAACCGCCTGCTCACTTGCCCTGCGCGGTTTTGCTCTGCATGTTGTCCCCTCTGGGTAGACCAGCGAGTAGTTTCCGTGTTCGTCCACCTCAACAATTCTCCACCTCACGAAGCACCCTTGGTCCAAGAATCTGGTATCAGCGACTAGAAGGTCATCTGGCTTCTCCAAGTTGAAGTTGGTGAGATTCTTCACAAGAATAGTCACCAATGGGCAGAGAGAGAGGTACTTGTTGTGGTGGGTCACTCCAAATTGGAACTGCAAAGCCGCTGTGAACCCAAAATTCACCCTTTTCTTCTCCACCATGCACCATAGCAGGAACAACTCCTGCTGGGTCTCGAATCTCATTCGATTTGTTGCTATTCTTCACATACTTGTCCTTGATGGAGATGGTTGACCAGTAGTGGTCAATCTGAGACTTCCATTAGGGGGAAGCCACTGTCTCTGCCTCCTTGTATTCTTCCTCATACACCTCTCGCGGCTCAAGCACTCCGAGTTGGATATTCAACTCGTTGATAGAGAGAGGGAACATCTTACCCCGCAGTTGAAAGCGCAGGGTACCCGAAGTCTCGATGGTGTAGTTGCCACGGGGTTTGAACTCGACCGTCACCATAAATTCCTCCGACAACTTCTTGTAAGCCAGGTAGTTCCATCCTAGCACGTTTCTCCAACCTATTCCTTCAAAATATCCTTCCACTTTCTCCTTGATTCTAAACCCTTCCAAGCTTTCCGTCAGCAAAAAGTACCAGGGGATAATTTCCCTGTTCTGGAGGATGGCATACCATTGACTGTCTCTCGGTATGGTCATGCCAGATGAAGCAGGTCGTACAAAACCTTTTTTCTTGATTCCAATCTTCTTGGTGGCGATGCTTGGCGTGGACTTCACCGGCGCGGGTATTCCCCCAGAATCAGAGCTGTCCATAGCCTCTGTTTCCTCCTTTTCCTCTTCCTCAATTTCTTTTCCTTCTTCTTTCTCCACTTCTCCTCCTTTCCCCTTTCCTTTTTCCGCAGCAGTAGCCTTCCTCACTATGCTTGTGGTGCTGGTCTTACTCCCCCCTTTGCTTAGTATCTTTTTCGGTGGTAGAGGGGGTTTTGAAACATCCAACTTCCTCTTGACTCCTACCCCCTTCTCTTTACTTTGTGGGGTTGGGTCTCCTTGGGATTGCACAGGGGAATTTCCCTCTTCCCCTTCTTCCTCCATCGCTTGTTCCTCCTCCCGTTTACTTCCTTGTTCCTCCTCCTCTTCGTTGGAGGTGGTCTGACCATCCTCCTTTGAATGAGAGTGAGAACGAGATAGAGCAGGTTTGGAAGTTGGTTCTTTTGGTGGGGGTTGCGACACAGTGGCTGCTTTCTTTCCAGCAACTACAGAAGCCTGCTTCTTTACTGTGCTGGTGGTGATGATGTTCTTAGCCGCAAGCTTCTTTTTTTCTTTCTTCTTAGGTGGCTGGATATCCGCCTCTTCTTCAGCTTGACCGGGACCCTCGATTGCTTCCGCATTCTCTTCACCGATCATTTGTTTTTTTCAGGCGAAGGAATCTGCTCCTACTTTTCCTCTTCACCGGCCAGAGACGGTGTGGCTTTCTTCGTGATTTGTGCAGAGGTTTCCTCTGATACAGAGTTGTGCGTCTTCCTCTTCCCCCCTGCTGGTGTAGGTTTTACCGCAGCAGTGCTTTTCTGCCCCGTGCTGGTGGTTTGGGTGCTACCGGAGGCGGCACCACTCTTAGCACTTTTCTTATTTGCAGGCATTTTGGTTC
Source organism: Schizonepeta tenuifolia (assembly GCA_029490685.1). Lineage (NCBI taxonomy): Eukaryota > Viridiplantae > Streptophyta > Magnoliopsida > Lamiales > Lamiaceae > Schizonepeta > Schizonepeta tenuifolia. The sequence goes on from CM055957.1 coordinate 25,486,635, forward strand.
TGGCCATGATGAGTGCGAAATTAGGAACTAGGGTTTCTGGTTTTGCGAATGGATGAGTGTGCAGGGAAACAAAAAAAAACTGGCTATTTAAATGGAGTAGGTTAATGGCAGTTGTAACGGAGTGGGGAGAGTGGGTATAATGTGCGGCGGTTATGGAAGATCGTGGTGGTTTAAAGAAGAAAATCATTACCATATTTCAATTTCAAATATTTGTGCGAAACTCGAAGTGCCGCAGTCACTTCCAGACAGAAGGTGTCAGACGTGCTTCCACGTCACTCCTCGGTTAGACCTACCCCAATGAAACAATACCTTGGGCCTCTACTGCATCGCAAAGTGGGCTTAACATTTCCCTTGGGCTTCCATTATCCTTGGCCCATATTTCCCAAACTCTGATTCAGGCTAAAATCCCTTAATAAAATAAAAAATCCTAAGTAACGAATGAAACAGCGGTTTTGGTCATACCGGTGACCACTCCTGGGTTACCTCCCAGTCAGCGCTCTTGTTTAATGTCTCGAGCTCGACGTTCCCAGATCTATTCTTACTGGTAAATAGGGTCTAAGAGAGAGCATTTCTCCTTGTTCTTCTTCAGTTCAGAATAGTCGAAGTAGGGCTTCAAACGGTGACCATTCACCACAAATGTATCTCTTCTATTTAGGTCATAGACCTCAACACTTCCATTGGCAAATATTTCTTTCACGATGCATGGTCCTCTCCACTTGGATCTGAGCTTCCCACTCATCAACTTGAAGCGAGAATTGAAGAGTAGTACCTTTTGTTCAACCCAGAATTCCTTCTTGCGGATTTTTGCATCATGAATCTTCCTTGTCCTTTCCTTATAGAATTGCATTGTTGTATGACTCCAAATGCAATTCTTCTTACTCACTCATCTGCAATTTCCTTTCTTCTCCAGCTAAAGTCATACTGAAATTAATTTTTTTGATGGCCCAGTACGCTTTGTGCTCTACTTCCACAGGTAAGTGACATCTTTGTCCAAACACGAGCCTAAATGGTGACATCCCTATTGGGATTTTGTAGGCAGTTCGGTTTGCCCATAACGCATCCCCTAAATGATTACTCCAATCCTTCCTATTGGGATGGACCACTTTCTCCAGTATGCCCTTGATCTCCCTGTTCGAAATTTCGACCTGTCCATTAGCCTGGAGGTGGTATGCAGTTGTTACCTTGTGTTTCACCCTCATCTTTTTAGTGAGTGCCTTAATAGTAGCATTACAAAATTGAGATCCCTGGTCGCTAATCAGACTTTTTGGAACTCCAAATCTGTTAAACACCTGATCCTTCAAGAACTCGGCCACTGTATGAGCATCATTACTTGTTGTGGCCTTTGCTTCGACCCACTTGGATACATAATCGATTGCTACTAATATATATTCATAATTTCCAGACTTAGGGAATGGCCCATGAAGTCTACTCCTCATACATCGAAAATTTCCACGGGCATTATGGGCATTTGGCAAAGGCATTGGCCAAAGTGGAAGAAAATACAGGAAAGCTTCCTCCTCAGGGAATTAATCACAAGGAACAAGCACAAGTGATAATAACAAAGGTGGAGGATGAGCAAGCTGAGAAAATTTTGGCCGAAGCAGACGTTAACAGAAAAAGAGATGCGGGGACCAGTCATGGGTTTACTGGAGAACAGATTGGTAATGATCAAACCGAACCACCATATCCGGGCAGACTGCAACAGAAATCCAAAGAAAAGGAAGCCAACGAGATGATGAAAATGTTTCAGAAAGTGGAACTTAGCATACCATTACAGGATGCAATCAAACAAATTCCTAAATATGCTAAGTTCATGAAGGATCTCTGTTCAAGGAAGGTGAAAGTGGAAGAAGATGCTCGATATGTGATAGGGGAAAGTGTGTCAGTGGTAATTCAGCAGAAATTACCCCCAAAATGTAAAGATCTTGGAATGTTCACCATTCCTTGCAACATAGCAGGACACGCATCCGTCGTGTGGTACGATCAAAATACCTGTGTATGTCCAGAAGGATAGTACACGCTCTTATGCCCACTATCGGACTGGTTAGTCTTAGCGGTAAGCTAGGGTCGATCCCACGGAAAGTGAGGAACTACTTTACTCTTCAAGTGCACAAGTTTGGTTGTCACGGTCCAATCCTGTTTATCTGCACAAATTAAACTTGGAAACAATCAAATATTAAAGGGGTAAGATTTGGGGTAGGTTATGATTAGCATTGATATGTGTATTCGGTCATGGGCATACTTAAGATCCGTCCATGATTTGCATAAACTCAAGGCGTGGTCCAAAGACATTGGGGCATTTCAAGAGTCTATACTCCACACTTGGGATGGTTGAATCCCTTATGGTCACTTGGTCCGAAGGTCACGCTTCACCCCGGTCACAAGGCCGTGCTTCACTCCTCCTTAGATAGTAGTCATACCCGATCTCTCCAAGTATGACCCTTACCAACCTTCTCTTCCAAGTTTCCTAGCTCCGCACCTACAGAGTAGACATAACTCGCGGGATATACATTTCCGGTAACGCGTCCAACCGATCATCGATATATCTACGATGCGCAAGGTGAGTCCCTTGGTCAATAACCATGGCTTGATGCCTCGTCACAGTTAATGGGTGATTGTTAGAGAAGCCCAAGACCGAGGAAGGATGCAGTATCCCCTTGCCCGTTCCTCGCCATCCAGATCGTACAACACCATTAAAGGTGTTGCTCAGCTACTCGGTCAGGGGCATACTGAACATTGTTGTCTGTCATGTCCTGGCCTTTGCTTGGCACGATATAGCTCTAACCAAAGGGAGATCACCCGTTATGTCAAGACCACCCATGAATTCAGCTCAGATCTCTCCGGAACCACTGGATCCAACCGAAGGCACAAATGTCTCACGAATAGTTCACATATCAATAAGTAATCATTTCCCCCTCCCAAATCTCACCAAGGGGAACTACTCACACATATTGAAATGCATATTAACGAATGTAAATAAACACATCAATAGCATAAAATACGAAGTACTGAAATTAAGATAATACCTTAGGCAAACTGCCCTAGATTTGTCCTTCACAACGAGATTAAAATGAAAGCTGGTAAATTGTTTTATACGGAAATTGTAAATGAACTGAAAGTAGAAGTGTTTCTTGAGTGAAAAGGAAGTCGACTACTAGAGGTAACCAACGTTGTGCCAGCCACACTTGCTGAACTTTTATAGTTGAGATGATGGCCGTCAACTCCCTTCTCTGGTAGACCGTATCGGCAAGATTGATTCTTTCTATGTTCAGCTTGATCTTGATTTATCCATGATTGATCGGATTGATGATTGGCAATCTCTGATTGATTGATTGATTGATTGAGGATGATTAACTGGCTTTCAGATCCTTCTTCGCATAGATGCTCGGCATAATATCATGCAAATCTCTTCCATAAGTCTTTCTTTATTGGCTTCAGCGGTTGGCTGTTGATCTCGGTAGTGGTCAAACGGGTTACATGCATTGGTTAGCCTCACACCAAGGTACTGTTATTCTTCTGGGGGAATCAGATTCATGCAACGGCTGAAAAAATACTCCAATACTGCTCATTCTGACCATCTTTCCTCTGTTTGCCTCGGACGGATCTTCCTTCCCACGAACAACTACTTTCTTCCCTATACAGACACTAAAGACACAAAAAGATAGGAAAAATAGGGCCAAGTGGCCCAAAAGTTGAAAACGCATCACTGACCCACAAGCTCAGTTGAACCTCAAGCTTAGCTGGACCACGGATTCAGTTGGACAGCAACTCAGTTGACTCCTCAACTGACCCATGCAGCTCAAGCGTGAAGAGAAGTTGTATTGAAGTCAGATGTTACAAAGCTAAGAAGAGAAGACTTTGAAGACGTTGAAGGCAGAAGAGTTGAAGTGCGAATTCAAATCTACTCAGAAGCACAAGTTAGCTAAAAAACTTACTATAAATGGACCAACAATAGAGACGCGCAAAAATCGAAGGTCACAGTTGTCATTTTAAGAAAGTTTCCAGTAAAGCAGGTGAAGTGTCATACTTTTGGCAGAGATCAAACGGCTCTTTCCAATGACTAATTAGATCTTTCTTTATAAATAGAGGTCTCCACATCAAAGCTCGTGGGAGAGTTTTGGGCGAGCGCAGAGAGATAAAAGAGATAAAAACTGTAACAACCCACCCCACCTAACTACTAATTTTTGAAGGGTGGACTGAAACCATATCACAATCCTACGTTGGTTCAAGACTGAAGATGACCAGAACGGGTGAACCATGACGTCTACTGAAACTTTTCTCCTTTCTTAACAAGGCTCCCTTTTGAATGAAAGAATAAGAGGGATCCCTAGCATGCTCGGGTCTGAGTTATTCACACGACTTTGAAGCATTGAAGAAAATAAAAGTCATGTATATCAAGGAGTTCTAGCATGCTTGGTGCTAAATTAAGCATTCAACATCAAAAGAACATGAATGTTCGATAACCAAAGAGGTCTTAGCATGCTTGGATTTAAGGCTTTGAATCAAACATTAAGGGCCAAATTTTAACAATTGAATCATATTATCAAAGACTTTCAAGAGGCCCGTTGCCCAAAAACTGGTTTTTGGTTTGAAGAAAGAGATTCAAGTTTTGATTGTTGTCAAGCATCAAGGGAATTCGGGGTGCATGCATCAAGGATTAAGTTACAGATCCAACAAAATAATAAGATTACAACCATATTGAATAAATGAATCTTGCAACGGAATAATAAAGTTGTTGAGATATGAGTATGAAGACTCAAATCCCAAACTTGACAAAACGGTGACAAACGGGAATCCTCTGAGCTTGCCCTATTCCCACCCAAAATTAACTGCACGTTTTAAGAAAAATGCAGGGTGTGAGTACAAAGTACTCAGTGAACGCATGTTAAAAACTTGCTTTCTGCTTTAAGTACTTGATAAGTTTAAACTTGCCACTTAAGGTTAAGCACTAAGGGTTTTTAATGAAGAAATTACCTTGGGAAAAAGCCAAAATATTTTCTTACTTAAACGACTGTAGTCAAAATAAGTGAGTGAATCCAAAAATGTCTACAAACTTTACTTTAACTGTGAAGAGAAGGAGGCCTCCTTCTAATCGCCGGAATCAGTCAGAGGCTCACGATTCCTATTGTGAACAAATCGCACCTCGCGGAGACCGAATTCGTTCTTCTTTCTTAGTAGACTGATCACACACAACTTTAGAGAAAAAGGCAAGTTAAACAGTTATAAAACATGCTTCATCATGTATTGAGGCCAAATGGTCCTCAGTTTAGAAAAGCCCACCTTAAGGATGTTTTCCTAGCTTTCTAGTTGCTTTCTTTCCTTGCCTTCACTTCACTTCTCCTCCCGATGTTCCTTCAATCGAACTTGATTTAGAAACAGAACAACAGAAAATGAGAAACAAAACTTATCCTTTCAACTTATCTTATCTTAAAAGGATATTTTTCTTAATCTTAATGATAGCATCTTATCAACAAAGGAATTCGAAGGATTCCTACTACTTCTTTGCACTTACTAAACTTACTTAACAGCTTTCTACATCTATGCATGTTTTGAGATGATCATGATATGCATAACTTCAACATGCTTGGTCTCTTAAGACCACACAACTTGCAAAGATTCATGCCTTAAAACAAGCAAGCAAGTCTTAATACTTCTACATCATGCTTACTTTCAATTCTCATCAAAACAAGCTACTACTTCATCACTTCATACTTAACTTCACTTTTCTTAGTCTCTTATGACAACATACTTTCAAGATATCATGATAATTAGGAATCCAAACAAGTCCTAATTATGCTCGTCTAAATTATCAAACACAATTGCATCATGTTATCATAACATACTTGGAGCAATCATACTCACTTCATATATACACATTATCGGTTCTCTTAGTGTTTAGAGCTAGGGTTTCTCAATTTCATGCAAACCACTTCCAATCATGCTCAAATATATCATAAAGGAATCATATATTTGACAAACGCTCATTTTCGTAGCAACTAAACGTGTTTACTATCGCATTTTGCTAAACTTTTGCCAAATTTGTGATGTGTTTGATACTAATTCATCTACTTTGGAATTGTATCACGTTTATTGGAGTTTTTGCTTGTGTGTAGGTAAAATAAGGATTCCTAAGCTATAGTAGAGGTTCAAGGAAGAGCGGAAATGAAGAATCGGACGAAGAAGTGAAGAAATCGGATGAAAAAGGAGAAGCAGTGCTAACCGGCGCTCAAAAAGAGCTAACTGGCGATCCAAGCCGTCTAACCGGCGGTTCAGAGCTAGACCGCCGGTTAGCACTATCAAGCCGCCAGTTAGACCTGCATAAAGACTCAAGTCTTAATAACGAATGGCAGCTAACCTGCGCCCTACGTCTAGACCGCTGGTTAGAGGGTTCAGACCACCAGTTAGCATGGATAGGGCGTCGGTTAGCCTATTTTCGTGCTAGAATTTCCGATTTTGCCTTTTTTGCATTTCTATCATGCTTTAGCACTTCTTGTACCTTATATAAAGGGGAATTAGCCCAAAAAACGTGGTATCTCAATTCCTAGCTTAGTTTTCTCTTCCCAAAGTATCCTTTTCAAGTTTATTTTAGGGTTTAATGATTGTAATCAATTAAAAAGGTTGGATTTAGATTATTTTGAAGATTTATTTGAAGAAGTCTCCATTTGGGTTCTTAGTATCTCTAATTATACATTCAATTATCTTTTCTCTTGCTATTTCTTTACTTATTTCTAGCTAATTTCCTTTATTTGGTTTTGGGATTTGTGAAGATTCAATGGTGAATTGATCTTAGCTTTCTAATTCTAATTACCTTCTCGTAATTGATTGTGGATTTGGGTCTTGATGTCATGTGGGAATTATTGATCATATTTCTTACATGCTAAGTGTTTACAGAAATTCTTAATAGGTTTTTACATGCATGAAAATCAAATTGCACATCATGTATAGTTTTGAGAGTTGGTAAGTGATAAATTTATGCATGGAAGCTTACAATCTTGGTGCCTTTTGGAGTTGAATTATCGTCTTGAGTCTTAGCCGAGAGAGTCGATAGTTTGATCTTCTTTTGCTTTCTTTCAAGAGAGGATAGTGAATAGTTTTGTGATTGCTTCTCAATTAGGAGATTAAATATGGTTATGCGAATTAGGAAGTCATTTTTATTTCATCTAGAATCGAACTTAATCCCTAGAACCAATATAATGTAACCAGAAAATATACATCATAATAAATGAGAATGATAAAAATGGACAGGCTCAATATCTACCTAAAGAACACTCTCCTTCTTTGCGTAGGAGATATCCCCTCTTTCAGACCACCTGCTACTGGACTCCTGCAAGGAAAAAGGAGGGCCGGGAGTGTTCTCCGGCAAACCACCTCCGACGGTCAAGTTAGTTTTCTGGGTTTCGGTGGTGAAGAGAGAGAGAGATGGATGTAATAGTGGATAGAAACAAAATGATGAACCTGTCTGTGAAACAGATGCCTATCAGTATATATACTCCTTGGATTACTTGGAAATGAAGTTGTGTATCCTTGATTCTTTGCCGATATTGCTTTTACGCGTGTTCTCGCATCATTCGTCATTGAGTGCTTGTACTGTCCGACAACTCCTAGTTCGACTGGGTAAAGCGCTCTACAGATGTCAGACTTATTAAAGATGGCGAGACCTGTTCCAGCTCTCTTTTGCAGGTCCTGGCCTGAGACGCTAGTCAGATACGTGATCAGGTATCTGATACACGTACCCATTCTGAGATCTCCCTTAGGTCAGACGAGGAGGTATCCAGAATGCTTTCATTGAGTACCATTAAGTTCAGGTGTGGGATCCAGGTCTCCATGAGACCTGGTAGATATTATGTCATAACATCTACTCCCCCTACTCTAAATTTGCAGCATTACTTTCAGCAAATATAGAGTAGTGCTTTCCTTATCTTGCTCCGTTGAACTGGACCTCCCTCTGAGTTCTCAGAGAGAGACCTGACTTGTTTGAATTTTTAAAATAAGCTACTTTATGGGGAAATGGGAGGGGACTCTGCAACTCCCCTACTTTTTCCCAACCGCCATCCTTCCTTCGACATATTAGGGATTTCATCATTCTTTCCTTCTTCATTTCACTGCTGCTAATCATTTCCAGATTTTCTCATGGCTCATTCTACTTCCCATTCAGAGGAAGACACCTTTTCTGACAACCCTCACCTTCAAGCTTCCGATGTGAATCCTCCTTCTCCTCTTCACGGAGATTCCCAGTCAGAAACTTCTTCCCGCGCTCCCAAGAAAGGGAAAAAACTTTCCATTCGGCGTTCCCGTCGCCTATCTGTCAAGGCTCCTTCGGGGCTAGTCACTTCTGCTAATCCTAAGGAGGTGATAAACTTGGCGGACGGATCTTCTCTTTCCGGCCAGGATGCGATGGAGACTGACTCCCCCACTCGTTCTGCTCGAGTCTCTTCTCCCGTTCTGGACTCTTCTGTCCGCGTCTTTTCCCCTGATGATATAGCAGGTGAATCCACTCTAACCCTTCCCGAATTAGAAGTAGTAAAGTCATGGTTAAATTGTGATAATCTTTTCAATTTTCGGCTACCTTATGCTTACGAGCGCCCTCATCTCCTGACTTACCCTTTAGTAGCTTTCTGGTTCAATCAGATAGAATTAGGTTTACGATTTCCGCTTCCTGATTTTGTGGTGAAAGTGTGCGACCTTTACAACTTATGGCCTAACCAATTCCACCCCTCTGCCATTAAGACCATTCTCACTTTCTTTATCTTGCTCCGTGGCAATGGTGGTTTCCCCTCTCCTTCTTTATTTCAAACTGTTTATGATGTGAAGCCCATGGGTGCTTTCTACTATGCTAGCGCCCGACCAAAGGGTCCTGCTCAAAATTTGTGCCCCTCTCGTACTTTGGGTAAGGAATGGCGGGAGAGATACTTCGTAGTCACTCCGAAGCAAGGCAGTTGGCCTTTCGACCGCCATCCTTGGCACAAGCTTTTACTAAGGCAACCTCGCCCAACTCTCTTTACTATCGCTCTCATTAATCTCAAGGTGTTGTCCATACTGACGGCCAAAGCGCAAACTGAAGCTTTTCCGCTTAATTCCCTCTTGTCTAACCCTTGCGTGCTTTCCCTTTTCGGACTGGCCCCTCGCGGAGATCATTCCTTTTCCCCTGAGGGTGGGTTTCTTCCCCTCTTTGTGCTTATTATTCAACTTTTACCCTTTGGGTTGATCTAATCTTTTTTCTTTACTCTTTCTTTTGCAGAAATGAGTTGGGTTCAGGATGTAAAACTACCTGATGATAATGAATTTAATTTTGCTATTCTGCTGGAAGAGCAAGCCCGCCAAGATGCTGAAGGGGTTTACCAATTCGAAAATTGAAAACAAAATCTCGTATCTCAAAGAAAAGGTTGCCTCCCTTGTTGATAATGCCAAAAAGGGGAAAGAGGAGAAACTGACAAAGGAAATGGTGCTAGTAGTTGAAAAAGATCAACAAGAAGCTGTTGGTGTCAAAGAGTCTGTCACAAAAGAAGGAAAAACTCTTGAAGAATAGGAAGTTGGTCTCCTTACTCAGCAGGTCAGTGATTCCGAAAATAGAGATGTGCATCTCATCCCCGAAGAGATTATTGCACTTGCTAAAATAGCTGGAGCATCCATGATGTGAACCTCGGCACACGCACGCGGAAGACTCGAACAAGATACGATAGATGGAGATCCCAAAACCTCTGTAACAGTTTCTCACAAGTGAACTAGGCGATTAGATCCCTAGAACCCAACGATAGGACGCTACGGCAACTCGGGGACGATGAATGACACAAAACGAGGGATGATTGACTCGTTGATTCGCCGGATAATGAATTCGACTTGGCAAAACCAAGAAGAACTCGAAAACTCTCAAGAGAGAATAAAACTCACGTTATAATTAATCAAGGTGTAAATTTCGTTCATGACAAAGGCCCCTATATATAGGGCGCAAATCCTAACCCTACTAGGAAACTAAACATGGAAAATAACTCCTAACCCAATAAGAAAACAAAGCCCTAGTCTAAACAAGGCTTAAAACTCAAAACTGACTCAACTAAGGCCCAATTTCGGCCACCCTAATTAAACCCACGAAAATAATAATAAGTCTAACACTAATGGACTACACGAAAGTAAATAAATAACAAAACAAGTCTTTAAACTTGAGCCCACTCGCACATGATAAGATTAATGTAGCTCGGACCATTCAACTCGCCAACTTCGATAGGTTTCTTCATCAACTCTTGATTCCAAACTTCTTGAACTAAACCCATCAAGCTCTCCTTAAACTTCTTGGCTCGAGATCTTGTAACTGGTCCAACAGGAACATGCACCGGATCTTGCACCAACGACGATCCTTGGACTCCATCATTCCCCTCCTCTTGAGAAGAATTTGTCCTCAAATCCAAGTCGTCACCTACATCAAAAGGACTCAAGTCAGTAACATTAAATGTAGCACTCACATTATACTCACCAGGCAAGTCCAACTTGTAGGCATTATCATTAATGCGCTCCAAAACTTGGAATGGTCCATCGCCTCTAGGAAGTAACTTAGATCGCCGCTGCAATGGAAACCTCTCCTTGCGCATATGCAGCCACACCCAATCACCGGGTTCAAACACCACCTTGCGACGTCCTTTGTTTGCTTGCTTAGCATACTGCTCCGTGCGTCGCTCGATGTTCATCCTTGCCTTCTCATGAATCTGTTTCACAAAATCTGCCCTTTTTCAGCCATCAAAATCTGCCCTTTTTCGGCCATCAAAATCAGTGTAATCATGCGCAGGTAAAGGAGACAAATCTAACGGAGTTAAAAAGGATTAAACCCATAGACAATCTCAAAAGGTGAAAACTGAGTAGCAGAATAAACAGAACGATTATATGCAAACTCAACATGTGGCAAACATTCTGCCCAAGACTTAATATTTTTTTTAATTATAGCACGAAGTAAAGTAGACAAAGTCCTATTTACTACCTCGGTTTGACCATCAATTTGTGGATGACAAGTAGTAGAAAACAAAAGCTTAGTACCTAACTTACACCACAAAGTCTTCCAAAAGTAGCTCAAGAACATAGAATCTCTATCCGAAACAATAGTCATAGGCATGCCATGCAATCTAACAATCTTTGTAAAGAACAAATCAGCTATATGAGATGCATCATCAGATTTATGACATGGAATGAAATGTGCCATCTTAGAAAACCGATCAACCACAACAAAGATAGAATCACGACCACACTTAGTCCTAGGCAATCCTAACACAAAATCCATTAAAATATCAATCCAAGGTGCAGTAGGAATAGGCAATGGTGTATACAAACCAGGGGAGTTAACTCTAGATTTAGCTTGCTTACATGTAACACAACGAGCACAAATTCTTTCAACATCACGTTTCAGATGAGGCCAAAAGAAATGTTCTTGCAAAACAGCCAAAGTCTTAGCAATACCAAAATGTCCCATTAAACCCCCACCATGAGACTCAAGCAGCAACAAATCACGTATAGAGCACTTAGGAACACACAACTTATTCTTCCGAAAAAGATAATTATCATGCCTAAAATACTCTCCACTAGCAGAACGCTCACATGCTCGATAAATCTCACCAAACTCATCATCATGCACATATAAACTCTTAAGACACTCAAAACCAAGCAACTTAGCATCTAAAGTAGAGATCAAGGCATACCTCCGAGAAAGTGCGTCAGCCACTACATTCTCTTATCCTTGCTTGTACTTAATGACGTAAGGAAACGTCTCAATGAACTCCATCCACCTCGCATGCCTCTTGTTCAGCTTGTTCTGCCCCTTCAAATGCTTTAAGGACTCATGGTCTGTGTGAATAACAAACTCCTTAGCCCACAGATAGTGTTGCCACGTTTTGAGGGCTCTCACCAATGCGTACAGCTCCTTATCATACGTAGGGTATCTCAACGTCGGTCCATTGAGCTTCTCATTGAAGTACGCAATAGGTCTTCCTTCTTGCATCAAAACTGCACCAATACCAACACCAGAAGCATCACATTCAATCTCAAAAGACTAAGAAAAGTTAGGAAGAGATAGTACCGGGGAATGAGTCAATTTATGCTTCAAAAGCTGGAACACATCTTCTTGCGCTTTACCCCACGTAAACTCCACACTCTTTTTGATAACTTCCGTCAAAGGTGCTGCCACACTGCTAAAGTGTGGTACAAAACGTCGATAGAAGCTAGCAAGTCCATGGAAACTTCTAACTTCCCCAACATTCTTCGGTGTAGGCCACTCCTGGATAGCTCGTATCTTCTCCTCATCAACTTGTACACCCTGTACACTAACAACAAAACCAAGAAACACAAGCTTGTCCGTACAAAAGACACACTTCTTAAGGTTAGCATATAACTTTTCTTTTCTTAGTGCATCTAAAACAGCCTTTAAATGCTCAACATGCTCTTCATGACTCTTGCTATAAATGAGAATATCATCAAAATAAACCACAACAAATCGACCAATAAAAGCACGCAAGACATGATTCATAAGACGCATAAAAGTACTGGGTGCATTAGTCAAACCAAAAGGCATAACCAACCACTCAAACAAACCAAGTTTTGTCTTGAAAGCAGTTTTCCACTCATCACCCTCTTTAATCCTAATTTGATGATATCCACTACGCAAATCAATCTTGGAAAACACACAAGATCCATGCAACTCATCAAGCATATCATCTAAACGAGGAATAGGAAAGCGATACTTTTCTGTGATGTTGTTAATGGCTCTGCAATCACAACACATTCTCAAGGATGCGTCTTTCTTTGGAACGACCAAAACCGGAACGGCGCACGGACTCATACTCTCTCTCACACGTCCATTGGCCATCAAATCTCCGATTTGTCGGTCCAACTCCTTCGTTTCCTCGGGGCTGGTCCTATAAGCTAGTCGGTTTGGAAGGACAGCTCCGGGGATGAAATCAATTTGATGCTCAATCCCTCGAATTGGTGGTAAACCGGGTAGAATCTCATCGGGAAAGACATCATCATAATCCTGCAAAACAGAAATAATAGAAGGGGGTAGAGAAGAGAAATCGTTATCACTATGCAAAATTTCCTTGTACAACAACAAATACATTGGTCTCTCCTCCCTCACGGCCCACTTCAAATCTCTCGGTCTGGCTAGAAATGAATTATGCGCCAACCCGCACTCCTTTTTCTGCTCGACCAACTCCTTGGGCTTCCCCTTGTCCGCCTCCTTTTGCATCTGCATTTGATCCTCATAAACTTGTTTAGGAGTAAGAGAAACAAGGGATACCTTCTTCTGCTTGTACTCAAAAGAGTACTTGTTGGTGAAGCCATCATGAGTAACTCGCCTATCGAACTGCCACTGACGTCCCAACAAGATGTGGCTCGCCTACATTGGAATCACGTCGCACAACACTTCATCTTCATACCTCTCAATGCGAAAAGGAACCTTCACTTGCTTCGCCACTCAGATGACGCCGGACTCGTTCAACCACTGCAATCGATACGGCTTAGGATGCTTCACCGCAATCAACCCCAATCTCTCAACCATGTCTGCGCTGGCCACATTCGTGCAACTTCCTCCATCAATAATGACACTGCACACTTTATCTTGAACATGGCACCTCGTGTGAAAGAGGTTCTCTCGCTGCTCTCTCTCATCGGGTTGAGTTTGGGCACTTAAAACCCTCCTAGTCACGAACAGCTTCCCAATAGGAGGTAATATCTCTTCATCTTCTTCGTCGGACTCCTCCAAAGCTGGCATCTCTGGATCATGATCTTCATCATCGGTCACCACTTCACCATCATCTTTCAAGATCATAATTCTTCTATTCGGACACTCACTCGAGATATGTCCAAATCCTTGGCACTTGAAACACTTCTTATCTCGATTTCGGTTGTCCGGGGTTGCTGGTTTGGCCTGATTTGCTGAATTCGAACTCTCCACTCGGGGCTTAAAGAACGGCTTCTTCTCCTCGGTCGGGGACGCCTCCTTTTTCCATTGGTTCCCTTTTGATGAGAAACCGCTAGAAGGTGACTGTGAAGACCTCCAACTGACCGGATTCTGTCTCTGATTGCCTCTCCTCTTGAGCTGACTCTCTATCTTTATGGCCATGTGGACCATGTCCTCCAACTCAACATAATGCTGCAACTCCACTCTATCTCGAATCTCTCACTACAAACCCGCCAAAAATCTCGCCATGGTCGCCTCTCTTTCCTCCACAATATTGGCTCGAATCATAGCTATCTCCATCTCCTTGAAGTATTCATCCACACTTCTACTGCCTTGCTTCAAATTCTGCAACTTGTTGTAAAGCTCTCGGTAGTAATGATTTGGCACAAAACGCCTCCTCATCACAGCCTTCATCTCACGCCAAGTATCAATAGGTGGCTCGCCGTTTCTCCTCCGACTGGTCACCAACATGTCCCACCAAACAAGTGCATAATCTGAAAACTCCACTGCTGCCAACTTCACCTTCTTAATTTCTGAATAGTTATGGCAATCAAACATAAGCTCCACCTTTCTCTCCCATTCAAGGTACAGCTCTGGATCATTCTTCCCTTGGAAGGAGGGAATGTTCATCTTTATGTTGCCCAAATAGTTATCTTGGGCGTTTCTGTCACCGCCTCTCTGCCAACTGCCCTCATCATCTTCATCGAACTCGGTGTCCTCCACATAGTCATCATACTCTGTACGACCTCGTCGATCTCCACGTCCTCTGCCACCTCGTCCTCCTCTGCCACCACGACCTCGATTGAAATTGGTCTCTCTGGTCTGAGACTGCTCAACCTGGTACAGTCTGTCAAACACCCCTTCCATCTTTGAATCTAGCATCTTCCCCAATTGTGATGAAAGGGCTTCCATCATTCGCTTCATCTTTGGATCTCCAACGGGCTGATCCTCCTCATTTACCATCTGCTTACCATCATTAGACATCTTGACAAGAAACAAAGGTTAGTAAAATAGAATCCTCACCACCTCACAAGCACTCGTGTATCACTCAATGATGAATCACTCAGCACTCGTGTATCACTCAAATATGGCTTTTTTTTCACTCTAATAATCTCACCTCTCTTGCCTTTTTCCACTCAAGTTCTCTCTCAAGGAATCGAATCCTCTCAATCTACCACTTGAATTCACCACCAACTAACAACGAAACAACCAAACACAAGAAACCAAAAACAAGAAACGAAAGGCACGAAGAAACGAAAACTGGAAACTCAAAAACACGTTGCACAGAAACGTGCTCAATGACTCTACACGACCCCAGGAACCCAAAAAACATGACGACACGCAACCGAAAAGTCGGAAAAAGTGCTCACAGAAACTGCTCCAAAAGACTCTATACGACCCAAGGAACCCACAGAAAAAAATTGCCACCAATGAAATTTTTCGAGATTTTTTACTCTATTTTTTTTTTTTTTTTGCCCCTTCTCGGAACGAGGATTTCAAAAATGCGAAGAACGGAACGAAATTCTGAACGAGCCGCCTTTGGCGACCGCTTTTATGTCAAACTGGAATTTTGGTGTAAAGGGCGTGTGGGTGGTTATTATGGTCTCTTAGGGCGTATAATATGGTAATGATATGAGTCGGATGGAAGGTGTCGAGTTGTAATGGAATCTGGCGTAGTATATGGGAGTATGGGCGTGTATATGGAAGGTATGGATATGGTAAGATAGAGATATGGAAAGATATGTATGAGAGATATGGAAAGATATTGATATGGTAAGATATGGTTGACTCTATATGGTAAGTTATGGAGACAAAATAAGGAAACAACAAGAACTGGACACGGATGAGATACTAAACGGATCGAACGATTTTTTTCGATGACACGAAGAACACGACGAACAGAAACGATAAAGACGACGACGCGACAGGACAGAAGACGAAGACGAAGACAAAAAAAATACGAAAAACAAGACTCAAGGAACACGAAGAACCTGGATACGAAACGTGGCGCTGATGCCAAAATGATGTGAACCTCGGCACACGCACGCGGAAGACTCGAACAAGATACGATAGATGGAGATCCCAAAACCTCCGTAACAGTTTCTCACAAGTGAACTAGGCGATTAGATCCCTAGAATCCAACGATAGGACGCTACGGCAACTCGGGGACGATGAATGACACACAACGAGGATGATTGACTCGTTGATTCGCCGGATAATGAATTCGACTTGGCAAAACCAAGGCTTAAAACTCAAAACTGACTCAACTAAGGCCCAATTTCGGCCACCCTAATTAAACCCATGAAAATAATAATAAGTCTAACACTAATGGACTACACGAAAATAAATAAATAACAAAACAAGTCTTTAAACTTGAGCCCACTCGCACATGATAAGATTCATGTAGCTCGGACCATTCAACGCGCCAACTTCGATAGGTTTCTTCATCAACTCTTGATTCCAAACTTCTTTAACTAAACCCATCAAGCTCTCCTTAAACTTCTTGGCTCGAGATCTTGTAACTGGTCCAACAGGAACATGCACCGGATCTTGCACCAACAACGATCCTTGGACTCCATCAATCCAAGGATCAGTTGGCAAACAAGAAGTGGTCGAAGAAGTTTGAGGAAACTCAGACTGTTCGACTTGATGCTTACAGAGAAGAAATGTTAAAGAATATTTCCATCTTACCGGAAGGACCACAGAAAAGAGTCTTCCAGCACAGAATTTGCCTAGCTGAAGAAAGAAAACATTTGCGTCAAGCAAGAAAGAATCAGTCCATTCAGGCAGCCTTGCCTTGCAGTAACTAATGGATTCCTAAAGAACTGAATAACACTTGGGAAGCATTGAAGGAGGAATTCATCCAAGATTTCCATTATGAGCTGGAGTACAGAGGAATTACAACTGATGAAGCTTGGCTGATGCACCTGTAGCTATTTTCAACAGAGGACATAGTTGGTATATGAATTTTGGATGTCCTAGAAAAGACAAAGCAAAATTTGCCAACTACACCAACTAAAAAGACATTTCCTCCTCCCATGACTCTGGGAACGGATCAGATTGCTCAAAGACTGATTGAGATTGAAGGTGAGAGACTTGTCGTCAAGCTAAACATTGACTTCATTCAAGAACCCGAGAAATTTTTGAATATCAGAAAGCATTACTAAGAGAAGTATGGATTAACCCTCATAGAAGATCAAGAAAAGAAGGACTGATGCTGCGAAGAGAAGACAATGCAACTGATGCATTTAGTTTTTGTTCTTTCGAAATCTTAATTCAGTTGTAATGTAATCTCCTACTCTTATTATCATAAATAATAAGTTGTGGTTTTTGAAGATCTTCGTGATTCATTAACTTCACTTGATGACCACAATCTTGTTGTCCAAGTTTGAGGTTAATTTTTATATTTTGTCTTGTGCTAACCCTTTTCCTCTTATAGAGTAGAATTGAGTATACTTTTTAGTCTTTTTGGTATCAGTTGTATGGTATCAGTTAGGAAAGTTAGGTGGTGTCAATTTAGAGTTTTAGCATCATCAAAAAGGGAGAAATTGTTGGGAAAATTAGTAAAGGTTTTGATTTATCCCAAAACCCAACTGACCTCAACCAAGTAGATGAAAGCCATCAGTTTGAACTTAGCTAAAGCTCACTATTTGAGCATAGAGATTTTATCTTTACAGGATTCAAGTAGAAGAAGATAGTCGGACTGAAGAAGGTAGTTCGTGAAGAACTCAGCTGACCCACAAGCTTAGTTGAACCTCAAGCTCAGCAGGACCACGGACTCAGTTGGACAGCAACTCAGTTGACTCCTCAACTGACCCATGCAGCTCAAGCGTGAAGAGAAGTTGTGTCGAAGTCAGACGTCACAAAGCTGAGAAGAGAAGACTTTGAAGACGTTGAAGGCAGAAGAGTTGAAATCCAAATTCAAATCTACTCGAAAGCACAAGTCAGCTGGAAAACTTATTATAAATGGACTCACAACAGAGACGCGCAAAACGAAGGTCCCAATTGCCATTTTAGGAAAATTTTCAGTAAAGCAGGTGGAGTGTCATATTTTTGGCAGAGATTAAACGGCTCTTTCCGGCGGCTAATTAGATCTTTCTCTATAAATAGAGGTCTTTAGATTGAAGCTCGTGGGAGAGTTTTGGACGAGCGCAGAGAGATAAAAGAGAGAAAAACAGGAGCGTCGAAGAAGCAGCAGACCGCCCCACTCTCCAGCAAGAAGACCTCAGTCGAAGACCAGTAGAAGTCAAATGTCCACACCTCCTCCTATTCTTTCATCTAGCCTCGCAAAAAGCACTTTCTTTGATCGAGTTTAGAATATAGGTTATTGCTTAATTTGTTTCTGAGAAGACTTTGTTCTAAAAGATCGAGTCCCTAAGCCTTAGGATGAAGCCTCCACTTCTCTCTATGTAGAAGGCTTTGGAAAACCCCCTAACCCCCAAACCTTAGGTCCGTCTTTGAACCCGCAATCAAAGACACTAGGTCCCTTTGAACCCGCAATCAAAGATCAGGTCCCTTTGAACCCGTTATCAAATACTATGTCCCTTAGAACCCGCAATCTAAGACTAGGTCCCCTTAGAATCCGTAATCTAAGCCCAGACTGTACACTTGCCCGTAAAAGTGTTGTAAGGTTTTGTTCGAACCCGTAATCGAACAGGTTAGGTTGCTTGATACCCGCAAACCAAGTGGAACGTTTGATAAGCATGCCTAAGCTTATCTAGTGGATTACTTTCCCGAAAAGGAAGTCGGGGACGTAGGAGGTCAATCTCTGAACCACGTTAAAATACTGTGTCCTTTACATTTCTGTATTTACATTCAGTATTTTACTTACAATTGCCTAACCAATTGACCCAGCATACAAATTGCACTCTCACAAACTGCACTAAATTTCAGGAACTTGATCTTCCCCTGTTTTCATAAGGGTTTCGGTTTTACTAACGAGCTTTAATTTCCACCAACTTCCGCAACGCTAAACTCTTTGAAACCTCAGTTGGAATACACAGCTGACCCTCAGCCAAAAAAGTCAGTTGTGCACCCAACTGTGTGATCAGCTCCAACTGACCATCTCAGTTGTAGAGCAGTTCCAACTGACTTTCTTAGTTGTTGAGCGAACTGACCTGAGCAGTTAACTCAGTGAAAAGATTTTGAAAACAAAAATTGCTACTGATATATTACCCCCCATATACCAAATACTCATTACCGGGACCACCATATAGTGCTTTAGGTAGCCAATTAAACTATATCATGTCTGCCTATTTTTTTAGTCTAATTAATAAATATCTTAACCAATTATTTGATTTCCAGACAAAAATTCTGTACATTGATATCTTAGACTTATTGAAGCAAGCTCGCCCACTTGCTAGCTTACCTACTTTGACTCAATTTTCGGTTTCTTTGTTTTTATAGGAACTACATGAACTAATTCATATATTACCAAATAATCACTATATTATAGTTCCTTTGAGATGACATAGTGGTAGAGTAGGCTTTTTAAAATTGAGAGATTTCAGGTTCAATTCCCACTAACGCCTCTATTAGTCGAGCATTTCATACCTGTACATGAAAAATATAATTTATCTGTCTTGGGTGGTTTACAGGCTACTGCACAAAGACGAGGGTTTACTCATTGTACACCAAAAATAGCAGTCGTGGGTTCTCACGAATTGAAAAAAAAAATCACTACATTATAGAGTTGGGATTATTATACCGTACAAGGGGAGATAACTACTATATCAACAAATAAAGATGGGAAAATGCAATATCAAGACATAGACAGAGGGGACGTGCAACTTTGCTTGATGAGGGGATTGTTGTCTATGAATGGTAGCAACAAGATAAGGGCTTACAAGTTTGTGGACAATAGTTGTGAGGATATATCTTGTTAACTTTTCAACCGATCCATGCATTATTTCCTCGAAGGTCTTTTATCACATGTTTGTTTTCAATTTGGAGAAACTTAAGATTTGGTTTGATTTCTTTCACATGAGTTTTTAGCTAGCTTCCTTAATTTCTAGAGTTATTTCTAGACTAGGACTTCCATAATTATGGTATTCTCATTGCTTTTTTACAGATCGTAAATGAACCAGATTTCTTTTTTGGAAATAATTGGAGGTTTGGATTAAAATGCTAACCAAAACTCGTTTTACACCATTCATCCTATTATTCTTTTCATATTTTATGTCATTCAATATTCACTTTTTTACTGTCCACTTTATTTCACTATTTTACTCATTTTATTTCACTTTTATAATTTCATTAACTACACCTTTTACCCTTAATTTTTTTCTCCTTAATACATGATTAATTGGGATCAATTGCATCAAGAGAGTTACTGATGAACTATATTACTTCAATCAATTTGGTTAATTACTAAACTTTTATTTGATTAAAAATGCTTGCTAAACTGTAATTAGAAAAGTACATCAAAGGTGAAATCAAATTAATATTATTCTTGAGTCTTTCAATTGTTAAATTCATTCGTTTAACGTCCAAATACAAGTAATTATCTCTTCTAATAAATTAAAATATGATCCATTTTTCATAAGCTTCTGTTTATAGTTAACAATTTAATTTGTTTCGTAATTCCACGTCGAAAAAATAATTAACTAAACAAACACCATACGATAAAAATACGATATAACTGCTGAAAACTGTGTACGTAATCATGATATACATGAAAATTTTATTTTTATTATTAATTTTAATCTTCTACATTTCGAAATGATGATACATGATCGCATAAAAGTTTATGCGTGCGTGAAGGTCAAAAGACATTTTTTATATTTCCAATTTTTGGTAATACTGCTTATTTCTCCACATTGATAATGTTTTGCAAAGTCAGCAAGTGAACGATCGGACGCAATCTCTGTTACTAGTTTGCAAAAGTTAATCGCAATCCTGCATATATATCTTTTTGTAAAGCAAGTTACTTCTGTTAAAAATAAGATAGAAAAAGGAATAAATATATGCGGTGACATTATGGCGGTCATAGAGTGATCCAATAAGAAAAAAAAAAGTCGATTAATTTAGAATTTTCGTTTCTTATATCATTAATTTTCTTGTTCATATAAACTTATTTTAATATATTTAAATTTACATGCAACATAAATTTGGCTGAATGTAATGAAAATATGAAGTTTTTTTATAGAAATAATTGGATATAATGTATTACACTAATTATGATAGAATTTATATTGATAATATAATAATAAGATAAAATATATACTCATTAATCATAATTTAAAATAAATAAAATATTTAACTAAACCTATCTGTTTTCACTTCTAGACCGACTCATATTCGGCCATAATGCTAATACGGCCAAATGCATGTTTGACTTGTAAATTCCGTGCGAAATGAATAAAGAAAAATAAATGCATGGTGTAGGGCATGATATCTCAGACTTAAGATTTTTGAAGCAAGATCGCCACTTGCCAATGCCAGTCAATCTATCCTGCCTATTTTTATTTTTGTTTTCCACGGGAGTATACAAACTATTTATATATCAAATAAATAAATATATATATATAGGGTAGGGATCCGGTGATAATAAATTTTATATGAGAATGTGAGAATGGTATATTTTAATACATTTTTATCATATCGGTAATGCATATATTGAATAAATGTAATGCATGCACATTGTAATGCATAAACTACAATAATTTAATGCATTAACATTGTAATGCATAAATTACAACAACATAATGCATCATTAAATCTGGACCATTGATCAACAAAGATCAATGGCCGAGATTTATTCTCATTTCTCACATAAGAAAACATTATATATATATATATATATATATATATATATATGTGTGTGTGTGTGTGTGTGTGTGTGTAAAATTACTACATCATCCATGTAGTACATCTATAAGCCGAATATGTCACACTTGTATTTGAAAAGTGTGATTTACCTGTTCTATGTGGTTTGGAGACTGTTGCACTAGAACAGAGTTTTATCCAGTGTGCACCGAAAGTAGAGGCTGTGGGTCCTATGATATAAAAAAAATTACTACACTAAATAAAAGTGGAGTAACTCACTACAAAAATACAAAGATTTGACGACAGAAATTTTTGTCACTGTAGATTGAAATTACGTCGCCGTTTATGTATCCTGGCGGATTTGCGACGGATAAGATCCATCGTTATTTTGCTGGTCGTCATTCAAATTAACGACGGATTTTATGTCCGTCAACGAAAACAACGACGGATCAATGATGGATATTCTGTCGCGGATACTAGTCCCCAGATCCGTCGTCTTGGGATTGGCGATGGATTATTCCGTCATCGATTAACAATAGATTGGTTCTGTCATTGTTTTTTACGGGATTGGAGACTGATTTTCCATCACTGATCCGTCGGCGATTAACGACGGAACGTTGTTTTACGAGAACTCAGCTACTTTTCATTCCGTCATTAATCCCTCATGAATTTTTTTTTAAATATTATTTTCTGCTTAATTTTGTTATTCCATTTCCAAATCATGTTCATATCAGACCAAATTAGAAACACAATTGCTAAAATACAAATATGCAATGAAAAGGTGAAATTCAAATATCATAAATAAGTTCTGAATCTGACATAGTTAAGTCAACAACACAAAGTATGTAACATTCAAATTCAAATAGCTAGAAACTACATTCAAGATGGTGGGGGTCGTGTTGCTGCATAAGCATGTCAAGTTGTTCATTCATCCTAGTATCTCTCTTGCTCAGCAGCCTGCCTCTGCAATCGTTGTTCCAACTGTAGCCTCTCATCACGCTCAGCTTGCATCTGCTCCATAATCCGAGCACGCTCGTCCCTCTCTGTCTCCAGCTCAGTCTGTAAAGATGACAATTGTTGAGTCATAGCCTCCGTGTCAGCGTTTGGTGGCACCTCCAAGTTCGAGTGAGATTCACGTATGTATAATGATGATAGATCTCAAACCTATCATTCTCCCCTTGCTATTATTCGCATCACACTTATTCGAGGTTGCATTTTCATGTTAAAAATGAGCTTATGTCATGTTCTCTACCCTAAAATGCACCAACTTTGCCCTTATTTCTTTTTTTTGTTGACACCACCTTTCAATGTAGCCTGTAAAAACGTAACCATTCACTTCTTTTGAATTTGACTCGAATAAAACTTCTAGTAGCTAAAACTGATATTGACTTGGCATCACACTTATCCGAGGTGGCATTTTCATGTTGAAAAGCTAGCTTAATTATGTGTCATTTTCTCTACCGGTGGACGTCATTGTAAGAAAATTAAATTAAAAAACTGCAACCCAAAATTTCAACCGCCATCGTTCTTGACTTAATTATTATTGGCCTTCTCCTTATTTATAGTAGCACATATATGATAGTATATGATGTAACTTTGTGTGCACCAACATCCTTTAATTAAGTATCTCATTCAAGAATGGAGACTCCATGGCTACTAGTAGCCCTAATATCTGCACTTGCGGCCATCTTCATCTCAAAAATAATCAAAATTCAACAGCGGCCGGAACGAAAACTCCCGCCGGGTCCGAAACCATGGCCTATTATAGGCAATTTGAACCTTCTTGGGGAAATCCCACATCAATCCCTTCACCATCTATCCCACAAATACGGCAAGCTAATGTTGCTTAAGTTCGGAAAATTCCCGGTCCTCGTTGCCTCATCGCCTAAGATGGCCGAGCAGTTCCTGAAGGTGCACGATGCAGTCTTTGCCTCGAGGCCTGCATTTGCCGCCGGCAAACACATTAGCTACGACTACTCCGACATCGCCTTCACCCCGTACGGTCCATACTGGCGAGAGGCGCGTAAAATATTCATGACGCAGCTGCTGAGCAGTAAGAAACTGGAAGATTTCGAGCAGATTCGTGACGAGGAGAGGCGCGGCTTCTTCTCCCGTCTAGGGTCGCTGTCGGGGAAGCCGGTCGTGCTCAGAGACCATTTATCGCGTTACACGCTATCAGCAATCAGCAGGATGGTTATAACGGATAGGTATTTTAGCGAATCGGGCTTGAGCTCCAGCTCGAGTGTCGACTTGCAGGAGATGATCAATGAATGGTTTCGGCTAAGCGGAGCGTTCAACATCGGGGACTGGATACCGTGGCTCGCTTTTCTTGATCTGCAAGGCTACGTTAAGGACATGAAGGCTCTGCGAAAGAAAACTGACAAATTTTATGACGATGTGATCGAGACACACTTGGGTCGAAGGGGTGAAGAAGGAAAACACGAAGCCAAGAAAGATTTTGTGGATATTTTGCTGCACATAGCTGAGGATAGTAATGCTAAAGTTGAGCTCACAAGGGATCGTGTCAAGGCATTGACAATGGTACGTACATATATAATTATATTCCTTCCTATTCATTTTATTTGTCACAACCTAAGTTTAATTTTTGCATAGATTACCCTTGTTAATTAATGATAAATAATTATTGTGATACAATCATTATTTGGTAAATGAAACAAGAAATACTACTATTTATCTTCTTTACCAAATCACATCGATTGGAATATCTAATGGGAATATATAGACGACATAATAAAAGAAATAATTCATGAACGAGAGTGAAGAAGGGCATCATTGACAATTGGCATATTTATTGATATTGTTACTTTGATTTTATTGATTTTTATTTACTTCAATTTTTATAGTATAATCTTGGTTTTCATGTGTTATTTGTATTTGTATTTGCTGTTTATTTATATATATATATAGAATTTGCTAGTTATATTATATAACCAATTCCAATTTAAAAATAAAATCTAAAATTATTCTCCACATTACACACAATTAAAGTTATTTATATCCACACATAATAATATTTTATCTAATATTTAAATTAGAAATCTAATATTAATATTTTTTCTAATACTAAAAAACAAAAACAAAATGGTTATCTACGGACAAGTTACACCACACATACAAAGTGCCACGCCATTCTTGTCATTTATCATACAGATATTTGCAGATAATAATTGATGATATTTATCCATACATACATTTATATCTATGTGTGAGCGAAAACTATTATTGACAAAATAAGAGCGATAAATGTAGATGTTGACATTTATATTACTTGTAAGTATGACTTAGAGGGTGTTTGGCTAAGCTTTTAAACTCCTTAAAGTAACTTATAAGTTTTTCATTATTAAGACTTTAAGAGCTTATAAGCTGTTTTAAAAAACTTTTAAGCTTAGCCAAACATCTACTTATACTCTGGCACATTGTGGTACTTTTTAGCCTCATATGCACGCGTGGATGAAAATTTAATTTCTTGTGTAAAAAGAGTAAGAGGGAGTAAAAGTTCATGGTGGATTGGAATAGTGATTAATGCTTGAAGCCAAAGATGTCTCAGATTCCAATCCACTATGAACTTTAAATTTAATATTACAATTACCAAAAAAATATAAAATAATTTCTTACGTTCTGATCATTACAGGCCCTGCTAATTGGCGGCACAGATACCTCAGCAACGACGATCGAATGGGCTATGTATGAAATGCTGAGACAACCGCGCATAATTGAGAAAGCAAAAGAAGAGTTAGACAGAGTGATCGGAAGAAATAGATGGGTGAACGAGACTGATTTCACGCAATTGCCATACATAGATGCCATAATCACAGAGACATTCCGAATACATCCACTTGGTACATTGATACCCCATTGCGCTATTGACGATTGCAACGTTGCAGGCTACGACATAGCAAAGGGGACAGTGGTCCTCATGAACGTATGGAGCATAGGCAGAGACCCCGAACTGTGGGATGAGCCGGAAAAATTCTCACCCGAGAGGTTTGTCGGAAAAGAGATCGATTGGATGGGAAGTAACTTTAGTCTCTTTCCGTTTGGTTCGGGCAGAAGAACATGCCCCGGGTACAATCTTGGACTTAAGATTGTTCGGACAACACTGGCTAACTTGTTGCACGGATTCGAGCTTAAATTGGAAGAGGGCATGAGGGCTGAAGATATATGCATGGAGGAGAAATATGGACTCTCCACAATTCCTAAATTCCCTCTTTCCATTGTTATGAAACCTACACTTCCTGACCATCTTTACTCAATTAATTCTGATTGTTAAATTAATTCCCCTGCATTTTGCTGTTTAAATGGTTGTTTGTTTCAATTCCACTAGGAATTATACATTTACAATAAAGATGTGTTGAAATGAGTTTGAATTCCATTAGGAATTACAAATACAATAGAAATGTGTTAAAATGCGTGCGGACAATGCAGCTGAAAAGGGTATTTTTGTAAGAGTAAACTAAGTTTATTTTATACTATATTTTTAAGTTAATGGTTAGCTTTTTGTTTTACCATCCAGTTAATATGGCTGTCATAAATTTTGCATCTTAATTAATTAAAGTTTGTTTGACCGTTGATCTTCCATATTTTCTGATTAGATCTTAGCCGTTGGTTGTAATACTGCAAAAGTCACACACTCTCTACTTTTCAATTCCTCGGCTGACTTTATTTATAGGATATCATCAACACCGAAATTTACTCTTTGCATTAGTAAATAATTTTATTTAAGATCTAAAGTGACGATTTCTGAAGGAATTGCAGGAGTAGTAATAGAAACACAAATGAAAATGGCATATAAGAATGAAGAAACATAAAAGTTCTAATTCAGCCAGTTTTTTTTCATTCATTATATTTATACAGAATACCATGTCAACAGAAGAAATTGGCATTTAGAAATGGATTTTCGTGAAAAATAAGGCACCGCCACATACCTGATCTGGCTGATGGAGTTGCAGGAGGCGGCGTGCTCACTGGTGGAGGAGCAGCGGGGTGAAATTCTGAAACGGTGGTGGTGTAGCAAGGTGAAGCAAGAAAAGAATTCGCCTTGGAGTTTTTTCTTGCGCTATGGAGTTCTGAAAATTTCCCATATTCTATCTCTAATTAATTCATTGTGTAGAGTAATAAAGTACATGTAGCTAAATTGTGTAGATATATCAGGAAAGAGAACCCCTATACAAGGGTAGAAACTAGGTTATAATAAGAGATAATGTAGCAAAAATAATCATTTTTAAAAGACAAAGTTAAATTCTAACCATTAATGTTCAAAAGATAAATAATAATCAGCTTTACCAAAATATCCTTTCTTACATTGTTTATGAATTTATACATGAATATATATATATATATATATATGACATACATAAAATACAAATGCAAATACATGAATACATGAAATAACTAAACGAACAATTTATGCATAAATTGATTCTGTCACTGCAAGACTTAGCACAGTTATTAGCACATAATATAACATACGAGCTAAGTAAATAGCACACAGAAATGGTAACTCAGTTTGGTTTTTCAACCTACGTCTGGAGGGCGACGCTCAAGAGAGAATCAATCTACTAATGTCTCGATCATTGAAGAAGATATTTTTAAGGCTCAAATTAATTGAAGTATCAAACCTCCCAATAAAGAATTAACAGATACTTCATCCGTCCAGGGTTAGTATGACTATTTTTTTCTTTTATCCGTCCCAACTTAGTAAGTATGTTGTTTTCGTCTAGGACATGATTTTTATCTTTTTAACCTTAAAAGTTCAATATATTTACTCAAATAAAGTTTCTTCATCCACTAAAAAATTAACAACATATCATAAATGAAATCTCTTCCTCTACTTAATTATCCCTACCAACATTTATCTTTTTTTTTATTTAAATCTATGCACAGTCCCGCACCATACTAAATGGAAATGGATGGAGTATTTTATAAATACTCGAGACTTTGACTTAATTTCTAATATTGAAACAATTCTTATTTGTTTCTAATTATTTGTTTCAATTCCCTATATTTTGTTTCAACTTCTCGATTAATATTTGTTATCATGTGCGATATTAGTTAATTTAGTTTAGCATCGAGTGAACTTAATATATTTTGCATCTGATAATCTTTTGTTCTTTTTTATTCTTAAGAAAGAATATGTCGAATAATCATAAAGTATTCCGCTTGAATTCCTTGATTAAGAAACAAAAACGAGAAAACTGCGACGGTAATAATCCAATGCTTATGGGCGGTCGCGTATCTAGGATTTTCGATTTGGGGTGCGAAATGAGTAAGAAACATGAAGAGTTGGTTGGGGTTCGGGGGCGAAACCCCCAAAAATATTTTTTGGACTTATCACAAGGTCCGTTTTAGATTCAGGTGCATTTTTAATTATATCCGAAAATAATTAAAGTAGTGAAATTAATTAAATATTTTTATTTAGGGCGTGTTCACTTGGGAGTATAAATTTATACCTATAAATAGAGGGATAATATTATGAGGTATAAATTTATACTTCATTTTGGGGATCACAAGTTTATATATTGTTTGGTTGGAGTGATAATATGCTTATTTATACTCTTAAGGGGGTACCACAATGTTTATATCTTGTTCACTTAGGATGAAATAGATAGATAAAGGAGAAAATATCTAACAAAATAAACCTTCATTTCGGAGGTATAAATTTATACTCTGAGCAAGGGAAAAGGGGTTGTCCGAAACATTATGCCTCCTGCCCGAGTTTTTCTTAATTCGAAATCAAACAAGATATAAGGAAGTAAAATAATATTATACCTCGTTTTCTCTCCTTTTTTTTTTGGTAACATAGAT
Source organism: Schizonepeta tenuifolia (assembly GCA_029490685.1). Lineage (NCBI taxonomy): Eukaryota > Viridiplantae > Streptophyta > Magnoliopsida > Lamiales > Lamiaceae > Schizonepeta > Schizonepeta tenuifolia. The sequence continues at coordinate 25,515,160 of CM055957.1, forward strand.
TATATTAAACCAAATAATGAAGACAAGTACAAACACAGAAACAAGCACCCAAGAAATCTACAAAAACTGGTTCGATCCTAAGCTAGCATTCTACGCAACTTCTCCTCTTTAGCACAACTCATTGCTATTAGGATCTTACAACTTCGTGTGATTGCTTCCACACTACAACTAACTCCTTGGAACCGCTTTGCATTCCTTTCTTTCCATAGCAAATAGATAGCTACACTTACGAGAAGTCGATAAAGACGCTGCTTCCCTGAATTTGTTTTGCATTGTGTAAATAGAAACTGCTTCTCCACATCCCAACTCTGACCAAGGTAATTCATGCCACTCCAAGCAATGAGTTTTCTCCAGAATTGCTTCGAGAAATCACAAGCAAAGAACAAATGATGAGTTGATTCATCAACCTGCGCACATAAAATGCATCGAGCATCACAGTGAATCCCAAACTTCAGTAACTGGTAACAGGTAGATAGTCTCTCCAATAAGGCCATCCAAACAATAAAAATCATCTTCGGAGGAGCAATGTTATTAGTGAGCATCTTCTGCCAATGAACCTTTACTCCTCTCCCTTTCATAGTATGATAAAGAGCCTTGATGGAAAAGGTATAGTGATCCCCATCTTGGACTCTATTTACATACTTTCTAGCATTCAATACTTTCCTTATAACCCATGAAGCTTGGCTTGGGATTTGCATGGTGTAGATAGAGTGATTTTTGATATAGTATACATGCACCCATCTCACCCATAGCTTGTCTTGCTTGTGATTTATATTCCAAAGTTGCTTGCAAAGAGCTGCTTTATTCAATGTCTTAACACAAATAAGGTTCCAACCCCCTTCTGTCTTTGTGTTACACATATATTCCCATGCCACTAGAGCTCGTTTGGTGAGAGCTGCTAGACCAGAGAAAGCACCTACAATCTATCTAAATAAGCTTCAAAACTTTTTGAGGCAAGAAAAACACCTGACACCAGAAAGTTTTGATGCTAAATAACACAGCCTTAATCACTTGAATTCTTCCTGCATAGCTAAGAAGTTTAGCAGTCCAACACTCTATTCTTCTTGCATAGCTCTTGATTTCTCTCCTTTCACTTCAAGTGAACGCACCCTTAGTATAAATATATTTATATATATATATATATATATATATATATAGATAATTATTAATTTTTTTATATTTTTTGGGGTACATTTGTACCCCTTTGTCCTTAAGTGGATACATCGCAGCTTATGGGTTCAAAAAGATCGCTTGAGCATGGAAGACTTAGAGATGATTTTTATAGATGAATGGGTAACGTTTACACTCATTTTTATTAATTACAATAACACTTATATTAAAAAATACAAAATTATGTAATTTATAAATATTCTTCCTTTTATGTAGGGTAATAAAATACAAGCATCTATCTAGCCCAGATTAATTGAAGAAAAATTTATACCCTTACTTGAAGAGGGCTTGCTCAAAGATCAAATTATTATTTGGCCTAATTATAGTATTTAGAATTTTTTTAAATTGATCTCTATGCGGTCGGTCCATAAAAAGAAAGTTTCAGTCTCTCTTGTACTTTGTGCCATTTTGAATTTTGAATTCAAATCCGTCCTTCTCCTCAGTCTTCTGAGTAAGGGTGCTTATAGTTTGCTTTAAACAATAAACCAAACCACAACTTACGGTTTTGTTCGGTTTTGTGGTTTCAAAAATTTGATTTGGGTTTAGATTTTTCAAAAATTATGGTTTATGGTTTAGGTTTGGTTTTTCAAAAATTCAAACCAAATCAAACTGTAAACCAAAAAACCGTATTTGATAATGATATTAATATTATCATTTTATTTATTAAGGATTTTCTTAATTGCATGTCATATCTGAGTACAATTTAAAATCATTAAACCCTACAATCTACTATACATTTTCAATTAATTGTTACATTGACTTATCTTCACCTTTGAACATAAGGTACAAATTTCTATTTGTTTTCTTTTCTTCTATATCCTTTTCAAATTCAAGTTATTTTCGATAGAAAAAGTAGAGAATATGAAATTATTTTACTATAATTTGTTATTTAGCTAAATAATGTTATCCTAAACTCCTAGTATATTTATTTAAAGTAAAAGAGAAAAACGTATATGGTCATGACAACAACTTTATTTAATTCTTTTTATTTCTATTACGAAGAAAATGAGAAAATATTGATAAATCGCACCAAACCGTATTATTACAGTTTGGTTTGATTTGGTTATACTACTTAATCAGTTCGGTTTGGTTCCAAAAAATTACCAAACCGTATTTACGATTTGGTTTGAGTTTAGTATCAAACCGCACCAAACCAAACCGCGAACACCCCTACTTCTGAGTCTTCTTCTTCTGACTTCATGACTAGCGACTACAACATCACTAAGCACATTGCTCAGTTCTAAAGTCGAATGAGTTCTTTTGACTTGATTCAGTTTGCCTTTGTCTTCAGCCGACTTCTTCAGTTCGAACCTGTAAAAATAAAAATCTTTACGCTCAAATAGTGAGCTCTAGCAACAAGATTTTAAGGCATCTCTTAGTTTGGTTTTAGTAGAATCAAAATTTTACTAATTTTTCCAACAAATACATTGATGTATAATGCTTATTATGTTATGTTATTTTTTTTACTGCATTTTCATTAATTAATTATTAATGCCAATTGCTGATTAAGTTTTTTTTTTCGGTATTAATTACTGCATTTTTATTAGTATATTGATGCATATTGCTTATTATGTTATTGGTTTTTTGTATTAATTATTACATTTTAATTAATATATTTATGTATATTATGTAAATATAGGAATTAATTTTATACGATTTTTTGATGATTTATAGCTAATTTATCAATTCAAATTCTTCTTTAAATAGGGTTATCCTCCTATGACTGACTACTGAATAAGCTAGCGATGAACAAAGAAATAGAAGTGTGTAACAATAAAAAATTTAAAAAATAAAAATCGAACGGAACGAGTGAAGTGTAGAACCGAAAATAAAATTGGTGTGGAACAGATAACAGCCTTTACTTTGTGTCCACAACTTAAGGAAATGGATAAAATTTCGCATTTAACCCTGTATATTAATTTAGGTATAAATAATTTTAGAAGTCATCATCCCATTCATCTAATAAAATTAACGCTCAAGATTTATTTTTAGTTAATGCATATGAATCTATTTCTATTTGATCTCCTCTTAAATATATATAGAACTATAAAAGTGATCATTATATTGATAGTATTTGCGCTTGAGCACCGCATATAAATAAGAAGAGTCCTGCCAGAGAGTTTTGTAGCATATCTTGACTCGTACTTTTCCTTTAATATATTATTTTATTTCATTCCAACAATGGGACTGATGTCATTTCATGCACAAGACAAGACATATACTAATATACATGCCACTTAATTATTCTATTACATCCGATAGAAGACGAAGAAAAACAGGTGCAATTTGAAATACAAGATAACGACTTATGCGGCACATATATAAATATATATATAGAACACAGAAAGATCATATATTTATATTCATATTAATTTGCGCTTGAGCACCGCAAAGAGTATACCACTAAAGACCGGTGAATCCAAAGCTAGAGAAACCAGCCTGAGCTTGTTTTGCATCGCCCTCAAGAAAAGTTGGTCAGTAATCTCTTTTCCAAAGTGATCGATCATACTTCCTTCTGACATTGCTCTAAGATGTTTTATCATGCCCTCAGCGTCGTCCCTCTTGGGCCCCACATCCACTAATTCCATTTTCACTATTTCAAAAGAATTATTTTTCTCAACCATACTCCTCATATCCTCTATGTAAGGAAATATAAGAGGAATGTTGAACGAGTCCACTTTCTCTTTCTCTACGATTCCCTGCAGTTTAGAAATTAATCATGTCAAGATTGTGATGTAAAAAGGAGATATATGTATATGTCTCTGTGTGTGTGTGTGTGTGGGGGGGTGGGGGGGTGGGGGGGGGGGGGGGTATTGGGTGGTTATGTTCTTGAATAGCAAAGACAATTCTGTCACCTTTTTGCCCTTTCTTATTTTTTTTTCATGTTTGTTTAATTTCTACTGTTTTTAAATTTCTGAAAGTTTTTACACTTTTATTTTTCTGTGAATTAGCACGAGAAATATGTAAATAAAAGAAAGAGTGAACTAAACTAATTAAAACCTTCATTTTCACATATTCTTTTGATGTGATTGCACTAAAAAAAAAAAAAAAAAAAAAAAAAAAAAAAAAAAAAAGTGGAAGGGCTAAGAAAGACTCAAAGTGATACTAACATTTTCAATTCCCTCTATACATGTATATGAACTAATTAATCCTCCATGTAAAATAAAGAGAAAATTAAGTGTGTGTGTGTGTGTATAGATAGATTATATACCTCTTTGACCATGTCCATGAGGATGGACTCAAAAAAAAGGTACAATCTGCATCCAAGATGTTGAACATGTCTATCAGGGATACCAAGCATGAGGATTACAATCATCCCCCCCGGTACAATCTCTTGAGATCTGGCTCTCAAGAATACTTCAATATCTTGTTCGTACTGATCCGCATAAGCTTTCACCACCGCGTCTGAGGCCTCCGTGTAGTGAATCTTACCTGCATTCCATGCCGGAGAGTCTTTGGCCCGCACCTCATCGGGCACCTTGGACAGCCAGTGGAGAGCGTACGCGGAATACGCCACGTGGATGGAAGCAGAAGCGAACAGTCTGCCGTGGAACGAACCCGGGACCGCAGACGCCAGGTAGTTCCTAGGCTGAGGAAGAGCGGCAAAGAGGGTGTTGAAATCGTTGCCGACCTGGTCGCTGAACGACACTTGGAATTCCAACTTGCCATTGCCGTTGGATAATTCTTGATTATCATGATTGTAGAGTTTGTACTTGTGTTGTACGGCTTCGATTATGGCTTTCATGGCGTAGAATGTGTTGGGTCCCACCGAGCATCCTAAGTCTGCTATGGCAAATGTGGCCATCTTTTCTATTTCAAGATTCTTGATCACCGCCTCCTTTATTACATTCTTCAGAGCACTCAATCCGTCTCCCTGCACACATATACATATTAGCTTTTTAATTACAAGAATTAAATAATACTCCATTCATCCCATTTCAATATACTCGTTTCCTAAAATGGAAACATAGTACATACTCCTACTAAATATTGAAATAAAATACGTATATAATTCATTTTCCTTACTAAATATTGAAATAAAATACGTATATAATTCATTTTCCTTAGTTTGATGTCTCTCTACTTGATTTTATAAAATAAAAAAATCTTAAAAAATTATTTTATCATTCCAACTTTAGTATAAATAATTTATTTTTCTTAACATTTGTCCCCAACCATATAAACATATCTAAATGGGACCAAGGGAGTACAAAATTTTAAAATGCATGCATGAAATGAAATTACACCTGCATAGAGGAGTTGTTGGCGTAGCTACTTGTGCCATCACCACCGTTCATCGGAAATGATTGACTCATTGTTCCTCTGTTTTACTTTTGATTTAGATCTATGTGTTACTCAATTCAAATTTCTGTAAAACAAACGAATCAAGCTCAAGTACTTATAAGGCTTCAAAAATGTGAATATTAGTATAGATTCGTTGGTCAATATTGCGCGCGTATATTGTTAGAGACTATTCACGGTGATGGGGAAGTTCCAATGCATTGTAATGTGAGCTGGTTTGGCTTGGTGTGGGCTTGGCCCCACTTGTATTGATTAAAGTAATATTCTCACTCATATATGTATAGTTTGAAAAGTCTCCTTCCATTAATATCTTTGTTAATTAATTTGGGAATGAAATTGATCCAAATGTTTAGGATGGTTTTGTTGTGTAAAGTGGGGGAGTTATAAGGCTGGGGTTGGTTTTATCATCAAGAACTTTCAAGGAGATATTTTGACGGCAGTGGCTCGAAAAATTGGCGTTTGGGTGAATTACATGCGATGATTGATGTTTGGCCTTGAATTTTATATTGAGAATGATTTCAGGTGCACATTTTTCTTGATTCAGTTCTTTCTGTTCACGTTGTGCAAACTATAGTAGAGGGGTCAAATGCCTCAAGTGACGAATGGTTTCAAGTTTTTGCTATTGCGCAAAAGAATATGGTGGTTGATATTCATATGCTAGCCGTGAAACTAACAAGGCAACCCATTGTCTTGCTAAATTTGCAATTGAGTCTCAAAATGCAATCTGATTTGGAAGTCGAAATTTCGCTCTTGGCTTCTCAATATTGTACGTTCTGATTTCATTTAGGAAAGTTGTTATACTCTCAATAAAAATGTATCCTTTATTTATCTGAGTGACCCTTGAAGCACCATCATGTCATTAATATTGATCGACCATGTGGAAGACACTTCTAGTAAATACTAATTTATGTCTGAATTGATGATTATAGTCGGTCGGACATCTAACATTTGAGCAATATTTGAATATGAAAAATTCTTGTATGAGACCGGGCAGACTCGGTCTGGATCCGGGTCGGAATTGGGTTGGTCCAACGAAACTCATTGACTTTTTTTAGGATCAGATCATATGCACCACTAAGGATATTAAGATGTACCAATTTTTATTTTATTTAAAACTTTTTCACTTATTTTTTTGAGATGCACCACATAATGTATACGTATGCATCATTATGTATAATGAAATGCACAAACATGTGTACCGAGATGCACCACATTATTTTTTTTTTTTTTGCCTCTTCTTTCGTGTTTCTCTTTTTTTTTTTTGTCTATTCTTCTTTTGTTAAGTGATCGAGCAAGGCCTCGAAGTGAGCCGAACGATCCAAATTAGTGCCACTATAATTATCTACAGATTAAAATCGGAGCCGAAGGCGGAACTGTAAAATCGGAGCCGAATGTGAAGTCCAAAAAAAAACTTAAAGTTAAAAAAATATATATATGAAATATAAAAAAATTCTCCATGTGTACTGAGATGTACCACACTATGTAATGAGCCACACAACAATGTTAAACGAGATGCACCACATAGTGTATGCAGACGCACCATACTTTATAAAAAAATAAAAATAAAAATAAAATTAAAAACTGGTGCATTTCAATATACTTAGTGGTGCATCTTATTATACAATGTCGTGCATATAAAAACACATTGGGGTGTATATAATCTGACCATAAAAAAATATTAAAAATAAATAAATTTGGACGCGTGCACAGTATGCGCCGCACGTGCACTCACGCCCCACACGCGGTCTCACAGGAGACTAACTCCTCGAATATTTGAAATTATGTATACTATGCTCAATTATAGTGTGAATGGATTCGTTTACCCTTCAAATTTTGGCAAACAAATCAAATATGTTTGAACGTTGTCTATTAAATCATTCAAGATTGACTGATTATTAAATAATTCTTCTGAAGAAATAAAGCATTAAAGTGAAGTTCCGTTGAATTTGAAAAAGAAAAGTGGGTTTATCAATTTGTCTTCCTATTACTATTATTGTCACACAAGGACTTAGATAGACAGAGAGGTGACGTGCAACTTGTTTACTTGTCTCTCAATGATGGCAACAAAGACGAGAGCTTACAACTTTGTTGTCAATAGTTGTGAGGATATTTATCTTGTTAACTTTTCAACCCACCATCCATGCATATCACATATTGGTTTTCAATTTGGAGAGACTTTGGTTTTGGTTTTGATTAATTTGCATGAATTTTTAGCTGGCTAGCTTAATTTCTAGTTAGGTGTCTTCTAGAGAGAGACTATGACTACTTCAATAATTACGGCATTCGCATTGCTTTTTACCGATCCTAATACATGATTGATTGGGATCCATTCTATAAAAGTTATTTAACTATATTACCTGTATCAATTTGATTATTACTATATTTTCATTGATTTCAAAATAGTTGCTAAACACGATTGGAGGTAACCTCTATTAATTTTCAAAGATTAATCGCAGTTCATATCTTTTTGTAAAGTAAGTTATGTTTATTAAAATCTATATCTATTATAAAAAAGTGAATTCTTAGAAAATTTAATTGATCTAATATATCCCTCTTATTATATTTATCTTAGGGGTAATATTATAAATTTATATTTTAATTGAATTTATATATAAACTCCTCACATATATATGAATCCTTTTCCTAATGAAACTTTTCAACCACCTACCTCTATGATACAACCCTTCATACACATGTAAATTAATAACCATCTGACGATAGAATATGAGACATACAATATAATGTACTTTAATTATTATAAAACATAATTATTTTGTAAATTGAATAGTGTAATTTAATTATTATCAAGTATAATTATTTTATAAATTTTAAGTTAATAAAGGAGTTTTTTGAATCCTAGATGCTAGAGTACATCCATATACATCGGACATATAATTTTGGTGAAGAAGAAGTAAAACGTTTACAAATTGTTAACTTTTTTAGTTTCTCGTGTAATTATAAATAGGGATAGTGATGCATGGAGAATCGTGAAATATATTCAATAACATAAATATACGAACTCCGTTGATAACCATTGTATACCGGAGTACGTAGAATAATGGTTAATCCGTTGATTCACTCATGAATATCGGAAGAACACCACGAGAAGGGAACAATCTCAAACTCTACATTTCAACTCAAATTCGACTCTCCTAAAACATTAACAAAGCTCCTATATATAATAAAACCCTAGACCTCTAAAAGGAAATACATTACTTGATGCTCAAGACAAATAAATTAAAATCTAAGAATTAAATAGATAAATATTACACGTCCTTATCCTCATCATTCTCTTCATCCTTGAAACGATTCGTCCTCAAATCGGTAACGCCCTCGATGGTCGTCGCAGGGTTCGATCATATTGACCGTGTGGGAAGGCCAGAATCTCTTGGTTCTGTGCTCATAATTCCTCAAACTATATTATCTAGAGATATTTTTGACTTGGAAAAAATTATTACACCTATCTCCAATATTAATATTTTCCGTAATTGGAGATAAAAGGATGTAAAATAAGTTGCCCCGAAAAGTTATCCATCCTGCCCCAGGAAAATTAACAACCACAGTATACTTGTGAAAAGGATGGAAAAAAAGGTAAAAATATAAATTTCTAAATATGCAAGAATATATTAATCTCTTACATGAGGTTGAGAAAACGTTGAAAAGATAAATGATTTTAATTAATTTATAACAAAAGAGTGGAAAAGGTGGGAGATTAGTAAAGGAACAATATGATGAGTTTTGTATGGGAATAAGACGAGAGAAAAAAAAAATTATGATATTTTTATACAATTTTGCATCTTAGATGATTTTTTTAAGGGTGTGTTTACTTTTGTTGTTATTTATCATTGAAAATGAGAGAAAAGATAGAGTATGAAAACATTATCATTTCCATTACATCTTTACTAGGATGAAAAAGAAAATACAAAAACTTGCATGCGATCGGTCGCACCCATGCGACCGCGCGTGGGGCGCACGCGCCTGACCCACGCACGGCGCGTGAGGTGCACGTGCTCAGATTTTTTTTATTTTTTTATTTTATTTTATTTTATTTATTTTTCGATTTTTTTTTAATCTTCCTGTTTTCCTTTTCTGTTTTCAGTTTGTTTTTTTTTTCAGATTGTAATTTAATTTTTTTTTTTAAATCTACTTTTTTCACTTTTTTTTTTGTTTGCCTCTTCGTTTTTTTATTTGCCGCTTCTTCTTTGATCAAGATTCGAGCGAGGGGAGCCGAAGGCCTCGGAGCAATCCGAAAAAGTCTAAATTGTTGCCCGCCGATTATCCTTATATTTGTAATCGGAGCGAAGGCGGAGCTGTAAAATCGGAGCCGAAGGCAGAGACAAAAAAAACTGAAATAAAAAAAAAATTGACCGGGTCAACGGGTCAAACTCGGGTTGACCGGATCGACCCGGCCCGGACCTGATCGTATAGCAAATGGGAAGTCGCATGGGAGACCTCCTCAAAAGAAAATTATTATATGGTCATCCGACCTCCTTCTCATTTTTATGCCTTTTGTCTATTGGAAAATATTATAACACCTATCCCTTATGTTAATATTTTCTATAATTGGAGTGAAAAAGATGGAATAGGGGCTACCTGGAAAGATCCATCTTGTTCCAAGAAAATTAACAACTGTAGTAAACGTGTGAAAATGATGAAAAAAGGGTAAAAATATACGTATTTCACCCTCCCATTAAAGTAAACACACGCTAATTAAAAAATGAGTGAAAAGAAAACGTATGAAAATATTATCAATTTCATTCTTTTTTTTTTAACACATGTTTACTAGGATGAAAATAAAAATTATCACATGATTCCCCCACTAAGCTCCCCTCTCTAATTTTATGTCTTTTATCCATTGAATAAAAAAATATTACACTTATCTCCAATATTAATATTTTTTATTATTGGAGAGAAAATGATGCAAAATGGGCTGTCCCGAAAAATTATTCATCCTGCCCGAGAAAGATTAACAACCGCATTATACGTGTGAAAATGATGAAGAAATGATGAAAATATTTGTTTTCCACCCTATTTCCATCAAAGTAAGAACCCCTAAACAAAAATCTTATATGGATGAATATACCATATAACATGGGTTTTGTTTTAAAGTCTTAAGGTGACTTAATTAGATTAGTTCTATTATAATAAAATATCTATACGATCAAGTTTAGTGTTTAGACATTTTAGTCTGCAATTTGTTAAAATTGTCAATTGTTTGAAAACCTACAACTTTCAAAGTTTATTTTTTATTCTTCAATTGTATTATGATTTGTAAAAAAACTAATTACGTGGAACGCACGTACATCACTGCTAGTATGATAAGAAAAAGAATAAATGAATGCGATGATATTATGACTGGTTATAAATTGATTTAACAAGAAAAATTCAATTAATTTAAAATTTCGATTCTATGATATTTCTAATATTTTAAAATTTATAGTTATATAAATTTATCTTGATATCTTTAGTTATGGAGGCAACATAAATCTCGATGAATATAATGAGAATACAAAGATCTTTTCTTTTTTGCAAAAATGTAAGGAAAATATATTTTCACTAATGATAGAATTTAATTCAATAATATATTAATAACATAGGTGGTGTTATTTGATCATACTGTAACCGACCACGTAAGCTAAAAATGGTAAATAGATTTTGAAAATGAAAATATACCATAATTTAAAAGTATAAACCCAAAAGAAAAATATGATTATTTTCATTTTTACTATTAATTTTTCGTTATTTTACGCGAATGACTAGCCATCATGTGACCGAATATCATTACCCTAATATAAAATGTATGCTTATACTTTTCAAATGAATAAAATATTTAATTAAAGTGATTTGCTTTCCACTTAAAGACTGGGAATTATGATTGGTCATACTATGACTAAATGCATGTTTGACAATATATTCCTTGTGAAACGAATGCTTAATACTCTCTACGTCCACGAAATGGTTATCACTTTTATTATTTAAGTTTGTTCACGAAGTAGTTATCACTTTTGCTATTCTACTCACATTTATTATGGGACTATTACTCCACTCATAATAATACTCACTATAATTCACTACTACCTATCATTTTTTTAAAACTCGCGTCGTTCATAATGTGGCAACCATTTCGTGGACGGAGGGGGTATCTTATTTTTTTTTTAATGTCGTGGGAATCCGCTGCTACTATTTTCAGTGCGCATTGGATAAACCTCCGTTCCTTGTGCAGTAGCCTGCAAACCACACAGGGCAGGTAAACCACACTTTCCAATAACAAGTGCGGCAGGTTCGACCTATAGAAGCGTGTCATGGGGTTCGAATCTAAGACATTTCAGTCTCAGACTCCCGCTTTTACCACTAGGTCATCCCCATGAGAACAAAATTAATACTATAGTCCAAACAATGGAACATTGATATCTTAGACTTATTGAAGCAAGCTCGCCCCCGTCCCTTGTACAGTAGCTTGCGAACCACACAGAGCAGATAAACTATACTTTTTAATAATAAGTGCGGCAGGCTCGAGCTATAGAAGCGTGTTATTGAGTTCGAACTTGAGACCTTTCAATTTCAAATGCCTATTTTTATCATTAGATCATCCTCAAGGAGACAAAATATTATAATCCAAATAATGGAACATTGATATCTTGGACTTATTGAAGCAAGCTCGCCCACTTGCTAGCTTACCTACTTTGACTCAATTTTCGGTTTCTTTGTTTTTTCAGGAACTACACGAACTAATTCATATATTACCAAATAATTACTAATTATAGAGTTGAGATTATCATACGATACAAGGGGAGATAACTATATCACCAAATAAAGATGGGAAAATGCAATATCAAGTGGTATAACTATACCATCAAATAAGGCAAGAATATATTACGCCACTGCACGTACATGGAATTAAACTCAAAATCTCTAAGATTTATAATGCTTCAATTAGCCTCTTAAACTATTTTTATTTTTTAATAAACATCTTATCCAATTAATATTTGATTTCCAGTCAGCATTTTTGTACCTTTTGTGTTTTTGATCACATATATTCTTTTTTGAAGAAATAAAACACTAAGTGAATTTTGGTGGATTTAAAAGAAAAGTTGGCGGATTCCAGTGAAGGATTATGTTTCCCGGTCCACTGAGAAAAATAACAAGGTCTGAATTGTTGTATATAATGTTTTCCGGTCAACCGGTAAACAATATTATTTTTGGTCTGGAATGCTTATTTTTGTTACATTTTAATTATATTATTCATTTCATATTTTGATTCTACTATATATTTCTTTTGAATAGATGGACTTGGGATAATTTTGTACAACTGGATATAGCTTTATCTGTAAATTTTAAAAAGTTTGAGTATATCAATTTCTCTCTCTATTTCTGTTATTATCACACCGAGACATAGACAGAGAAGGACGTGCAACTTGCTTGATGAGGGGATTGATGTCTCTGAATGATAGCAACAAGATGAGGGCTTACAACTTTGTGGACATTAGATTGTGAGGATATATCTTGTTAACTTTTCAACCCATCCATGCATCATTCCCTCGAAAGTTGTCTTTTATCACATGTTGGTTTTCAATTTGGAGAAACTTTAGTTTTGGTTTGATTAATTTTCTTTCACATGAGCTTTTAGCTAGCTTCCTTAATTTCTAGATAGTTATTTCTAGACTAGGACTTCCATAATTATGGCATTCACATTGTTTTTTTAGGGATCGTAAATGAACCAAATAATACTCCATCCGTCCTACCATACTTGTCTTGTATTTCTCTTTGGATTGTCCTGCTATTCTTGTTTTGATTTCTTTTTCGGAAATAATTAGAGGTGGATTAAAATGCTTACCAAAACTCACTTTACACCTTTCGTCATATTATTTTTCTCATATTTAATGTCATTAACTATTCACTCTCTCACTATTAACTTTATTTCACTATTTTACCCACTTTATTTCACTATTCGCTCTCTCTCTGCCCACTTTATTTCTCTTTGATAATTTCATTAACTACACCTTTTATCCTTAATTTTTTTTTCTCCTTAATACATGATTAATTGGGATCAATTGCATCAAGAGTTACTGATCTATATTACTTCAATCAATTTGGTTAATTACTAAACTTTTATTTGTTTAAAAATGCTTGCTAAACTGTATTAATTAGAAAAATACATCAAAGGTGAAATCAAATTAATATTATTCTTGAGTCTTTCAATTGTTATATTCATTCGTTTAATGTACTAATACAAGTAATTATCTCTTCTAATAAATTAAAATATGATCCAGTTTTAATAAGCTTCTATTCTATAGTTAACATTTTAATTTGTTTCGTAATTACACAACGAAAAAATAATTCACTAACAAACACCATACGATAAAAATTGTACGATATCACTGCTGAAAGCTCTGTACGTAATCATGATATACTTGAAAACTTTATTTTTATTATTAACTTTGATCTTCTGCATTTCGAAATGATTATACATGATCGCATAAAAATTTATATTGGTAATATAATAATAAGATAAAATATATACTCATAATTTAAAATAAATAAAATATCTAACTAAACCCTATCTGATTTCACTTCTAGACCGACTTATATTATATTCGGCCATAATACGACCAAATGCATGTTTGACTTGTAAATTCCATGCGAAATGAATAAAGAGGCGCGCGGGTCATGATATCTCAGACTTTAGATTTTTGAAGCAAGCTCGCCCCCACTTGAAGCAAGCAATCTTTCCTGACTCTATTTTTAATTTTTTGCTTTTCTACGGGAGTATACAATTACAAAATATTTATATCTCAAAATAAATCACTCCATTATTATATATGTAAAATTATTAACTAAATAAAAATGAAATAATTATACTATTAGATAAAGTAAGAATATACCAAATAAATCATTATACATCATATATATAATATTATTACACTATCCATAAAATATTTATATAGGTCGAGTTTGTCATACATGCATTTAAAAAATGTAACTTACCTGTCCTGTATAGTTTATAAGCTACTGTAAAGAGAAAATAATTTACCAAATGTGTACTGAAAATAGGGATTATATATCCCACAACATTAAAAAAAAAAAATTAACTACATCAAATAAAAGTGGAATAACTATAGCACTAAACGTGACTAAAAAAAATCTACGACCACCACTAAGAGCATCCACAACAGTGGGCTTCGAAGTCCTAGGGTTATGGGTATTTTGGTGGGGTCCTAATGATTGATAGTCCGGGCTTGAAATTTTTACTATGGTGAAGCCCGACCCCTAGGGCTATCCAATGATTGATTTTTATTTAATTTTGCTTTTTAATTTTAATTTTAATTTTTTGCAATATATAACAATTAATTATCTAAATATGATGCGATTAAAACTCGAACAATTTTATTGAATTTGAAAAACAGATACGAAAAATACAATAATATTGAAAATAAAGCTAGAGCTAGTTGAGCGGACCGAAACGCGTCCAAATTTCTTCAATCAAATCATTCGCAAGACGCTCGTGAGCCGTTGCATCTTGAACTCGAGCTCGTCTCTCAATATATTTTTCGAATTCACGCGTTCCACCAATGATTACTGGTGCCGTATTAACATCCTTGTCGCCCTTTGCGCTCGCTTCCGGAACAAATTGACTTGCTTGGTGTCCCTCATCTTTGATGATCATGTTATGCAATATGATGCAGGCGTACATGATGTCGCTTAAGTGTTCTCGAAAATGCAACCGAGCAGGGCCCTTTATAATTGCCCAACGAGCTTGGAAGACACCGAAAGCCCTTTCAACATCCTTTTGTGCAGCTTCTTGCATCTTTGCAAATCGGCATCTCTTTGGATCAGTTGGAGCTCGTACGGTCTTGGCGAATGTAGCCCACTTCGGATAGATACCGTCGGCGAGATAGTATCCCATTGAATGCTCGCGGCCATTTGCGACGAAGGTGACTGGCGGGGCTCTCCCATGGAGAATGTCGGCGAAAACATCGGATTGATTGAGCACATTGACGTCGTTGTTGCTGCCGGCGACACCGAAAAAGGCATGCCAAATCCACAAATCTTGTGAGGCGACTGCTTCAAGGATGATAGTAGGATAACCCTTTCGTCCTGTGTACGAACCTCGCCATTTTGTTGGGCAATTCTTCCATGCCCAGTGCATGCAATCGATGCTTCCGATCATAACAGGAAAGCCATGACTTGCCTCGTGCATTGCTACGAGTCTGGCGACGTCAGCGCTGTTTGGCCTCCGCAGATATACGTCACCGAACACATCTCTGATTGCCTTGCAAAAATACTTGAGGGATAGTGTGCCCGTTGTTGGTCCAACGTGCAGATATTCGTCGTACTGATCGGCCGATCCACCGTTGGCGAGTTGCCTCAAAGCAACAGTGCATTTGATCCACGGGTGAAGCCCCAGTCTTCCAGTTGCATCTGGACGTTGTTCAAAAAAGGCTCCCGAGCAACCAAAGTGGCGGCTATCTGCACGAACAACTTCCTGCTCATGCGAAATCGGCGGCGAAATACATTGTTCGGCCTCTTCACGATTCCTGTGAATGTACGTTCTGCTCGATGACTCTGCTTCGTCGTCATCTTCAAAGTGCTCGCGGTAGAGATCAATGGCTTGCTGACCCAGCTGAAGTACCTCCTCCACTACCTTCTCATCTTCTTTGAGATCGAAGAATTTTCCATTCCAAGACATGTTTTTTCAATATTATTTGAAAGAATTCAAGAATGTTTTTTTGTTGAAAATTTTTGTGGGAATGTAGAAATGAGAATGAAGAAATAGGGAAGGTGTAGATGTTTAAGGGATGAATGTGATATATTTATAGGGAAAAAAAAAGCCGTTTGATGAAAACCGTTGCATGTTTTAATTTTTTTTTTCATTTCAGAATTAAAAAAAAAAATCAGAAAATGGGAGGAGGCGACGCGTGTCCCTCCTCCCCTCCATCGTCTTTCTCTCGCCCACGGGCTTCGCCGCGCCAGGGCTCCATGCTCGCCGCCCGCCCTCGCCACCTCCAACGGGGGACGCCCACACGGCGCCCGGGCTTCTCCTCCTTCGCCCGGGCGTGAGGCATGCCGTTGTGGGTGGCCTAATAAGGTAGGAAAATCCTACACCACATGTGGACAAAATTGGTGCGGGCCATGATATCTTAAACTTAGGGTGTGTTTATTTAGAGGTAAAAGGAGATAAAAGAAGGTATAATATTATTTTACTTTCTCATATCTCGTTTGGTAGTAGAAATTTATACCTCCAAAATAGAACTATAATATTATATTTTTCATGTATTTTAGATATTTCCTTCTTTATCCATCAATTTCATCCCAAGTGAACAAGATATAAACATTATGGTCCCCCTTGAGAATATAAATAAGTATATTATCCCTCCAACCAACCAAGATAAAACTTGTGATTCCCACAATAAAGTACTCTCTCCGTCCACGAAATAATCCCTACTTACTACAAAATTTTTGTCCATCAAATAAATCTTCATTTACCTTTTTGTACAATTATACCCTCATACTTTTTCTTTATTTACTATCATTTGTCATTGATGATCTCACCTTTCAACAACTTTATTCCTACTTTTTTGTTTAATACCACTATTTTTTGGTCAATACCACTGTTTTTTTGTCATTATCCACTACCCCTGCATTCTAACTTTTACCCCACTCAAACAACTTTTTCAGCTTTCTTATTTTCCGTGTCTAACCCCAAATGAGGATTTATTTGGTGGACGGAGGGAGTATAAATTTATACCTTATAATATTATCCCCTTATTTAGAGGTATAAATTTATTCCTTCTGAGGGTGTAATCACTTGGAGGTAAAAGGAAGTAAAAGGGGGTATAATATTATTTTACTCCCTTATATCTTATTTGGTTGTGATTTAAGAAAAACCCAGACAAGAGGTATAACTTTTCGGGCAGCCCCTTTTTACCTTGCCCGGAGTATAAATTTATACCTTCAAAATAGAGGTATAATATTATACGTTCCATGTGTTTTAGATATTTCCTCTTTTATCCATTAATTTTATCTCAAGCGAACAAAATATAAAAATTATGGTCCCATAAAATATAAAATTTGTGATCCTCATAATAAAGTATAAATTTATACTTGATAATATTATCTCTCCATTTAAAGGTATAAATTTATACACTCAAATAAATACACTAAGTGAACACACACCCTTAAGATTATTGGAGCAAGCTCGTCCACTTGCCAGCCAACCTACTCTGACTCTATTTTGTTTTTTGTTTTATTTATGAAAATGGAGTTGAAATGGAGCCTAAAATTTTCGCCCTATTTTTAATTTTCAATAATAACAAACGGACAACTGTTGTTCGGACAATTACCGATTTTAAGCTTGAAAATCGATTAAATTAATATTATTTAAAATCGTCGAATTTTTTTCTTGAAAACCGGTCCAACCAATTCCGTACACCAATCATTTTATTTTTTGTAAATAATTTTATTAATTGATTATAAATTATATTTTAATCGATTTTAGCATAACCTTTCGTTCGAGCTTAATTAAGGGATACTAAACAAAAAATAAAAAATAAAAAAACCGACAGTTTTAAATAATATTGATTGGACCGATTTTCAAGCTTAAAACCGATTAATTGTTCGGACAACAGTTGTCCGTTTATCATTACTCTTTTATTTTTTAATAAACATCTTATCCAATTATTTGTTTTCCAGTCAAAATTTGTATACCTTTTGTGTTTGGATCATTAAATTTCATTAATGGAATAGGGACCACGTCTATGCAATTTTCAAGTTTGCGATGGATTGAAATTTCAGTTTCCTTTTCCATTTTAACTTCTTGTATGTTTTTAGAATTGTATATATTTCATTATTTGAAGCACTTTAACATATTTTTATAATATTCAATTAGGGTCGTCCATCCTAATGGAATATATATATATATATATATATATATATATATATATATAATATTTGCATTTTTAAATTTTCAATTGATTACCAGGGTTCATCGTTATTTCATAATTAGGGTATATATATATGATGTTGTTGTTAATATGATGTTAAATGTTAACAAAACAACAAATGTTGGGATAGATAAAACAGCATGTTAAATCTAAGCTTTGTTGTTGTTATCTTCAATCTATCTTTTTTATGATATCTTTATAAATTGTAATACTAGTTATCTTTGTTGTATGAGGTATCTTCAATTTATCTTATTTATGATATAAGACCTCATGTTACTTTATAAATTGTATGAGTTGTTATTAAATGTAAGCCCTAGTCTTACTCATTATACTCATTTAACAGTAACACTTTTCAATCTATCTTGTTTTATGATATAAAACCCTCATGTTACTTAGATCTTTAATTAAAGTAACATTTGAACTCATTTTGATCATCATATTAATATCATATGTAAAGGTCTTGTAAATGTTTGATATAATGTATATTATGAGTAATGCAATAGACTAGCTTAAGAGTGTTTTAGACTAGTTATTAGCTTTTTTCAATCTATCTTTTTTATGATATATAAACCTCATTTATTGAAACATCTGGCCTGTGAATTTTGTATCCTATGTTTTATGATAATATCAATATATCATACCTTTTGGCTTACTTTCAGGCATGAAATTCATTCAGATGTTGTTGAGGTCGAGTAAATGCTTATCTTTAGTTACTGTTTACTCTGGATAAAACAATTATTTAATCTTTAATTTTATGAAATAAATAATTAATTGTTTTATCTATTCAATAGATCTAATATGGATGGGGCTTTTCTTAACAGCAGCTAATGATCCCTTAGCTTTGGATAATTTTTTAAATTTTTTCATAAATATTAATTAAGGTTCATTATGTGTACAAAAAATTATTTCAAAAATTAGTTTTAAAATAGTAAAATTAATAGTGAGACATGGGGGATGAGACACAAGTTGGAGACAAAGGTCCAAAGGATGCGATCAACATTTGAACTATTGTGTTCATTTATGATGTGTTTACTTTGATGGAAAAGGGTGGAAAAAGAATATTTTCACCATTTTCCATCTTTTTCACACGTTTATTATGTTGGTTAATTTTCCTCGGGCAAGATGGATAACCTTTTTCTGCAGCCCCATTTCCATCAATTTCTCACCAATTGTGAAAAATATTAACATGGGAAAGTAGTGTGATAATATTTTTCAATTAATAAAATACATAAAATAAGGAAGAGATGGGGGGATCATATGATAATTTTCTTTTCTATCATAATAAATATGTGATAAAAAGTAAAATGACGGAAATGTTAATATTTTCTCATCTTTTCTTATCCATCATTTTTTAATGAAAATATTTCCATCAAAGTAAACGCACCCTCGTAACGAGTCAACAATTTCTTTTGCTCGAAATTTATACTTTGTTACATAAACGGTTAATCTTTTCACAATTACGTGATGATCTAAAAAATAACAATTAAATTTTCAGCTATCAAACTTTTCAACACTACATTTTCAACATGGAGTATGTGGCAATGCAGAAACTGAGTTGGACAAATTGCTCCTAAATTTCCTAAATTTAATTCAAATTCGGATTTTACACTCAAAATATCAAAGTTGCTCCTTAATTCTAAATTTTACAGGATGTTGGTTTTACACTCAAACTATCAATTTGTCTATAAATTATTTATCGGCACATTTATGTGACACGTGGCGTCGGAAAAGGTAGGCTGTTGTTTTTTAAAGGAAAATACACCAAAATACATGAATTTTGCTCGTTCTTTTATTCTCCACATGACTTTTTCAAATTTTCCAAAACAAACCGCCAACTTTCAATTTTGTCTAAAAATTTTCTAAAAATTTTAAATTTCATCCAAATCAAATCTTAGGTGATGCTAATTATGTGTCAATTTAAATGACACATAGAATTAGGATTTACAAATTTGGAAAGATCCCTATTTTAATTTGTCGTTTATGTACGAAATGACGTCATATGCAATTTTTAAAAACAATGTCGTTTTAGTAACCATGTCAGCCCATGCTTGGATGCCTAAGAAAGAGGTCGGTACATGTTTATATGCCCCAGATAGGGTGTATAATTATCTTCAAAAATTTAAATATCAAAAATTCGACGAATAGAAGATGAAACACCATAGGGATACCGAGACAACGACAGGGAGGGGACGTGCAACTTGCTTGATGAGTCTTTCTTTTTTTTTTTAACGCACTGGGTAAACCCTCATCCCTTGTGCAGTAGCCTGCAAACTACATAGGACATGTAAACCATTCTTTCCAAGTACAAGTGTAGCAAACTCGACCTATAGAGGTGTTTCATGAAGTTCGAACTTGAGACTTCTGAATCTCAAATGCTCATTTTTACTACTAGGTCATCTCCATGGGGACAAAAAGAATGGACAATTTGATTTGAGGATATATCTTGTTAACGTTTCAACCCATCCATGCATTACTTCCTCGAAAGTAGTCTTTTATCACATCTTGGTCTTCAATTTGGAGAAACTTTGGTGTTGGTTTGATGTCTTCAGTCATTTGAAACAAAAATTCAATTGAAGGCTCAAGATATCTGCTGCCATAACTGCGCCGGCTGACGTATATAGTAGTACTAACTTTAACATATACATCCATACATTGATTTTCACCACAGATCTTGTGCATCATTATTAATCTAATTTTAATTTGGGTGATGTTATTTGGATCAATTTGATCTGGATCAAATTCAATAATTAGTCAAATTTTAATTTTAAAAGACAGTCATATCCTTTATATATTTTTCATTCAATAATGTTTATATTGGCATTTTCAAAGTTTTTTATTACTAAGTTTTACGCATCTTGATGAATAGACTTCACAATTAAGGTAATATATACGCCATATCACATCCCTGAACAAATACGAATGATAATTTATATTTTTATGTATTTATTTATTTATTTATTGAATAATTATTCATGAGTAAAGTGTGAATTTGTATATAATTTTTTAAAATTGAACCAAACCGAATTACTAATGCAATACCCCGATAATTTCTACTGTCTTTAAAAATGAAAGTTAATAATAATTATGGCTTTGCACGTCTAAGATCATGAATTTCAATTCTAAGATTTACGGTGAAATCCGTTTCAGAAAATAATTTCCAGAAGTCGGACGAACGACTACTGTATTAGGGTTTTCGCGTCCGATAGATTTTTCGTCCGAAAACTCAGAATTAAAATCCGTCAGAATTTACATTCACTTTTTCTTCGATACGAGTTCACCGGAGAAAGTTAGTTTTTATGATTTTCCGGGTGAATTTTAGACTGTCTAATCCCGAGTTTTTCTCGAATTTTGAAAAAACGAATTAGGTTTTCCGAGTACGTGATTTATTTCCAATCTAACGGACGAATTAGATTTCGTCAAATTTGTAACCAACCAAGAAATCATTTCTCGACTTTTTAATCGTCGTTTAAGAGCCGGAAACGAGATATTTCTGTCTAATAATTTTGTGCCAAACACGCCCTAGCGAGTCACTACACTTTAGTAGATATTTTCCTTCACTATATATATCTTATACTTAGTCATCCATCTCACTCTCTCTCACTCTCACAAAACCGCCACCCCCCCCCCCCCCATCAAGCTCTCTCTCTCTTTTCTTCATCCTCCATTGGAGATTCAAGTGTTCTTCAAGATCCAAGATCACAAGTTGATCAATCATCCATCAAATTTCATTTTAATCTCATAACAATCAAGGTAATTACATGAGGTTCTCTTCTATCCAATTGGAATTTCATTCCTTTCATTTTTCATTATGACCGAAAATTTAGGATTGGAATTAGGATGTTTTAATCCTTAAATTCATGATATAAGATGGATAGGAATTAATTCTCATGGTTTAGTTTATGAGAAAAATCAAGAACACTATACCTAGGGTATGACCGAAAATTAGGGGAAAGTAGTTAGGATGCTTTGATCTCAAAATTGATTGGATGATTAGGCTTAGGAAGTGTTTAATTGATGATTTATGCAAGAAGAAATGGATTGCCCTAAAGAATTAAGGTGGACCGATTTTAGGGGCTAGGGTTTCAAGGGTTGAAATTCAATTAATGATGTAGAAGTTTAATTCTTGATTAATATATGTTGTAGTAGGATTAGAAATGGATTAATGGATTGAATTAATGAAGAAAATCACCTCTCCTAATTTAATGTCAAAACCGAAAATTAATAAGGAATTAGGGGTTTAATGTAGTTTGATTATATTGAGGATTGGTTGATAAATTAAGGTTCTATATAATGATAGATGAGTACATGAATTAATTTGGATTTTTCTAAAAATAAATGAAAAGCGTAAGAGACGAAAGTTCGTCGATAAGTCAAGATTAGTTAATGATTTGAGGATATGATGTACGTAGTATTGATTCTTGATAGATAATGATCGATAATGTAAAATTTGATCGAATTCCAATGAGGTTGGAATTTTCATAAGAGACGAAGAATCGAACGTTAGTATTGATAGAAAAGACGAATAAGGAAAGTAATTAGATATTAATGATTGTTAATGTTAAGTGATCAAGTTTGTAGTTAATGATGTTTACATCCAAGATACGAGATGATGAGTTATAGTTGTGAATGAGAAGTAGGAACGAGAAGTAGAAATTGAATTGAAGTTGATTGGTATAGTAATTGTGTAGTTTGAAAGACGAAGAATTAATCGTCGTGTTTGTGATCGAGAAATGAAAAGGAACTCATCACGTATGAGGATATGTGTTGACTGCCTTGGGTCAGTAATTTCGTAGAAAATAAGGTGGAATAACATAAGACGAGCCTAGGAAGTCGTACATCGAGTTAAAGAACATTAGGGTTAGCCGCGGACAATTTTGCGACCTTTCACGGAAACTGTCATATCTCCTAGCTCGTTTATCGGAATTGAGATCCGTAAATTGGAGAGTAAACTAGACACCCGTACCTTTCTCTTGGTATAGGGCACGTCCCCTGTTTCGATTCCACTGTTCTGTGCAAACTTACTGATCTGTGCAGATTTTTCTGAAATCTAGTTTCTTAAGTTGAATTCTTTTCAACTTAGTTTCCTTTTGATCTTCTAAGTCTTTGTAAGCAATCGACTTCAGTTTTACCGACATAAGTGTCGAGTAAGGAACCAAATGAGGTTTAAACGAGATGTGCTCGAGTCTCGTTCCCGTTTAACTAAAAGAATCTAGTTTAACTTGGAAATACCTAAAAAGCTTAAAAGACTAATTCAATATCGTTTTCAATTTCCATTTTCATTTATCGTATCAACAACTTATCAAAGTATGATTATATACGATAAAGGAGGAAGTCAGCACAAGGATAGGACGGAAGATTGAAGAACGGAAGCTCGATTAGAAGTTCTGTAATCTTTAAGGTGGGCTTTTATATATACCAAATAAAATATGGGTTTTTCCACAAATCGAAAGTGATATTTATAGCTTTGATAACTGTGTTTATCAAAAGTGATTATCAAGCATAAACTGTTTTATGTTTTATGTGAGTTCTCTTGTACCCTTCTGAGTTAGCCGACCTGCTATCCAGAATTTATTAGTTAACCGACTTATTAACTAAAACGATCGGACTTTGAGTTAGCCAACTTGCTTTCCAAAGTTAGTGTACACAGTAGCCTGTGGTGTATGTGGTATCCTGTTGAGGGGTAACCAGCCACGGTGATTCTTATTGGGCAAGATTGAACGTAACATCTGTCAGAAAAATGCATGGCCAAGCTAAATTGTGAAAATGATAAGAAAATGTTTTAGTAGACACGAGCATTTTAAAAGAAAACTCCGATGTGCTACAGAGATAAGAATGCCTGATTTATCAATACTTATTATATGTTTTCGGCAAAGTGCCCACTAAGTGCTTTATGTACTTAGCCCTGCATATGTTTTCTAAATGTGCAGGTTGAGCGACGGAAGTGGTGATGGTTGAGTAGGATAGTGATAGGAAAGAAGAACAGAGTCACATTCTACGTTTATTCCGCTGCCAAACTCTAAACCTTATTGTATTATCTCGTATATAACTCTGTAGTCTAAGTTTTGTACTATAACTTAGTTTGCTTTTGGAGAACTATGTCGAGTGATCCTTCGAGATCAACTCTTTTCTTATCTAATGAAGTCAGGTTCATAGAAGTATTCTTTCATTTAATGTATGTTTATTCATTCATCCCCTTTCTTCCCCGCTTCTTTAATCCAATCCCAGTCACACCCCGGCTTCTGCCGTCCCTCGGGATTTGGGGATGTGACAACTAAATCAAAATAGAAAAAAAAAATCAGAAATCATAGTCTAAAATTTGAATTGAGCTGAAAAGATTGAAAAATTCAAAATCAAATTAATTTTTTAATTATTGATAATTTTATTTTAACTTACAAATTTAGTTTTTCATTTCATTTTAAGAAATGTTAAATTATTAAAAGAAATACTATTGTATATAATTCGAATTTCGATTGTGTTCAATTTTGAAACACCAAGTCGAACCGATCCCGATATCCGAATTTTTTCAGAAAATAAAAAAAGAACTAATAATTTAAAAATCTGAACCTATATTAGTATTTCTGTTAGGTTCGATTCAATTGGATTGGGATATTCAATTGTTGATTATTTTGCTCACTCTTAGTGCACTTGATGCAATTGAAGCTCAATTGGTCACTAATATAGTGTACCTTGTAGTTTAGTTGAAGAAATTAATATTCAATTGGTCACTAATTGAGTCTCGCCCAATTGATGAAATTAAAGTTCAAATTGTTACTAATTGAATCTCATATAGTTCAATTGATGTAATTGAAGTCCATTGGTCCATTACTTGTATTTTAGTATAGTTGATACAATTGAAGTTCATTTATTCACTAATTGAGTCATGAATCGTTGCAATTGAAATGGTGAGTATATGTTAGTACTGACTATATATGAGTTAGACATCACCCGCAAAAATTTAATATTCTATTTTAATTTTTAACTGTCGCCAAAGTTGTATTATGATTTACAATTTTTACTGTAAGAATTATTTAAAATATCTATCAGTTTTTCGATAAGTTTAAGTGTTTTTGAAATGTCCTGACTTTTCTTCTCGATTCTGAAGAAGATAACTAAAAATGAATACACAACTGTCGCCAAAGTTGTATTATGATTTACAATTTGTTATGTAAGAATTATTTAAAATATCTATCAATTTTTCGATAAGTTTAAATATTTTTGAAATATTCTGACTTCTCTTCTCGATTCTGAAGAAGATAACTAAAAATGAATACACATGATTCGGATCATGTATATTTATATACAGATTTTCTAGTTGAAAGGATGTATATGTATATATATATATATATATATATATAGTTAATATACATAATATCTACTTTTATGTTACTTTTGTCTCTCTAAAAATATTCATAGGAAAATCAATAAATAAAAAAAATCATAAACATGAGGTCGTCTCTTATATATTGAGAAGTTTTTTTAGTAACTTTTCATATGAAATTTTGTAAGTACATTGCATATGATAAGTTGAATGGGTATGAAGTAATTAATTGGCTTTTTTGGAAGTTTGAAAGATTTATTGAGAAACTGCAAAATCAATTAATTTTTTAAATTTATAGTTACAAAATTCATAAAATTAATAAGGGCATTATAGATAATATCCGTTTCTATTTATGAAAATTTGACCCTTATACCCCAATTGATCCGGATCAAATTGATCCGAACGGCTTTATCCTTTTAATTTTATGTGTTTTTTAATATTCTTTTCTTATGTTGTAGTTAAATTTCAGAGGAATTAATTAAAGTTCATCGATTTGAATTCATAATTATTATTTACATCTCATTTCAAAATTTTAATCTTTCATTAATTATGAAGATTTATTAACCTTTGATTAGCGTATATAATTATTTAAGATTCACTTTTTAGTCATAAATGTTAGTATTGATTCATTTTATATTAATAATTCTTACTTTTATAACAAATATTATTAAAATAGTTAAGTTAGTAGTGAGATAGGAGTGAAAATATATAATGCTGTGGGACGAAAGATCCAGATATGCTTACTTTTATAACAATATTACTAGCTCCCGATTAACTTATGCCTGCGCTTAAGTAAGCATATCTGGTTCCCATTAATCTCATGGAAATAAAATAGTAATTAAAATTTAATGGGTAGCCGTCGATATAGAAAAAAAAAAAACCAAAAACCAAAGAAAAAAAGAAAAAAAAAACAAAAACAAAAACAAAGATTTCAACTTTATTAGAATTTGGTAGTCGTAGAAATCAGTCAAAATTTTTGCCTTAAAAAAAATGAAATCAAATTGTCCTGGTTGCATGCGTCGTTTTCGTTGTAGAATAGTACTGCCTCAAATGTGCTTCTTGCTCATGTTTGACTATTCTGTAGAGAGAGAGAAAGGAAATTAAGGTGAAAGAGTGGATGACGTCATTGATTAATTAATTAATAAATTATACGTCTTTCCCTGTCAAGGTTTTGTTCTACAACTATAAATACACACATTGGAATGACTCCTACAAACAACATATACACAGCAAGCAGTGAACAACACAATAATAATTGCAGAAAATTTGTAATAGTTAGTATATTGTTATAAAAAAAATGAATAATTCATCATCTATATTGGCCATGCAACTGATTACTTCTTCTGTAGTTCCAAGAGCTCTCAAAACCGCCATAGAACTCAACCTTCTTGAGCTTATGAAGAAGGCAGCAGGTTCCCTCTCCTCGTCGGAACTGGCTGCCCTAATTCAGACCCCTAACCCAGAGGCCCACCTCATGATAGACCGGATCCTCCGCCTCCTCGCCGCCAACAACATTCTAGAATGCACCCTCAAAGACGACGGCGAGGGCGGCGTTGAGCGGTTCTATTCTTTGGCTCCTCTTGGTAAGTCGTTCACCAACAATGATAACGGTGTTTCCTTGGCTCCTCTCTTACTCTTGAACCAAGACAAAGTCGCCGCCGAAGCCTTGTACGTAAACCTATTTAATTTATTTCTTTTGTTTTTATCAAATAAATAATTAGTACATCCTATACATATAATATTCCTTGTTTAATTGTGATATATGTGTATTTATAGTTATCATTTAAAGGATGCAATTGTGGAAGGAGGAATCCCGTTTAATAGAGCTCATGGAATGAGTGCATTCGAATACCCAGCTACAGATCCGAGATTTAATAAAATTTTTAACCAAGCTATGCAAGGACAATCCGCCATGTTTATGCATGAGATTCTTGAAAAATACAATGGGTTTGAAGGTGTGAAATCCCTAGTGGATGTTGGGGGAGGAATTGGAGCTTCACTTAAGATGATTCTATTCAACTATCCCTCTATCAAGGCCATTAATTTTGATTTGCCCCACGTTATCCAACATGCTCCATCTCATCCCGGTACGTATACTAATTTTTTCAAATATTTGTAAACTTTCCTCTAAATAATAGTATACCTTAATTAATTATATGGCAAATTAAAATTCATGCAGGGATGGAGCAGATTGGTGGAGACATGTTTGCTAGTGTTCCTAGAGGAGATGTCATTTTCATGAAGGTACATATATGTATATATAAATGTCTTATATTATACCATTAATGCAACAATATCTAATTATGAAAGGATGAAATTAAAACTGATGTGCTTTTTTTTGTTTATTTATTAGTGTATTTGTCATGATTGGAGCGATGCACATTGCTTGAAAGTCCTGAAAAATTGCAATGAAGCACTTCCACACAATGGAAAAGTGATAATCGCAGACCGCATTCTTTCGGAAATTCCAAATAAAGTCGACCCATTCGCTTCCGTTGATTTAGCGTCGGATTTGCTCATGCTAACATACTGCACGGGCGGAAAAGAGAGGACAGAAGCGGAATTTCGAGCCTTGGCAAGAGCTTCTGGCTTCAAACGTTTTCAAAAAGTTTGTTGCGCTTTAAATATTTGGATTATGGAACTCTACAAATAAACTAAATTACTATTATAACGTTTTTTTTTCTCTCTTGTAATTCATGTAATCCGTTGTGTATGTACCGTCAAGTAGCGGTATACATAATAATAATACAAATGTGTGGACGTTTTAATTCTTTTGTATGTCGTTTGCAGCAGACATTTCAATATACCAATATAATTAACGTGACTCGCACGTAAAAACAATGATTATATTAAATAGAAATATTCATTAGTCAATTTATATTTTAGTTTATTTTATATTAATATAGATATTTTTTTAAAATAATTTCGATATTTTTCAAAATTTTATATTCGATCATTAATTAAAAAAAAGAATATTAAATATATAGTTGTGAATAGCACCTTTGCTTTTTCTTGTATTATTAACTTTCCAAAGGTTACAAAAATACTATAAGTGAGAGAGTGTCAAAATTTGGTAAGTAAATTTACATTTTAATTTAATACTTCTTTTAACATAGCAAATTAAACTGAATCTAAGGTCTACTTGAACTCCTAGATTAAAAAAATATATATACTCCCTTCGTTCCCACTTAGTATGGTGTGACGTCGTGCACAGATTTTAAGAAAACGTAAATAAATATTTGGTAGGAATATTTTAAGTGGAGGAAGAGACCATTTAGGATGTGTTGTTAATTTCTTAGTAGATGCAGAAACTTTATAGGACTAAATGTATTGAACTTTTAAAGGTAAAAAGTTAAAAAACATTTCTAAAAAGGAACACTATATTAAGTTGAGACGAATAAAAAAGGAAAGTACTCATACTAATCCAAGACAAAGGGAGTACTATTCATAATAATTAAAAAGACTTCTACAAAGCAATACTACAATATGATAATTTTGAATTTTGATGGGAATACCTCAAAGTCTGCTATTAATGTTTGATTTACGGTGCAAAAACCCAACTCTTGAACATTTTCCTCACAATGCCAATTTTAGCCTTCAAGAGAAATCTCAAACTCATCGTCCCATTTAGAATAAACATTTATTAATTTTATAATAAGGAAAGTTTAAAGTTAAATGAAGAAGAATATTGAAGTAAAATCTATAAATTAGATAAAAGATAAATTATTACAAGTTAAGTTTTCTCAATGAATTAATAATGGTGTTGTCTTACCGAATTCCTCATTATTGCAGTTTCAGCAATTGTGATTCCTCCATTCTTTTGGCACGATTTGTTGCACTTTTTAGCGTGCAACTTTGTATCAAATTTATGTTTTATTTTTCAATCTTGTTAATAATCAATAATACTCTAAAAAAACAAGAAACATACTGCTAACTTCGGTGGAAATTGTTACCTTCAAGCTTCTCTGTTTTATGCCCGTTTATTTTTCTCTTTCTTTCTTTGCACTCTTTTCTTTTTTCCTTATTTATATCAAGACCTTTATTTAGCAAACATTTAGATCATATTAAAGGTGGAAGAAACTACTTCTCCTGTTCCAAAAAATCAGTCAAAATTATATATTTAATATTAAGAATGGATTAATTCTAGGGACGGATGAAATAATATCACTTTTAGAGATAAAATTATTAAATATACCACTAATTTTAAAAAATCCAAAAAATACCATTTTTGTTTAGTTTTTTACCCCTAAATCTTTTTACTTAATGGAATTCACATATTAATTATTATCGTCTTGTTTATGATAAATATGTTTCTCAAAGTCCTCAATGCTCTTGTATTTAGCAACAATCATTTTGCTTTCCTTCACTTGCACCGAAACTCCCAGATATATGTGCTCAAATTAATTAAATTATTCGTATATAGTTACAACATTAGATTGAGAACTATTCCATATAAAAATTATACGCAAGTCAAATGAGATATTGCTAACGATTATATATGCTATCAATTATGTAAAATAATTGAAACAATGTGCTTCTACCAAACTCTTCATTTTTATCAAACTTTGATTCAAATATCTTTTTGAACTCTACAAATTCATATTGTATATCATATTGAATATTGTTCGATATTTTCCCCATATAATATTGTACATTTTGAGTGCTAATTCTTTCTCGGAATGGATACTAGGATATAGTGTATCGGCTTTTTAACTTATTCATTAGTTATTGGGTAGGTCTTGATGGCTTTGAATGCTTCGCTAAAGTAATTATCATCATTAAATATCGTAACTTCAATTTAGACACCTGCAAATAATGTAATTTATATCAATTTAATATACAAACATTAAATTGGTTTTTACTAATTACCTCGATCGTTGTTCATCATCAATTTTTGGGATCTTGTTGCTTATATATATCTCACGAATAATTTTTTCATGACTGATTTGTAAATTGCTATTCATGTATATAGTAAACGATCTTTGATTTATCTGTAAATTTATTTAGGATTCATATCATGAAAATACACGAACTTTGAGTCAACTTTCATTTTTTCCACGAACTTTCAATTTTCTGTGACAATACACGAACTTTGAGTCAACTTTGAATTTTCCCACGAACTTTCAATTTTTCGTGGCAATACACGAACTTTGTATCAACTTTCATTATTGCCACGAACTTTAACTTTGATCCAACTTTGAGTCAGCTCATGTGAAAATCGAGAGTGTGTAGTCTTTTCGTCCAACGACTAAATTAATTGATATCTTCTTTTAATCTCATACGCCATCATTTAATCTCTAATTAACTGACCTATTTAATAGTCGTGCTAGTATTTTTGGTGTTATAATTTCTCCTATTTATCCAATCAAGACATTTGGGATGAAAAACACATTGGCGTATGAATTTTTATTTGGGAGAAGTGCAAATATAGCCACCCCTGAAAAGAAAAGTGCTAATATGGCCACTTTTTAAAAAACGATCAAATATGGCCATGCATACACGACTAGCATACATGACCAGCATACACGACCTAAATTGGTCGTGTATGCTGACCATGCATACACAACTAGCATATACGATCATAGCAATATACACAACAATGCACACACGACTAGCATACACGACTATATCAGCATACACAATCTGAATACACAACTAGCATACACGACCATATCAGCATACACGACCAATATACATGGTCGTGTATGTTGATCGTGTATGCAAGTCGCATATGCATGACCATATTTGATCGTTTTTAAAAAAGTGGCTATATTAGCACTTTTCTTTTTAGGAGTGGCTATATTTAACTAATTCTCTTTTTATTTTAGCAAGAAGATTAATGGCCAAATGGAAAAATTAAAAAGAAATATGGAGAAATTTTGAAGAAGATGATACTCTTGTCTTTATAGGAGAAATATGGAGAAATTTTTGTCCTATATATAATTTAGCCGATTGACGAATAGACTTACGCTCGATCACCACAATTTTGGCAAAAAATGATCATGGGGAAAATCAAACTTGGACCAAAATTTAAGTTCGTAAGAATATTGAAAATTGAGTCAAAGTTTGTGTATTATCACAACAAGTTGAAAGTTCGTGGGGAAGTTGAAAGTTAACTCAAAATTTGTGTATTATCACAAAAATTTGAAAGTTCGTGAGAAAAATGAAAGTTGAACCAAAGTTTGTGTATTTTTATGAAATTAACCCATTTATTTACCGACAATGAATTACTTGACATCTGCAAGAAGAGCAGAAAAGAAATTAGATGAATGTAAACTATATAAAGAAACTAAAGTAAAGATCAATAGAAATAAAAACTATAGAACTAATTTTGCACCCAACATTCGACCTTAGAGAATGCATGCAGAACCATAGAGGAAACATAATTAAATAATTTTTATTTTATTCTAATACTACTGCCTTCATTTATATTTTACCATTCTATATACATGATTAAATATAACCAAAAACACCATAATAGAAATAAAGACGGCTAATATACAATTATAAGCATAGAAAATCAAATAAGTGAACAATTTTAAAAAAAATTGCTGCAAAGGACTTGGAACTCCTTTGCTGCTATGGATACAAGATGAGAGCATGCAGTTTAATTGTAATATGTATATATAGTCGCAACAATTCAGTTATATTTGAATAAAGATATTTGTAAGGAAAGTTCTTCTCAGTATGGGATGGGAATATTTAATTAATTTTGAGTTGGAATCCATTGGGTTCTAGATAGATTGGAATTCAATATGGATATATTGAAAGTGGTGAAAAAAAAGCAAGAGAAAAAGGTAAGAATAATGTGGGATGATTATGTATCAATAAATATTAATAGAGAAGATAAATTTAGTTTATGATGAATTAGTATACTTCTTTAATAAATAGTATATATTATATTGAGAGGTTTTTAGAATTAGCACTTTTTTTTTTATAGTTTTTTTTTTAAAATTTTAGCACTCCTATAAATCCTTTAAATTTTAGCACTTTTTGACATTTTTTGTCCTTCCACCACCTCCACCTTCTCCCCGGTAACAAAAAAAAAATTGTGACTGAAAAAAAAAAAACATTCCACCACCACTTTTCCGCCGCCGTTGCTGCCATGCCACCACCACTGTCACTGGCGGTCACAAAAAAAAAATGGAAAAAATTGTTAAGTCACCAAAAAATGGTAAAAATTTGTCAAGTCACAAAAAATTCAACATTACAAATCTGTTTTTTTTTTTCGTAAATTCCGGCCGTCTGATTTTTCGAGAATTCCGACCATGATACTTTGAATTGAGGGTTGGAACCAAGATTATTGGCTTCGCCTCATTGTTTCGCGCTTGTAGATGGCGGCGGCGAGGGCCGAAGCGTTGGAAGTGATCTTAGGAGAAGAGAGAGAGAGAGAGAGGACGGGGGCCGGCATCCCGTCTGCCCTCTTCTCCGGCTCCACCTACTCGCGGTGGTTCTATCTGTTCTCCGCCACCTTCACCTTGAGGTCGGCCAGCCAATTAGACGGTCTCGGCCCGCTTTACCCTCTTCGACCCGCCGCCAACAAATCCTCTCCCCATTTCTCCACTCTCCCAACATCCTCTGCACAATTCCACCACGATCGACACCATAGTTTCGCCTCTCCGCCGCTTCCTCTGCCATAATTTGAATGTTGCAGAAAAAGGAATGAGGAGAGAGAGAGAGAGAGAGAGAGAGAGAGAGAGAGAGAGAGTAAAGATTAAGGAAAATGAGATAAAAGAAGAAGATGAGATAAGATGGGAAATAGAAAGTTAAAGTGAGGGTAAAAAACGAGGAAGTGGTGAATTTTTTAAAGCATTATAAGGGATGCTAAAATTAAAAAAACTATTAAAAAGTGCTAGTTTGGGGGATTTTTTCTATTATATTTACATTATTACCCTGAATTTTTAATATATATAGGTAAGAATATTTTAGGCGATCCAAAATTTATAAAACAAGACTCTTTATATATATATATATATATATACGACGTCTCAGTACAATTAATACTTGCATTTAATATTTACTTTTTCTTTTGCGAAGAAAATATTTATAGATATTTTAACGGAGAATACATCCTTTTGAAGAGATTTTTGCACAAAATAATTAAACCAAAAATAAGTTGAGCATAGCGTAACAAACATGCCAACCTGGCACGGCATAATATCAAATTATTGGTTGTAGGCTCTATATTAAAATGGACTCCAATTGGGCCAATATTAAAGTCTCTAACTAGGCTTGTTTCAAGCTTTGTTCTAACTGGCTCCAAGTGGGTCTATTTTTGTGAAAAAGGAGGCCCAAGCAATCTTCTCCATTCATGAGTATGTTGTACTCTTGAGCTGATCGGGTTTTATTGGGCATTGTCTGGTCCGGGTCGGACAATCCATTGAGCAAGTTAGATAATATGGGCCAAATTAAAATTAATGGCCTCGCACACAAACATAGTACTTACTTAGAGAGAGAGAGAGAAAGAGAGAGAGAGTTAGCACATTAGGACTCCACACAATGCACACGCTAATAATCTATACATTTATATTAAAACTTAATTTTTTTAATCTTTTTTTCATTATTTTAGCAGAACTCAGTTTTCAATCTTATCAAAACAATTGGGGGATATTTTATAATAATAAATCTACATAAACTTTTAGATACAAAACTAGATAAAATATTAAACAACAAACAACGATAGAATTATACTCCCTCTGTCACGCTCATTTTATCCCTTTATTGTTGGGCACGGAAATTAAAAATAAGGGTAAAAGGATAGGAGGTAAGTAGGTCCCACCAGTTTTGAAGGATTTTGAAGGGTAAATTATTTCCTTATTTGGTATGTGACAAATTGAATGTGATATCCATTTAAGAGAAGTGAGACAAAATGAGCAGGACAGAGGAAGTAGTATTTAGCTAATCTATCTATATATTATATGAACAAAAAGGACCCTCAATTTTTTTTGAAAATAAATAATATAATATTTAATTATTTATTTAGAATACTACTTCCTTCATCCACGAAATAGTTGTCACATTGTGAACGGTACGGGTTTTAAAAAAATGGTGGGTAATAGTGGATAATAGTGGGTATTGTTATTAGTAGAGTAAAGGTCCCACAATAAATGTGACTGAAATAGTGAGAAATATAAGGTTAAATATAATGGATTAGTGGGACCTAGTACTATAGATAGAAGTGACAATCATTTCGTGGATGAAATTAAATGGTAAAAGTGACACCCTATCATGGACAGAGGTAGTATATTTTAAATAAAGGGGTGGACTTCGGTGCACAGATGCACAGGGTGAGACGGGTTGGATCCGCAGGGACCGACCCGGTCCAGCCCAAACCGCCCCAATTAAAAAAAAAAAATGAGTGCTACTGTTACCAACGGGTACCAAACCTAAGTCCTCCAGCTTTACAAAGCTCTAAGTGAGAGCACTTTCCCACTGAGCAACCATAACTTTCTTTATTTCTTATTATGAAGAAAATTTATTATAAGTGTGTCCTACCTATTATGCATTTTATTTTATTTTTACAGTTTTTATTTTCTTATTTATTTTTCATTTTTTATTTATTATGTTGTATCATATTATTCATTTTATTTATTTATTTTAATTTTTTCAATTTTTTTAATAATTATTTACTTTTGTAATATAATATTTTTGAAACATTATCTTTATTTATATTAAT
This sequence comes from Schizonepeta tenuifolia, assembly GCA_029490685.1. Taxonomy (NCBI): domain Eukaryota; kingdom Viridiplantae; phylum Streptophyta; class Magnoliopsida; order Lamiales; family Lamiaceae; genus Schizonepeta; species Schizonepeta tenuifolia. The sequence goes on from CM055957.1 coordinate 25,550,567, forward strand.
AATTTACTTGATCAAATTACTAAAAATACGCAATTTTGGTGAGCAAAAATAAACATTTTCATTGAAAAATGTAACAACTTTAAAATTTTACCTTCCTTCGTATCAATAATTATTTTTCATCACGATAATGATTACTTAACCAAATCACTAAAAGTACAAGTTTCTGTGAATAAAAATAACAATCGTCGTGAAGAAAAGTAATATTTTTAAAATATTACTTTTCTTCATGTCAATGATTACTTTTTCTTACGACAATCATTACTTGACAAAATAATTAAAAGTATATGTTCTCGTGAATAAAAGTAATATTCGTTGTGATGAAAAGTAATATTTTTGAAACATTACTTTTCTTCATTTCAATGATTACTTTTCGTTACGACAATAATTACTTGACCAAATAACTACAAGTAATATACGTTCTCGTGAACAAAAGTAAAAATCGTCGTCAAGAAAAGTAATAGTTTTGAAACATTACATTTCTTCATGTCAATAATTACATTTTTTTTACGACAATAATTACTTGACCAAATAAGTAAAAGTACATGTTGTCGTGAATAAAAGTAAACATTGTCGTTATGAAAAGTAATATTTTTGAAACATTACATTTCTTCATATCAATGATTACTTTTTCAAACGACAATAATTACTTGAAAAAATAATTAAAAGTATATGTTCTCGTGAATAAAAGTAATATTCTTTTTTATGAAAAGTAATACTTTTGAAACGTTACATTTCTTCATATCAATGATTATTTTTCATTACGACAATAATTACTTGACAAAAAACTTAAAAGTACAAGTTGTCGTGAACAAAAGTAACAATCATTGTCAAGAAAAGTAATATTTTCGAAACATCACATGTCTTCATACCAATAATTATTTTTCCTTACAACAATAATTACTTGACCAAATAAGTAAAAGTACAATTTGTCATGAATAAAAGTGATGGGGTCGAGATTTGTGATCCTCGAACACACAAATGTTCAAGAATCGTAAATACATAATGAGTACCTTGTGTCGACGATGTTGTGTTGAGAAGAGCTTCTCCACGTGGATTTGAGCCTTGAATTCCGACCTACAAAGCGTAACGCCGGGTTGTGTGCCGGCGTCGCGTCTCCGACGATCAAGTTAGTGTATATTCAACACGAGACTTGAGAGAAATCAACGAGTTCTATCATAATCAGAGGTAAAATGAACGTGATACCTGATATTTGCTGTAAAATCTGTATATATACCTGTAATAATAAGTGTATTTCAGTCATTTCGGAGAGACTTGGGAAGTCTCCAAGCCGACTTAGGTATGGGAAGCTTCCCTACTTTAAGTGATGTGATAGGTCGGTACCGACATCTGACACAGGATATCTATGCCTCGAGAAGGCAAATCCGTACTATACTTTAGACTAGCTGTCGATAAAGCATAAGCGGGAAAGATTACCACGAGGTAACCTTCCTTAGAAGCATGATTCCATGATTCAGGGCATACTTCCCCCACTATTGCAAGCATTGGGGCAAGGTTGTCATTCAAGTAAGAGAATACTGAGCATTAGTGGAAGGTTGCCTTTAGGCAACCTTGACGTACCGAAGGTGTCCCATCAACTCATCCCCCCTCAAGTCTGAAAAGAGGAAACTTGTCTACATCAAGTGATGAATTTTCAGTAATAACATTCCTTCTAGGCAACCTTGCCTATTCGGATATGGTAAAGCAGTTGAGGAGTTTTCTCTCTCCGCCTCTACGAATTCCACTTTTCCAGAGATGGGACATCCCACGTCCCCTCAGTTATACACGTGGAGCATTTTTAAGGGAGAACCACCTCTGCACGGTTATAATTCAAATTATTACCGTTTTCTTCATTTTGTTTCGCGCTCCATCTCTTTCTCACTCTTCGATATTTCCTCTTCGCCGGAATTCCTCGCCATCTCCCCAGATTTTCTGTTAATATTTTCAGGTACTTCTCTGCTACTCTCCTTGTAGGCTTTACTTCTTTTAGTACGTTGTAGTTGTAATGTCAATCTTGCCTGACTTGGGGGGAGGGTTTGACCTAATCCCTTCCGAATCATCTACTCGCCGGACTACTTCTGCCGGTGAAGAGGCTTCTTCCCCCTCTGCTCCTATTTACATACCCTCTATATCTCCTAAGAAAGAAGGGTCGGGATCTGCTTCTGTTTCTTTACCCATAGAACCCGATTCTTCTTCAAGTAGGGATAATTGGAATTTGATTACTAAATCTGCATCCCTCGTTAAGCAAGCCAAAGTCCAGGCCTTAGTCACAGATTTGAGGATAGAGGGATTCCAACTTAGGGTTCCCAGCCCTAGCTAATGGCCAAACTATACAACTCCCCCTACCTTACCCTTTTGGAAAAAGCATTCTGAGGCGGGGCTTATGCTTCCTATATGCCCCTATCTTGCTCGCATTTGTGACCTTTTCTGAGTCTCCCCTAGTCAAATTATCCTCAATTCCGTTAGGACTGCTCTTGATGGGGTCGAGATTTGTGATCCTCGAACACACAAATGTTCAAGAATCGTAAACACATAATGAGTACCTTGTGTCGATGATTTTGTGTTGAGAAAAGCTTCTCCACGTGGATTTGAGCCTTGAATTCCGACCTACAAAGCGTAACGCCGGGTTCTGTGCCAGCGTTGCGTCTCCGACGATCAAGTCAGTGTGTGTAGAACAAGAAAGCTCGAGAGAATTCAACGAGTTCTATCGTATATCAGAGGTAAAATGAACGTGATAATGAAGATGATACCTGCTGATATACAGTGAAATCTGTATATATACTTGTAAATAGTAAGGGTATTTCTGATATTTCGAGAAGACTTCCGAAGTCTCCTAGCCGACTTAGGTAGGAGAAACTTCCCTACTTTAGTTGATGTGATAGATCGGTACCAACGTCTTTCTAAGATATTTATGCCTCGAGAAGATAAATCCGTACTGTACTTCAGACCAGCTGTCGATAAAGTATAAGTGGGCAGTGTTACCCTCCGGTAACATTCCTTCAGGACAAGTCTCCACAGAGGTAAGCTTCCCTCAAGACAAGTTTCCAGTAAGGTAACATTCCCTCAAGTCAAGTTTCGATGCCTCAGGCATGTTTCCCCAACACTAAGAGTGTTGAAGCAAGGTTGTCTTCCAGGCAGAGGAGCACTTAGAGTGTTGAAGCAAGGTTGCTTTCTAGGCAACCAAGATGTACAAAAGGTGTCCCATCAATTCCTCCCCCCTCAAGTCTGGAAAGAGGAAACTTGACAAGGTCAAGTGAGGAATTTTCAATAGTAACATTTCATGTAAGACAACCTTTCCTTTCCGGATAAGATTGAGCAGTTGGAGTGTCTTTTTTCTCCGCCTCTGCGCATTTCACTTTTTCAGTGATACGACATCCCACATCGCATCAGTCACTTGCTCATGGAGGAATTGAGTGTTCGTCTTAATTCCATGAAAAACTTCAACATTTGGGGTCTTCTGTTGGACCCTTCTATCTTGCCATATCTTCGGTTTGGCTCTCTTTTCTCGCCAATCTCCGACCCACGAAATGAGTAGGTGGTTGTTTTGATTCGTGATTGAATTTAGCTTTTTCTGCATGCTTATCCAAAAATGTGATGACTCCAGTGCTTTTCTTTTGACAGTCATGGAGTAGTTGAGTACTGCTCAAAGTGTTGCTAATGAAATGATGTCATGATAGTGGGTTCCACTCCGGGATTAGTTAACCTATCCATGTTCCCTAAGCCAGAGACTAACTTGTCTGAGGGAAATGTGCTGGTGATTCTCCTATGAAACAAGATTCCAAGGAAACGCCCTTGCTCAGTGGGTCTGTTCCTTCATGTCTTTCTTCAAAAAGATTGCGCACTAGGAATCATAGTCGGGCGATGACCGATTTGCCTTCTCCTCCTAATACCCAAAAGGAGGAAGTTTATCAAAGTCTCCGGAAGCAACGTTCCTGCTATGTCAACCAAGCGATTCTCCATCCAGCTTGAGGTTCATCTCCCTGTTTCTCTGATTTCCAACGGAAGGTTCTTGATGCGTGGCTTTGTTTTGCCACTTGATCAACTCATCCAAGAGGTCCAAATGATTGAATTTTTAACTGAGGCCATCCATAGTTCCACGGCCCGTGCTCTGATACATGTTTGATTTTTTCCCCTATTTTTATGCCTTTGAAAATAGATTTTCCATTATTATTCGTCAAAGTTCCTTATTTCGTCCTTCTTTGGTTGACACTTTCTTGGCCTAGGCTGAAGAAAGGAGAAAGGTGGAGTTCTCAGCTTCTTCTTGCGAGAGGAATGAAGAGCTAGCCAAAGCCCTGCTCCAAGTTTCAATTTTGGAAGCTAAGTGTGAGAAGTTGGTGGTCAGTCTTGCCGACGCCAAAGTGCAGATAGATTCCCTCAGTAAGCTTCTCGCTACGAATGAGGAAGAGAAAGCTTCTAGTTGCGGGTCAAGCATTTCTGAAGGAGTTGGCTGTAACACCCCGCGTCTTAATAGGTTTTAAATTTATTTTATCACTTATATGGATTATTATTGCTTCTATTATGTGAAATATTTCAACTTTTATTAGCTCGAATTTTTTGTTGTGGACTTGAGGTAGTCGGTAGTTGCGCCCTAGTTAAAAGGATAAGTTTTATTTTGTAAAGTTGACATATAATTCTTATCTGTGCGAGTAATAGTCTGGGCCAAAATATATGGCTCTGTTATATAATTTTATTTCTTTTATTTTTTGGTTAATAATGTATTATTAAGTTTGGGTTAAAGTGGTATATATATAGGTTAATTAGTGATCCCAATAGAGGAAACTAGTACGGCTGATCATATATAGAATTAGGGTTGATGGAATTCGTGAGATTTTGATGATGATTAGGATGAGGAACAGAGTACCCGATTTCTACGTAAACACTTCCTATCACGTCAAACCTCTTATTATCTATTTAAAAAAAAAAACCCTAGTCTTCACGTTCAGAATTCTTTCTACCACCAACCAAAATCTCTCAAAAACTTTCTTTCAACCAAACTTCATCTGCCGCAAGAAGGTTTCGATTTTCCTGAGTTTCAGCGTTGCAAATACTGGTATGTTAGGTCTTAAGAAAATTTTCTTTTATTTTCCCTTTTCCCGTGCCCAAAGGTTTATTCCGGTGATTTCGTTGGTTTCAGAAAATAAAGCTTGTTCTCGTCCCCAAGTCTAGCGGCGATAATCGTTCAAGACTCTTTCTTGTCGGTAAGTTTTAGTAGCCTAATTTTTTTTAGCACTTACCTTTTCGTCTATTGAGAAAAAAGAAGATATCTATTCGTTCTGAATTCTAGAACCAGGCTGTTGGATGTGATGATTAGTCGAGGGTTTAAAAAATGGAGGAAAGCCGATTAAGTTAATCATTTCCCCAAATTGATATACATCTAATTTAAATCCTAGATTTTGGAAAATCATCAAATCTTTTTGCGTGAGCATGGCCTAGACTACAAGTAATATTATCCAAGCCGCCATCATTAATCACACAATCATGCATTGTGTTGAATTTAAGATATAGGAATCTATATTTTTTATTTTGTAGAGTTCAGAGTGTTTTAGAGGAAGAATATTAGTAAGAAGGAAAAGAATTTCGGTAAATTTCAGAGATAGCTTGTGTGTGTGCAGACGAGAATCTGGAGTTGGGAAGGGGAAAAAGCTGTTGGTTTAATATTATAATATATCGATATAGTATCTATTAATAAATTTATCTAATGAGGTTTTTAGGTATGTAGTATATACACGTGTTTGCTGATGGGTTTTTGTTTTTTTATTTTATGCCTATATGTTTTATTTAAGAGATTTTGAAGAAAATTCATGAATAAGTTACCTTGATGTCCTTAGTTTTAAGGGAAGAGATAAATGTCAGTTTTTGACTAATAAGGTTTTACTTAATTCCTTTATAGTTTGAATGGTTTAGCTCAAATAAGTTATTTTCCTATAAAAGATAAAGATAAGACGTAAGTTTTTATTTTTTATTTATTTATTTAAATAAATTATATTATTTTTATTAGGTGCGGTGCAACTAAGACCCTCGTCTGCTACTTGATTTGTTGGATCGTTTGTGCTCAAATTTAAGGTATGAGATCTTACTTAACTTTATACCGTTGTTTTGCTTTGTCCTTTTTAATACGATGTGATTTGCCGTATGTGATTATTTAACTTTAAGTGTTGAGCGGACCGTGTTAAGTTGTCCATTGACTTGCTCCCACTTGCGTTCAATACATTTGATATCTTATGATGAACAGGACCTGTTGAGTTGTCCATAGACTTTGCTCTTACTTATTGACGCCTTATACGTTGACATTTAGTGTTGAGTGGACCGTGTTGAGTTGTCCATTAAGTTGCTCTCACTCCTTGTTGCGTATTACTTGACTCTAATTTTCACTACGTGCGTCTGTTTTATTAAATTGGACAATATCTGGTATAACTGCTCACACTAAGTATATTCGCGTATACTTATCCCCAAACTTAAAATTTTCAGGTAATTGAAGTCGGAGACGTGGACGTGTCGAATGACGAGTTAAAAATAAATAGGAATTTTATTTTATTTTCCTAAGACATTAGAATTCTATATTCTGCATTTACTTTATTTCTTTCTTTACGTGTTGCATGTGATTGTTGGGATTTTCGCCATCTTTTGGTTAAATAAAATATTTCGTCTTCTTTCAACTAAGTTAATTATTATTTTTTATTCAAGAAAAAAATTTACTCATATTTTCCGCTGCAAATATTTCTCTAAAATATTGAATATTATTTTAAATATTATTTTAATGCCTTAATTAGATTAGAGTGTTACATTGGCTGAGGCCTATAAGTGTAGTGATCAATACTTGCGCGATCTCGGCCGTACCATTCACCCCTTTATTCGGAAGGAAGCGGCTAACTTGGTGGCCCAGATGAGGGAACTTGACTATTCAGGAGAGGTGAACACAAGGGCTCTTATGGATAACCTTGAACTCCCTCTTCATTCGTAACCTTTGAACGATCTTCCTTCTGGACCGGATTACCAGATCTCTATGGTGCAACAGAAAACTTGCTTTCAATTTTGTTCTTGATCTTGAATCGACCATCATTGAAACTTCTTTCTACGATATTTCTCGTGCAGGCACCTCCATTTCCACAACAGGAGACTTGCCTTTGATCGAGGACACCTCTGTTCCTAATATTACCACTCCGTAATAGGAGAAGGTTGCCCGGAGGTTGGGCTCCTTAGTCTTCAAAGAGAGTTAGCAGAGGAGAAGAGTGAAGCCACTGAAGGGGACAAGGTTGCAACCAACTCTGCTTTTGATCACTTTGCTTGAAAATTTTTCTTCCAATTGCTCTTATCGATACTCTTTCTTTGCGTTCGTCATACTTTGCATTCCGCGTGTTGTTTAATATGTTCATATATGCATTCTCCTCCCCTCTCTTTTTCCTGAAGAAGTAGGAGTTTGTCAAACGGAAAATTGTTCAGAATATTCATTCTGGGTAACCATTGTGTTCGGGCAAGATTGTATGTCTACAATCTTGTTCAACCCGTAGCATAGGGGCATTGCTGCCAACCAAATATCGATCTCAAGTAACGCATGTAGTTACTTTTGGAGCAAAGTTGTCTGCCGACAACCTTGTTCACCATTGGCAAATGGGCATTCGTGCCAACATATTACTCTTTTCCAGTAGTACATGTAGATACTCTTGGGGTAAAGTTGCCTGCCGGCAACCTTGATCACCACTGGCATCGGGGACACTCAAAGTCCTCCTAATGCTTTTTTCCAGTAGCGCATGTGGCTACGCTTGGGGCAAGATTGCCTGCCGGCAACCTTGATGACCCCTGGCATCGGGGACACTCAAAGTCCTCCTAATGCTTTTTTTCAGTAGCGCATGTAGCTATTATTGGGGTAAAGTTGCCTGTCGGATCACCCCTGGCATCGGGGACACTCAAAGTCCTCCTATTACTTTTTTCCCATAGCGTATGTAGCTACTCTTGAGGCAAGATTGCCTGCCGGCAACCTTGATCACCCCTAGCAAAAGGGGCATTCATGTTAGCCTAGTGATAAATTTTAGGAACGCTCCGGTTCCTAATGGGCAAGGTTGCTAATGAGCAACCTTGTTCAACCCATTTCAATATACTCAGGTTCATGAGGCCATTGAATTTCTGGCAGGACTTCTGCGACCTTATAAGGTCCTTTCCCGTTGATTCTAATTTTCTGGTTAGCTTCAAAACATCAAACCTTTCTTAATACGAGGTCTTCTTCGCCACGTACCTTTCTGTTGTACAAGCTGCGTATATACCCTTTTTTCCATTCTGTTTTCAGATGGGTCTTCTCTTTTTCTCCTCTTTCCCGAGGTCCAACTCTTCCTTCTTGAGTTCTTGGTTTCGATCCTCATCATAGAATTAGGTAGCTTTCTCAGGGCTAGTGTGATAAGCCCAAGTACCGACTCGAGCTCCTTTGCCCACAAGCCACAATGCCATTCAATCTTGTCTTGATTCCATTGACTATTGTTATGTTGGTCAATTCCATCTGACCATTTGTTTTCGGGTGCACCACTGCTGCAAATCTCTATTTGATTTTCAAGCTCGAGCACCATTCCAAGGTTCCTTGGCTGATGCATTGGGATCAATTATCCAATATCTGAACTCTGGGAACTTTGTACCAGCAACATATGTTCTTCCAAAGGAACCATATGATGGCTGCATCGTCAACCATTACAATGGGTTCAGCTTCCACCCATTTGGAGAAGTAGTCTGCAGCTACTATGAAGTGGGTCATTCCTCCCTGTACTGTGGGCAACTTTCCCACCAGATCGATTCCACACTTATCGAAGGGACAAGGGGCGTACATGATTCCCAGTTCCTCCTTGGGAAGATGGATTAGAGGTCTATGTACCTAACACTGGGAGTATTTTTTAACGAATTTCTTGGCATCCTTGCCAATGCTGGGTTAGAACCATGCCCGAGAAACTTTCCGGGCAATGTCTATGGAACCGGTATAAGCTCATTCATTTCCGGGGTGAATTTCAGGTAAGATGTTTTTGCTTTCAACATCCTATATGCGTTTCAAATAGGGATAGGTTGTGGCATGTTTGTACGAGTGATTGCCTATCATGCAGAAGTGAGTATAAGATGTATGTTTTGATGCGTGGGGACTTTCCATATATTTTTCCTATGTCATAAAGTGTATGATTGTGACCCTCCAGTCATTGATTTCTTCAATTGCTCCCACATCCAAGGAGGCAATCTCGTCTTCTTTTTCAAAAGATGTGATTGGACAAGTAATTCTTTTCTCATCAGAATTGGTCAACCTTGCCATCTTATCTGTGTGGGTATTTTTCTCTCACAAAATTTGCTACATCCGAAATTCGGTGAACTTTGTCTTCAATTATATCACCCTTGCTACATAATTGGCCATCCTATCTTCCTTGGCTGGGTATATTCCTTTCGTTTGGGACATGACTCACTGGGAATTAGAGAAGATCAGAATTTTCTCGGCTCCCAAACTTTCTATGATTTGCATAGATCGCACTAGTGTTTCATGTTCGGCTTCGTTGTTGGAAGCTTTGAATCCCAACTTGATCGAGAATTGTATTTCTTCTAAGTTGGAGGGAATGATCAATATTCTTACACCACATCCTTCCTTCGTGGCAGAGCTGCCTACATAAGCTTTCCATTCAGCCCATTCTGAACTTCGAGTAGTTTCCTGGGTGAAGTCCGCCAACGCTTGGGCCTTTATGGTAGGTTCATTCTTTACGTATTCCACAAGTTTGTCTTCTTTTATCAAGCGTTCCATCGCATCTTTAAAATGCTTGCATTGGTTTTTGAGGTCCACTCTGGGGTTTTGAGGTCCATTCCGATAACTTCGAGATAAGGGGAATCATGCAAGTTGTTTTTGACATGATTGCGAGAAGCTTGGCTAGGGCCATCGTGAGAGGGGTGTAAGCTTCCCTGTTGATCCTTTCTCTCACTGGATAATTTCGAAGATCCTTTCATTTGTCATTATTTTTCTTCTTTTCCTCTGCCTCGCAAGGCACTGCTCCATGGATAGACAGAGATGCTTTGAGGTGTGGGTGGACGGTTCCGTCCTTTTTCTTCTTCATACCTCAGGCTTCTTCCAAGTTTACAAACTTGTCCACTCTATCTCTTTTGGCTAGAGAACTGAGGAGATCTCTATCACACAAGCCTTGTGTTTGGGCATGCATCTTTACTTCCGAGATGACCGTGTGCACTTCCAATGTAGCAGAGTTGAATCTCTGAAGATAATCTTTAAGGTTTTCATAGGAACCTTGCCTGAAAGACATCAAGTATGCCGAAGTGCGACTTTACCTTCGAACACCGATTTAGTGAGAGTTGTGAGGAAAACTCTACACTTGACTTCGTCGGTATGTTGGTGTAGAGTGAAGCCATTCTTAAAACTCATGAGGTGTTCCATGGGATTAGTAGTGCCATCATATTGTTCCCGTATCCCTCTGAAATTTGCTAGTAAAGTTTCCTGCAGTATTGCATTACTGAAAGGAGAACTTAGTTCATCGATGTCATTTGGACCGGGCTTCAATAAGCACCTCTTCATCTCTTTCATTTCCTTTCTCAAAGCAGCCATCTCTATGCCGGTGGCAAATGCCGATTCGGAATAAGGTTGGTAGGAAGCAGACTGATCTTCTTCATCAGGTCGGGCTGCCGAGGTAACTTCCAACCACTCTCTTCTGTTCATACAACCCCTCTCGGAAATGTAGGGCACTCTTGAGCGCAGACCATATCTAGAGTGTTGTGCTCTTCGAGGAAGAGGAAGCTTTTTTTCGGAGAAACGTTCACTCTCCTCGCGACTGGAACTTTCCCTAATTTCTTCTAAGTGTTCCCTCTGACTCTTTTCATTCTCCCGTAGCAACCTTTCCAGAAATTGACGTATCTGAACGGGATCCAAACCAAACATATACCCTGAGTTTGAGGATGTGGCACCATGCCAGGATAGGCAACGGTTCTAGGTTGGGCAACCATGCCAGGTTGTGCAACCCTGCTAGGTTGGCTATTCAGCAGTGCAGATTCCTCGAACTTTCCTCAGATCTCGGGAATAAGTTGTCAATATCATGTATGTTCGTGGAATAACTTAGATTTTTCGTTTTGTCTTTTCGCGACAAGAACATATAATATTCAATCCAATAATAACCATATACATTCAAATATATCCATCAAAACCACATATTTCTAGCAAGTAATCATGATTTGATATGCTCTATGCTCATATTTTTCTTGACAGCAAATAATCATGGTCATATTTTTATTGACAACAAATAATCATGCTTCGATATGCTCCGATATGCTTAGATATGCTCCGATATGTTTCGATGCACATGTATATAAGAGATATATCTATATTCATGTTTATTCATGGGTTTATCCATACGAAATTCATCATATATACAGATGTGGTTTTAAGAAAACGAGTTCATGCATATATCGATCTTGATGTCCAAGATATTTTTCGAAAGAAAACTGTAAAGCGGATCTCACGCCTTAGTTTTGACTTTCCACAGACGGCGCCAGTTGATGGGGTCGAGATTTGTGATCCTCAAACACACAAATGTTCAAGAATCATAAACACATAATGAGTACCTTGTGTCGACGATTTTGTGCTGAGAAGAGCTTCTCCACGTGGATTTGAGCCTTGAATTCTGACCTACAAAGCGTAACGCCAGGTTGTGTGCCGGCGTTGCATCTCCGACGATCAAGTCAGTGTGTGTAGAACACGAAAGCTTGAGAGAACTCAACGAGTTCTATCGTATATCAGAGGTAAAATGAACGTGATAATGAAGATGATACCTGCTGATATGCAGTGAAATCTGTATATATACCTGTAAAAAGTAAGGGTATTTCTGGTATTTCGGGAAGACTTGGGAAGTCTCCTAGCTGACTTAGTTAGCAGAAACTTCCCTACTTTAGTTGATGTGATAGGTCGGTACCGACATCTTAATAAGATATTTATGCCTCGAGAAGACAAATCCGTACTGTACTTCACACCAGCTGTCGATAAAGTATAAGTGAGCAGTGTTACCCTCCGATAACATTCCTTTAGGACAAGTCTCCACAGAGGTAAGCTTCCCTCAAGACAACTTTCCAGTGAGGTAACATTCCCTCAAGTCAAGTTAAAATGCCTCGGGGCATGTTTCCCCAATACTAAGAGTGTTGAAGCAAGGTTACCTTCTAGGCAGAGGAGCACTTAGAGTGCTGAAGCAAGGGTGCCTTCTAGGCAACCAAGATGTACAAAAAGTGTCCCATCAGCTCTGTCTTTCTATATAGTCTTGAAAGCCAATGGAGGTAATCCTACCCCAGAACTCTTCCATGCTTGCTACCAAATGAAATACCAAAAGGGGATGGTTATGTTCAGTTCTCGAACCAACAATCCCGCTCACTTTCTGGGTAAGAGTACCAGAAATGATAAAACTTGGCAGCCCCACTATATTTTTGTCACTCCTGTGGATAATTCTTGGCCTTTCACCGTGCAACATTGGCGGTACTCTTTTGAGAAATCCTCTCAGGTAGAGGTGCAACCCATTCCTCTTTCGGATGAAGAGCTTATGAGAGCATTGAACACTCGTCTTAACGCTGATAATGATTTCAATATTCGAGACCTTCTCACGGATTCTTCCGTATTGGCCTACTTTGGTTTGGCTCATCCTCCTCGTCGACCTTCCACTCCAGGGATGAGTAGGTGTTCGCTCTAGTGTTTGATTGAATTCAAACACTTGGTAAATCTTGCAAAATGTAATAATTTCTATCTCTCTGATTATTGCAGTTATGGACTGGTTGAAGACTGCTCAAGGCATTGAGGAGGAGGATGATGTTATCATGGTGGGATCTACCTTAGGCTCTGTTCCTCTGCCTTTGTTCCCCAAACTTGAGGTCAACTTTCCCCTCAGCAAAGCTGCTGAGGAGCAAACTTCACGAGGAGCATCCTCCAGGGACAAGTCTACTCCTGCTTCTCCTGTGCATCCATCTTCGGGAGGAGTGCGTACTAGGACTCGTAGTCGAGCAATGACTGACCTGCCTCCTCCTCCTCCAGCCAAGAAGGGGAAGGGTGACAAGAAATCTGGGAGTAAGGTTTCTGCTATGTCTGTCCAACAATTCTCCAATCAACTCGAAGTTCATCTCCATGTACCACTGGTTTCTATGGAAGGTTCCCACTGCATAGCTCTATTCCGCTATATGACCAACTCTCTCAAGATGCATCAAGCTTCTAACTTCTCTGCTGAGGTTCTCCACAATGCCATAGGGTGTACCTTGATTCAGGTTTGAATACTCTCCCTTTATAGCACAAATTTTCGTCATTTTTGTGGCAAGATAACTTATTCATTTTCTTATCAGGTCGGTGCTTTCTTGGCTGAGACCGAGGAAAGGAGGAAAGAAGATTCCACCGCTTCCTCCCAGGCAAAGAACGAGGAGATTGCCAAAGCTCTCCTTCAAGTTTCCAAGCTGGAAGCTAAGTGCAAACAGATGGAGGGCAGCCTTGCCGATGCCCAAGTGCAGGTGGATTCCCTCAGTAAGCTTCTTGCTAAGACTGAGGAAGAGAATGCTTTCCTTGAGAAGAATCAAGCGGAGAGTTTGGTCAGAGCTCGCCAGGAAGGCTACGAGGGTGGTATCCAAGCTTGCCAACAAGGGCTTTTCCGCACGGCTGCAAGTCAAGCCTTTCTGAAGGAGCTAGCAGAAGGATTGGTGGAGGCATACAAAGGAAGTGGCCAGTACTTGCACGATCTGGGCCGTACCATTCGCCACTTCGTTTGTCAGGGAGCAACTAACATTGCCGCATAGATGAGGGAGCCTTCCTATTCAGGAGAGGTGAACACCAAAGCTCTTATGGACAATCTTGAGCTCCATCCTCATCTGCAGCCTCTGAACGACCTTCCTCCCGGGCTAGAGTACCAGCTTCCAGTGGTGCAGGTTTGTGCAAGGAAACTTGCCCTCAGCCTTATTCTCGACCCTTCCTTAACTGCCATGGAGAACCCTTTCTTTGATCTATCTTCTGCAGGTGCTTCTAGTTCCACTCTGGTAGAGCTGTCAGCAATCGAGGATACTTCAGTGCCCAACATTACCACTCCTCCTGCAGAGAAGACTACCTTTGAGGTAGGATTCCTCTCTCTTCAAAAAAAATCCCCAAGGGAGGAAGATAGGGCTGAAGGAGGAGACAAGGCCGCAACCAACTCTGCCTCGGAGGAGAAGCTGGAAGGTGAAGGATCTGAGAACCCCTCTGCATAGGGTGAATTCTTGTAATTTCTGCTACAATGGTGTTTGCTACAATGGTTTTCTAGCCGATTTTATTTCTATTTTTTGCTACAATGGATTCCTAGCCACCACTTTATTTCTGTTTTCGCTGCATTTTCCTTTTGCTTAAACAATTTGCGGCTTGTGAGCCTTTATGCCAATCGTGTTTTTTGATCATCATGCGTGGAATTTTTCTTGCCATTGCTCTTATAGTTTGCTATTTTCTTTGGATTCTGCATGTTATTTGATATGTTCATATATGTATTCTCCTCCTCCCCTTTTTCTGAAGAAGTAGGAGTTTGTCAAACGAATAGTTGTTTAGAATACTTATTCTTGGTAATCAATGTGTTCGGGCAAGATTGCATGTCCACAATCTTGTTCAACCTGTAGCATAGGGGCATAGCTGCCATCCAAATACCAAATTTTCCAGAAGCGCATGTAGCCACTGTTGGGCCAAGGTTGCCTGCCGACAACCTTGCACGCCCTAATTTTTCCAGAAGTGCATGTAGCCACTGTCGGGCCAAGGTTGCCTGCCGACAACCTTACTCACCCTAATTTTTCCAGAAGCGCATGTAGCCACTGTCGGGCCAAGGTTGCCTGCCAACAACCTTGCTTACCCTAATTTTTTTAGAGGCGCATGTAGCCACTGTCGAGCCAAGGTTGCCTGCCGACAACCTTGCTCACCCTTGGAACGCACCGATCACGTATGGGCAAGGTTGCTCATCAGCAACCTTGAACCCATCTTCAAATACTAAAGCTCCTATAACGACAAACTTCAAAAAAGGAGCAGCATCATATTTACGTTCAAAAACCCGATTCGTATGTACATGCAGGAAAACAACATCTGCGCATCGGGCAGGGATGAGTCATCTGCAATGGGTGATCAAAAAGTAGGGGTTATCTTCCCCTATACATAGTACTTTTTCAACTTGTTAATGTTCCATGGACGAGATAGAACTTCTCCTTTGGCATCCATTAGTTCGTAGGCTCCGCCAGCCAGGACTTCTGCGACCTTATAAGGTCCTTCCCAATTGGGCTCGAATGGCTTCAGGGCATCAACTCCCTTGCCAAACCGACAAACTCGTACCTTCTTGTTGTACGAATTACGCATCTGCTCTTTATTTCACTCTGTCTTTAAACAAGCTTGTTCTCTTTCTTCCTCCACAAGATCCAACTCTTCCCTACGGAGTTCTTGGTTTCGATCCTTATCATAAAATCGAATTCGATGACTTTCATATATCACCTCCGCAGGTATCACTGATGAAGATCCATAGACCAGATTGAAAGGAGTTTCATTGGTAGCCCTTCTCGGACTAGTGCGGTAATCTCACAGTACCGAATCAAGCTCCTTTGCCCATAAGCCACACTTATCATCCAACCTTGCCTTGATGCCATTGACAATTGTTCTGTTGGTAACTTCCACTTGGCCATTGGTTTCTGGATGCGCAACTGCTGCGAATCCTTTGCTCAATCTTCAGCTTTGAGAACCATTCTATAGTTCCTTGGCTAATCAATTGGGCACCATTGCTCGATACTAAGACTCGAGGCACTCCGTATCGACAACATATGTTTTTTTACAAGAATTTTATGATTGTTGCATCATCAACTTTGCAAATAGGTTCAGCTTCCACCCATTTGGAGAAGTAGTCTACGGCTACTATGAGGTGGGTCATACCTCCCTGCGTGGTGGGCAACTTTTCCACTAGATTAATCCCCCACTTATTGAAGGGACACGAGGCATACATAACTCCCAATTCCTCAGCTGGGAGATGAATCAAAGGTCCGTGTATCTAGCACTGGGAACACTTCTTGACAAATTCCTTGGCATCATTGCCAATGTTTGGCCAATAGATTCCAGCTTGCAACACTTTTCGAGCAATGTCTCTTGCTCCAGTGTGGCCTTCTCCATTTCCAGAGTGTATCTCTTGCAAAACACTTGCACCTTCTGCCTCTGATATGCATTTTAGGTAAGGATAAGTTGTGGCACGCTTGTACAGGTGATATCCAATCATGCAAAAGTGAGCATAGGAAGCCCGTTTGGATGCGATGGAACCTTCCATGCATCTTCCTGTCATCAGAAAGTGTATGATGGGAACTCTCTAATCCCTTATCTCTTCAATAGCTCCTATATCCAAGGCAACAGTTCTCTCTTTCTATTCGAGATATGTAATCGAGCCCTCAATTCCCTTTTCTATGGAACTGGCCAATCTTGCCAATTTGTCAGCCCGGGTATTTTCCTCTCGTGGAATCTGCTCCATTCGAAATTCTATGAATTTTGCCTTCAACTATATCACTTTGGCTATGTAGTTGGCCATCCTTTCTTCCTTAGCCAAGTAGGTTCCTTCCGTCTAGGACACAACTAGTTGGGAGTCAGAAAATACCAAAACCTTCTCAGCCCCCAACCCTTCCATAATCTGCATGGCTCGCACTAATGCTTCATATTCGGCTTCATTGTTCGAAGCTTTGAATCCAAGCTTGATCGAAAATTGCACTTCTTCTGAGGTGCGAAGAATGATCAATATTCCTACACTGCATCCTTCCTTGGTAACGAAACCATCCACATAAGCTTTCCATTCAGCCAATTCTGCATTTTGGGTAGTTTCCTGAATAAAGTCTGGCAGGGCTTGAGCTTTTATCATAGGTCGTGGTTCAAATTTGATATCGTACTCTCCTGGCTCTACAACCCATTTTACCATGCTTCCCGATAAATCCGGTCGGCTTAGAATATTTTTAAATGGGAAGGTTGTCCTTACGATCACCTTATGTGCAAGAAAGTAAGGGCGCAACTTTCGGGCAGAAGTCATGACTGCCAAGGCTGCTTTCTCCACATCTGAATAGTTCACTTCAGAGCCTTGAATCATTTTACTAGTGTAATAGATGGGTTTTTGTTCACCACCTTCCTCCCGTATCAACACTGAACTCAGCGACTCCTTTCCCACTGAGAAGTATAAATAAAGGGTTTCTTTGATCACAAGTTTTGTGAGCAAGGGTAACGCAGTCAGATGTTCTTTCAAGGCATCGAACGCTGCTTGGCACTCTTCCGTCCATTCAAACTTGTTGCCTTTCCTCAAGATTTTGAAGAAAGGTAAGCTCTTCTCTGCTGAACGAGAAATAAATCGGCTTAGTACGGTAATCTTGCCATTAAGTTTTTGAATTTCATTCAAGTTACGGGGAGCTTGCATTTCTTGCACCGCGGCAACCTTCGCAGGATTCACTTCAATACCCCTGGGTGTGACAACATAACCCAGGAACTTTCCTGATTGCACTCCAAAAGCACACTTAGCCGGATTCAATCGAATGTCATTGCTCCTAATTACTCCAAAGACTTCTTCCAGATCAGTTGCGTGATCAACGACTTTAAAACTCTTGACTAGCATGTCATCCACATAAACTTCCATGATTCTTCCAATTTATTCCCGGAAAACCAAATCCACCATTCTCTGGTATGTTGCCCCCGCATTCTTCAAACTAAATGGCATTTTCTTGAAGCTAAATGTTCCTCCTCCCACAATGAAGCAAGCTTTCCAAATATCTCTTGGATTCATCAAGATTTGGTGATATCCTTGATAGGCATCCATCATTGATAGCAATTCACATCCAGAACTGGAATCTACCAATTGGTTAATTTTGGGTAGTGGATAGTGATCCTTGGGGCATGCTTTATTCAAATCTCGGAAATCTATGCACATTCGCCACTTGCCCCCTCCCCCCTCCCCTTTGGGTACCATGACTGCGTTGGCAATCCATTCAGGGTACTGTACCCTTACAATATGCCCAGCTTTGAGCAATTTTTCCACTTCAACCATGATAATCTTGTCCTTCTCCGGATCAAATCTTCTTAACTTTTGCTTGACAGGGCGGACAGCTGGATCAATGTTCAAGTGATGCATGGCAATTTTAGGATCAATGCCTTTTAAATCATTCGTACTGAAAGCAAACAAATCAACATTCCTTCGTAGGCAAGCTACTACTGCCTCAGCATCTGCATGCGCCATCTGCGTTCCTATCCGAGTGGTATAACCTTGCTTATTAGGGTAGAGTTCCACTGGCATAAGTTCCTCTCCTTGAGACATTTGCATCTCTGGGTGTGTTTCTTTCATTTCCATTTGCTTTATTTTCTTTCCCGCAGAGTCTCCCAATCCTTCATTGGGTCGCTTGGCAGCCTTGCCAGATACCTTGACTTCTTTAACATAGCATTCTCGGGAAGCATCCTGCTCTCCAGCTAACTCTCTCACTCTGTCTTTCACAGGAAATTTCAACTTCATATGGAAGGTGAACACCACCGCCTCGAATTCGTTGAGGGCAGGTCTACCCAGAATCACATTGTAAGATGATGTTGTATCCATTATCAGGAACTTTATCATGCGTACTTTCCTCAATGGGAACTCTCCCATGGCCTTAGGCAATAACACTGATCCTCGAGGATGTTCATACTCCCTTTTCGGTGAACGGGGGTGCTGGTATTCCTTCCTGTCCTCTTCCTTTCTTTTATGGCCACGTTCATTTTTCATAAATTCTACTAGTTTGCACTCTTTCACCAATCGTTCTATGGAGCTTTGAGTGATAAAACCAGTCGAGATCTCATCTCTTATCCATTCAAGTAAAGAAGTAGTAAGCGAGAAATTTCATAAGTCGTTTAATGAGCTAAATCGTAATTTCCCTAAGTTGATTCTTTCCAACTTAATTCCTTATGATCTTTTAAGTCGAATTAAGTTACCGACTACCCTCTCTACTGACCTAAGAGTCGAGTATGAGACCTTCCGAGTTCTAAATGGGATTTGAACGAGTCTCGTTCCCGTTTAAGTAAAATGAATCTAGTAAGCGTGCAAATGCCTAAAGAATGAAACAACTAAAACTTATTTCGATTCTCTTTGATCGATTATCTTTTACGACCCGTTTTTAAGTATTATTATTTTATGATGAAGGAGGAAGCCAACTGTAAAGAAAGGACGGAAGATCCGAAGATTGGAAGCTAGTGCTTTTAGTTCTGTATTACGAGGTGGGCTTTTATATACAAAATAAAACGAGCAATGCTCGGAAAATCTTTCTTTATCGCTTTGATATCTGTGTTTTCAAAGTGATATTATGGCATGAACTGTTTTACATTTTATGTGAGTTCTCTTGTACCTATCTGAGTCAACATTCGTGTTTTCCAGATTTAGAGTTAATCTAACTAGGTTAACTAACGATCGGCTCTGAGTTAGCTGCTAAGTGCTTTCCAGAGTTAGTGCACTTTGTAACCTGTGGTGTATGTGATATCCTGTTGAGGGGTACCAGCCACGGTGAATGAGAATTGGTCAAGATTGAACGTAACATTAGTCAGAAAATGCTCGCGCGAGTGATTTATGAAAAAAGAAAATGTTTAATAGACGCGGGCCCGTTTTAATAAAAACCCCAACGTGCTATGATTATGAAATGCCATATTTATCTATACTTATGATTATGATTTCGGCATCGTGCCCACTAAGTACTTTTGTACTTAGCCCTACATTGTTTTCTAAATGTGCAGGTTGAAGCGACGGGAGCGGCAGCGGTTGATGTTGAGTTGAAAGATAGGATGCTTTAGTTAGAACTCTTCCGCTGCAGAACTCTAAATCCTTTGAAATGTACCTTTTGAACAATACACTGTAGTTTAAGTCTGTAAATATGAACTTAGTTTCTACTGTGTACTTTTGTCGAGTAATCCTTAGCGATTAACTCTTTCTTATTTATATTCAAGTCTTGTTCATGGTTTATTTGATGCCTTTCATGTATGTTTAGTCAGTTAGCCCCCCTTCTTCCCCGCTTCTTTAATCCAACCCCAGTCGCACCCCGGCTTCTGCCGTCCCTCGGGATTTGGGGCTGTGACAAAATAACTAAAAGTACTCTTTCTCGTGAACAAAAAAAAAAATTGTCGAGAACAAAAGTAATACTTTTGAAACATTACATTTCTTTATATCACCACCTTTACTCTTAATACTCTTCTTTTTAATATGCGTACCAAAAAGAAATGTTACATTATGAGCGGAACGGGGGAGTAGGTATTTTGGTGTAGCTCTTTTCCGTTTATAATAAAATTATCCTCGAATCTTAGCGGTTACACTACATTTGTTTAACTAACAAACTTAAAAAAAAGATTGGAAACACAGTAATTGTGCAAGATTAAAAGTTGATTAGTTGTTATTGTAACAATTTAAAAAGGTATGAAAATTGATAAACATGAATTTTCTCATCTTTATAAGAGTATTTGATGTCAATTTGTATTGGGAAATCATGTTTGCATTGAGTTTTGTACTTAAACTATTGTTAATTTGCGAAATATGATGTTCGTTCCTACTTTGTTTGATTTTTCAGAATATTGGAGTTAATCTTATGCAAATTGTGAATGATAAGATGAAAATATAGTTCGATAGGAGTTCGTAGGTGAAAATGGATTCAAAATTGGAGCTATAACGAAGGAGAACGGGCCAAAACAAAAACGTTGCTCGCTGGCCCGAAATGACACGCGGACAGCGCGCGAATTTCCGAGATTTAGCCTATTTTTGGTTATTTTCTCCTATTTTAGTTATTTCCTACTCCTAATAGGATACAATCTTGTACTCCCCACATCCAAGGGTGGATCCAGGATTCAACAATGGGGTGGGCTGAAAAATAAGTTTCATACGTAGCAAAATATATTAAAGTTCACATGAGTGTGCTCTACGAGACTTTAGTACATACTCCCTCCGTACTTGAAATAATGCACCATTTACTGTTCGGTTCGGATTTAAGAAAGTTGGTAAAGTTGTATAAAATGGTGTAAAATGACTTGAAGGGTAGTGTTAAGCTTGGATTTTAAATTGCAATTAGCACTCGATGCTTTAAACTCCAAACCCCTCCCCCTTCCCCATTTAAAAATTTTGCACATCATATATAATCTAAGCACTTGGATTTTTTTTCATGCCTCAAATTTAATTTGCACGTAAGTTTTTTGGATTAATGATTTTTATACTTCAACTTTAATTAAGATGATTTATTTACTGAGATATGTAATTTCATTAAATAAATTGAAAATACTAAAATAAATTTACAAAATCAAATGGAAAGTGATTTCAGCAAATCTATTTATGGAGCAACAGAACAAAATAAAATTTCACAAAACAAAATGTTGTGAATAAATTTCATTAATTTTGCTGTAGTAGGAGCAAATCTATTCACAAAACAAAATTTCATTAATTTTGTGTTGTGTTTTTTTTATTGGGTAATTAGTGTCGATTAGGGGATTAATTAGGTGGTGTTAATTAAGTAGTGATTGATAAAGTAATGGCAAATGGTGTAAATAAGTAAGATTGAAAGGGTATAAAAGTTCATAAAGTGAAGTAGTGCATTATTTGGTGTACAGTTGAAATGTGGTAAGTAGTGCATTATTTGAAGTACGGAGGGAGTAAAATTCATCAATAACTGATTCTATATCTATATTTTTGACAAAATCTCTCTCAATATAAAGCATTAACGACTCTTCAAGCAAATCACCTCCCATCTTGTTACGAAGTGCCGTCTTCACATGCTTCATTGCCGAAAATGCTCAATCAATTGTGGCAGTAGAAACATGCAACATCAGACCTAGATGAATCAGTCTAGTTAACATAACATAAACCATAGACCTTCCACTCTTACTAAGTAGTTGACTCAATTCAACAAGTGTAGAAACTCGAAACTCTTGCAGCACCATCACATCATGCTTGTTATGTCTTAACTCATACTCTAATGAAACAAGGTCCTGATCAGAGAAATCTTCAGGATAAAACTTTCTCGCAAGCTTGCAAATATCATCATTATTGAATGTTTCGAATGAATTTTTAGGATCTAAGGCCACACAGAGATGAAGCAATTCAATAGAGACATCATTAAATCTTGTATTCAACTCCATCAAGATGCAATCAATTGTTGCATTAAAAACATCAAAATGATAATGATATTCAATTGTAGTTTGACCAAGAGAACGACCAACCTTATATGGCGAATCCAAATTGGGGACTTCAATGCCATTCTTCAAGCAAAAAATATTAACTTCTTCAAGAAAATGTTCCCAACCACTTTCTCTCAAATCATGAAGAAGAGTCTTCGTAGTAGAGACGAACGCAATAACTCCCAAAATATCTTGAGTTTTTCTTTGAGGAATTTGACAAAGAGAATCAGTAACTCTCATAACCTTATGCATTAGGTGTAGAGTGAATACAAATTCAAAGTTTGTCATATTTTTGTTAACCCCCTGAACTTCAGCCCTAGCTCTTCCAGTTTGAGAGTATTCAATAAGGCATTCAAATACCTTGCAAGTTGCAGCATACATATCTATCAAACTTCTTACAGAGTTGTAGAGTGAACTCCAACGAGTAGTTCCAGCCCGCTGCAATTTACAAATTTGATTGGCACCATGTCCTGCATCAAGCTCATCTGCAATCAATAATTTTTGAACTTCAAGTCTTTGAGCAACATGCAATTGAGAGACCTGCTTTGGTGAATAAATTATGAAATTGACAACATTATCCAAGTGAGAAATGAATTCCCAAACAACACTGACGTCCTTAGCTGCAAAAACTAATACAAGTTGTAGACGGTGAGCAAAACAATGAATATAATATGCACACTTGAAGCCCATTCCATGACCACGCATATTACTAGCACCATCATACCCTTGACCTCTTAATTTCCTTACCTGGAGATCATGATGAGAAATGACACCACATATCTCTTTTTCCAAAGTTAGTGAAGTAGTGGCAACAACACTTTTAATCGAAAAAAACCTCTTAGTCAAAAATCCATGATCATTCACAAATCTCAAGATAATGACCATTTGCTCTTGCTTGGAGATGTCTTGTGTTTCATCAACAAGAATACAAATTTATTTATCTTCAACTTATTCACGAATCATCTCACGTACTCTATTGGCCATAATATTCAAAATCTCTTTTTGAATTTCTGCAAATAATTTTGTTTTACAATTTTTACTAACAACCATATCACCATCTATTACTAAAATAGTTATTTAGTGCCTTAGTAGATTGACTTGCAAACAAACTATTTTATAAAATTCTAACTATAACTTTTATTTCTCAATTCTCCATTTGAAAGCAGATGAGAGACGATGCAAATTCTTCTCCATTATCCCATTTATTTTTTCAATTATTATTTAATTATTCTCTCTTTTACTTTATTTCAGACTTTATTTGTAATAACCCGATCTTTCATAAGTCTTTAAGTTCGTCTTAATTGAGCTTTTGAGCTTAAATGTGTGCCCCTGGTGATAAAATTTCCAAGGCAAAAATATTTTCTTGCAAAATTACCAAAATGCCCTTGAGAGACTTTACGCAATTTCTCTTGTTTCGGTTATCCGAATTGAATGTGAGATGAATTGATTGAGCATGATTATGCGAGTTTGAGTTTGAGTTTGAATTTCGGAGAATTCTGAGAAAATTTATTTTTCAGTGAATAGTAACCAACGACGAGAATTCACTACTCACCAATTATTTCCGAATTTCGTCAAATTAGTGTATTTTGAATCTAGAATTTATTCTAAGACCATTGGTGCATGTTTGAGAATTTGCTGAGTTGTTTGAATCGAGTTTGAATTTTATTTCGTTAAATGAACGAATATAAATAGTAACTTTTTACGTTTTCTTCGTTATTCGGAATTTTGATCCGAAACTTGGATTCCTAGTATCCTTGATTTATTTGGTGATGTTAGAGATGAAGTAGAGAGAATTTCGATGTCGAGAAAGAGTCGTGGTGAGTTTTAAATCGTTTGAGAGTTTAACGAGAAATTAGGGTTAAGTTGCACTGGATAACTTTTTCTTCCGGAGAAAATTATATCGCGTTTTTTACTACCAAGTGCAACTAAAATTTCAAAGATTCCTTATTACTCTCTCTCAAATATGTCTTGCCGACATAACTCTCTCTCATTCTATCTCTCAATTATTTCTCCCTTAATCATTTCTATCTTGAAAGATCTCTCCAAATATTCTCTACACTCTCTCTCTCTTCCACCCATCTCTCTCATCTCTCCCTCACGGTAATAATACATTACACACACAGTCCATTGAAGCACAAGCTTCAAGCTGCAAGAACTCCAAGAAGATCACCTCCACTTATCCATCGACTAATCCGTTAAGGTATTCGAGATCCTCTTGTCGTGGTGATCAATTTAAGACTAAGTTTTATTCATTTATTTTCTTCTTGAAAATCGGCAGCCATAGAAGCAAGGATGAAGCTCGACTTTTGCTTGTATGGATCGTAGAGTTGCAAGGATTGAAAGCCCTTTGATCGATTAAACCTTCAAGCTTAAGTAAGTTTTCTTGATTCTAGTGATTGAAGTCAAGAAAAATCCCTTTTTTCTACTTTTTCTAGTCGATCAAAATGACCCTTCCATCAAGAAAATCAAAGCCCCTTGTTCTAGTATGAATTTTTGAGTTCTTGAGAGTCTTTAATACATGAAAATAAGAGCTAAAAATCGAACCCTCTATCTCTCTTGAAATCTGCCGAAATTAGGGCTTTAGGGTAGGGTTTTGATTTTTTTGATTTTTGATGATAATACTCATGATCCTTGTATGCATATATGTGTGATGAAATCGAAAGAGAAAAATTGATATATATATATAGGAGATAGATCATATGAGAATAAATATTATCCTAAGAAATGAGAATAGATCTCCACCATAGATCTATTGGTGATAGAGGGTCAAGATTTGGCCAAGTCAAAGCGGGTCAAACCCGAGTCAACCCGTTGACTTTTTTTTTCGATTTTTTTTTTTCGATTTTTTTTTTTTTTTAAACTGTCACCCAAGATGCACAACTTCACATATTCGGATGCACCACTCTACATAA
Organism: Schizonepeta tenuifolia; assembly: GCA_029490685.1. Taxonomy (NCBI): domain Eukaryota; kingdom Viridiplantae; phylum Streptophyta; class Magnoliopsida; order Lamiales; family Lamiaceae; genus Schizonepeta; species Schizonepeta tenuifolia. Next base: position 25,575,617 of record CM055957.1, read on the forward strand.
CTAGATGCACCACTAAGTGCATTTAGATGCACAAGATTTTCAAGTTTTTTTTTTCAATTTTTTTTTAATAAACTGTCACCCAAGATGCACAACTTCACATATTCGGATCCACCACTCTATATAACTAGATGCACCACTAAGTGCATTTAGATGCACAAGATTTTCAGTTTTTTTTTTCCAATTTTTTTTTTAAAACAGTCACCCAAGATGCACCATTTCACATATTCGGATGCACCACTATACATAATGAGATGCATCACTACGTGTAGTGAGATGCACCGAATTCGTAAAAAAAAAAACTGAAAAAAAATTGGATGCACCACAATGCGTAACTAGATGCACCACACAATGTAACTAGATGCACCACATAGTGTAACTAGATGCACAATGTTTTACGAAAATAAAAAAAACGAAAACAAAACTAGTACTCCCTCCGTCCCGCTCATTTTGTCTCCTTACTATTGGGCACGGAGATTAAGGAAAGTTATTTGTTTAATAAACTAGTGGATGAGATTGGAAGGGGATGAGAGATAAACTCTTACAACCACTCATTATGTCTATATTTGGATGTAGACAAAATGAGTGGGACGTCCATTTAAGGAAAGAGAGACAAAATGAACGGGACAGAGAGAGTACATCTTAATGCACTTAGTGGTGCATCTCATTATATAGTGTGGTGCATATGACCTAACCTTAAAAAAAACGAAACAAAAAACATAAAAAAAACTTAAAATCTTGTGCATCTTAATACACTTAGTTGTGCATCCGAATATGTGAATTTGTGCATCTGAATATGTGAATTTGTGCATCTTGTATGTGAATTTGTGCATCTGAATATGTGAATTTGTGCATCTTGTATGACAAAAAAAAAACGAAAAAAAAAATCGAAAAAAAAGTCAACGGGTTGACCCGGGTTGACTCGGGTTTGACCCGCTTTGACCAAGCTAAATCTTGACCCTTCATGTAGATAAAATCAATGGTGGAGATTAATTCCTATTTCTCACTTTAAGGGGAGTTTGCATGGGAATCACTCCCTATTATATATATATATATATATATATATATATATATATATATATATATATATATATATATATATATATATCGAAAATTATGAGTTAAAATAGGAATTTTTATGTTAATGATTCAAGCATGATTTGAGTGATGGATTTGAGTTTTTTTTATTATGTCAAGAGTTTTGATGTATGAGATTGAATGAGAAAAATGATGAAGATTATATATATATGGACCGAAAATTAGGATGGAAATTTGAAGTTTTGAGTGTTGATGTTCTTAGATAGATTTGAAGATGGAAATTGAGATAAATGATGATAAGAAATAAAGAAAAGGAAGAAAGAAATTAATTGTTATAATTTTCTTAAGAAAACCAAAAATTTAGTAAGGATGAAGAAGATGATGTTCTTGAGGAAGAAGATGATGTTCTTGATGTTCTTGATGAAAAGATGATATTTTGATGATATGTGGTTAAATGATGCATGATTTGATGGAATAAAAAGTATTAAAATAAAAAGAAATAGGAAATGAATTTTAATGAATTTCTAGGATTTTTTATTAATTAAATTCTAATTAAAAGTAATGATCAAGTTTCATAGTTCTTGATGATTCATGTTAGATTTGATGAATATGATGAATCGATGATGAAGATGAAGTTAAAACAATTAGAGTTTCTTCTCGAAATTTTTGAATTCGAGTTAAGATGAAGAAGTTGTCGAGAATCGAGATCGTTAATAGAAAATCGAGTTTAATTAATAAGAAATGAGAAATAATGTAAAGGAAATGAAAAATGAGAAGAATAATCGATTTAATTAAAAATAATTAGACGTCATTAGAATCTTTTTATTGAGTTAATAAGTTTTCGAGCAATGGCACGTTTTATGAGAAAAAGACGAAAACTTTATTTAGTAAAGATAGTTCGGATTTTAATTTCATATTAAAGGATTAAAGTTATAAATTATTAAAAGAGAATGAAATTAATTTCATAAAAGTTTAATAATTTATATTCTGAGCAGAGTCGAGATAGCATAATTCAATAACCGAGTCTTGAATGATTAACCGAGTTTATAATTATGATTAAATAATTAATTTAATTTTGTAGAATTTTCTAGAATATTTTATTATATTTGAAATTTTTTTTCTTTTTCTAAATAATTATCGAAGTCGATCGTTTACCTATTTGTGAACGTTCAATTCTTGATTTGAAAGTTTGTTTGTGAATGATTTGAGATGTTAGAACCCGAGAATTAATTTCATAATTTTCTGAGTTTGTTTAACTCGAAAAATCGAGAAAAACGAGACGTAAGTGTGAATAGTAATTTTTGTCTTTTTTGGATTATTTTAATAATAAAATATTTAGATATTTTTTAAAGTCAAGAACTTGAGTTCAGAGTCAGTTGGTTTAGTACTTGAATAGAATCGAGAAGCCGAAGAAGATCGAGTTAGATAATCCGAGATAAGTTAAGGAAACCCGAGTCAAGTAGAAGTCCTTCAGCCGAGCGTTAGAACTTGTTTATCGTTTCCGAGAAATAGAACTCGTCCGTATAAGAATGTTAACCTTGACGGAACGAGTGAAGTTCGAAAATAAGAAGCGAGTGGAGTCCAGAAGTAAGAAGCGAGACGAAACGAGGTATTTCTGAGCAAAACCACCGGATGACAGGTGGGCTTTCTAAACGGAAACTCAACGATGAATGCGCATTTTATTTATATATATATGTGCGCTTTTATTTAAAGTTAATTGACTTGCTTGAGTTTTTATGTTTTGATATGTAGTCATCTACTTTATATTATGAGTTAAATGAGTCCTGTGGACGCACGGGATTAAGTCCTATTCAAAGCGGGACAATGCATGCATTAGATTAGGTGACCGTGAGCCTTGTTACAATCTAGCCGGTCGTAAAGTAACTGTGAGCCTCGCAAGGCCGGTTATGTAAAGAAAGTGAGCTTTGCTTTGATTGGGCCGGTCACGGTGTTTGAGGAGGAGGCTTACTTTTCGACACCACAAGAAGACGAGATGCGTAGATGGATTCGTACCTGAGATAAAATGTCTGCAGACGATTTCAAAAAACAAACGAAAATGTTTTAAGCTGCCACAAATTGCAAATTATTTTAAATAATTATTTATCTAACACTTGTGGTGCAACTAATGAGGCAAGTTCAATTATATAGCTCTATCGAGCGAGTTTTCAAAATATTTTGGCATGTGTTCACTGAGTACGAATTACTCACGCCCTGCATGTTATTTCTAAAACGTGCAGGTTAGCTCAGATGAGGAAGGATGCGGTGTGCTTGGGGTGACTCGTTGCTATCCACTTCTAAATAAATGTTTAAGCTTGTGGTTATGTGTCTTCACATATATAACCTTGGGATTTTTGAGTCGATGATCATAATCCGCTGCAACTTCATCATCTTAAAATAACCTAGCCTTGCATGCTCGGTCCCTAAAAGATAAAAGAGTCCGTGAGCTCAATTAATTTCTTAAAACCTTTCTGAATTCCATCTAAAACTTGTTAGAATTATCTAACGATTCTTCAAAATCTACTCCACCACCACTTGATGATTAAAAGTTAAAGATTGGCCCACTTACTTTTTGAATGCAACATTTATTGATAACCAAACCTAATTTCTTGATTGGATCGATATCCAAAATCTTGACAAATGTCCGTTTCCTGAGGAATTATTAATCGATAATCCATTTTATTTGTGAGTATGTTTGGTTGTTGATGTTATTCTTCAATTATCGAGCATGTATCTTTGAGTAAAAGTTCCTTGTTCCACCTCACTGCCCCTTATTTTCTAGTCGTTATAATACATTAAAAATTGGGCTATGACATTATTAGAGTAAATTTACCAAACTTAAACTCATCTTTTATATTAATTATTAATTTAGGGTTCCATATACCTGAGATAAGAACAAAATGAGAAGTAGAATGACAGAATAGTCGACGGCGAAGCCGGTGCCACCGTGATTGCCGATCGGAACAGCGATGAATGAGAAAAGAAGGATAACGATACACAGAGGTTTACTGTAAAGCTTTTACATTATGTAGTAACAATAGCTATATTTGAGTTTTTTAATTATATTATATGAGTTGTTCTAAATGTTGGACTTAATATAACATATTATATTAAAAATAATTTGGGCGGAAGTGGGCTCTAATTAATATTTTCAACTATGTGGACTGGGCTAATATTATATTGGGCTTGATATAATATATAGTATAAAAAAAAATTTGGGGCTTTAGCCCAGTGCAACCCTCACATACATCCGCCCCTGCCCATACCTGTATGTATATGTTCTCCAAAACACATCTATACACACCCTTTTATTCTTTTTCATAGTTTTAGCAAACTTTTGTTAGTTTGGAACTTTTGGAGACTTGGAGATAAGATTCAAGAGTTAAAGACTATTTGTTTCCAAAATCTACTATAATTCCTCTGAGCCGAATACTTTTCTTTACTGCTTCAGCCAAAGCAATATACTCTGATTCTGTGGTTGACAAGGCAACCACGTACTGTAAACTCAATTTGCAACTTATGGCTGAACTAAATAAATTGAAAACATAGCTAGTTTGAGATTTCCTTATGTCCATATTTAAGGCATAATATGCATCACAATACCCAATCAAAGGATCTCCACTATAACTATCCTAACCTTTAAACAAAATCCCACAATTCATAGTCCTTTTTAGGTACCTCAGAATCCACTTCAAAGCAAGCCAATGACTTTTACCTGGTTCAGACATAGATCTGCTCACAACACTCATTACATGAACTAGATCCAGTCTTGTACAAACCATCATATACATGATGCTCCCCACAATGTTGGAATATGGAAGTAAATCCATCTCTTTCCTTTCTGCTTTTGATTTAGGCCTTTGATGTCCTGATAGCCTGAAATGTTGAGCCAAAGGAGTTGATAGTTATCTTGTCTCTTGGATTCTGAACTTCTTCAATATCTTTTCTACATAATTTTGTTGTACCAACCAAAGTTCCCTCTTCTGTCTGTTCCTCACAATATCCATACCCAAAATTTTTCTATCATTTCCAAGATCTTTCATGTCAAAACTATTGTGCAACTCTTGCTTTACCAAATCAATTTCAGCTTTATTTGGACTAGCAATTAACACATATCATCCACATATAAAAGTAAATATACCACAACAACACCCTTACTCTTCTTGATGTAAGCACAACTGTCATAGCTTGACTTGTAGAACCCAATCTTCTGTATGTGATCATCAAATTTTCTATACCACTACCTGCTTATTCAAACATGGCATCTCGGTCATCCCTACTGATAATTACCTTTTGTTTATGGGGTTCAATACACCACAATTTGTACCTTTTCACTCCCTTTTGATATCCCAACATTACAAATTTGAGAGCACTTGCTTCCAGCTTTCCTTGCTTAACATGAGGAAAAGCTTTGCATCCAAAAACTTTGAGATGTGAATAATCTCCATTATTACCATACCATCTCGAATCTGGAGTCTTGAAACCAATTGCAGCATAAGGGCTTTTGTTAATCAAATAAGCTGCAGTTGATGTTGCTTCACCCTAAAATCCTTTAGACAATCCAAAACTGATCAACATACTCCTAATTCTCTCAAGAATTGTTCTAATCATCCTCGCTGCAACACTATTTTGCTGAGGACTATTAGGCACAGTTCTGTGTCTTTTCATACCCTTTTGCCTACAAAATTCCTGAAGTTTTTCAGCCAGAAATTCAAGACGATTATTAGTCCTTAAACACATTAAAGCAGTCCCTTTCTCCACCTCAACTTCTGATGCAATCCAAGATTGAAGTTCTAAAGATTTTATTTATTTTATTTTAATTTTCGTTTTTATTTATTGTAGGCCAAAAATAAGGCTTTATTTCAGTTATTTTGGTAATTTTATATTTGATTAGGATAATGATTAGTTTCCTTATTAGATTAGGATTATGTTTCCTTTTATTCAAGGAGTTATTTTTCCTTATTAGAATAGGACTCTATTGTATTCCACCCCTATAAATAGGTCTAGTAGGGAATAAATTAAATAACAATTTGATGAATAATATTGTGTGAGTTTATCTCCTTCAGTTCGTTCACCGAACTAGCGGATTGGCAGCATGCCGCCGTGATGTTCTTAGTGATGTATCGGCGAGTCAACCATCCCTCGTTGTGTGTCATTCATCGTCCCCGAGTTGCTGTATCGTCCTATCGTTGGGTTTTAGGGATTATTCGCCTAATTCACTTGTGAGAAACAAATACAGAGGTTTTGGGATATCCATCAATTGTATTTTTGTTCGAGTCTTCCGCGTGCGTGTGCCGAGGTTTATATCATTTTGGTATCAGAGCCTGATCTGAACCTCTATATTTTATTTGTTTTTGTCTTAGAAAAAAAAAGAAAAAAAAAAGAAAGAAAAGAAGAAAAGTAAAAAAATATTGTTCTTTTTATGCAGGTTTGAAGCTTTGGATTTCAGGACAAATCCCTTTCAAAAGGAGGGGAATGATGCAATCTAAGATTAAAGATCTGAAGATTTTATTTATTTTATTTTAATTTTCGTTTTTATTTATTGTAGGCCAAAAATAAGGCTTTATTTTAGTTATTTTGGTAATTTTATATTTGATTAGGATAAGGATTAGTTTCCTTATTAGATTAGGATTATGTTTCCTTTTATTCAAGGAATTATTTTCCGTATTAGAATAGAACTCTATTGTATTCCACCCCTATAAATAGGTCTAGTAGGGCATGGATTAAATAACGATTTGATGAATAATATTTTGTGAGTTTATCTCCTTCAGTTGGTTCACCGAACTAGCGGATTGGCAGCATGCCACCGTGATGATCTTATCGACGTATCGGCGAGTCAACCATCCCTCGTTGTGTGTCATTCATCGTCCCCGAGTTGCCGTATCATCCTATCGTTGGGTTTTAGGGATTATTCGCCTAATTCACTTGTGAGAAACAAATACAGAGGTTTTGGGATATTCATCAATTGTATTTTTGTTCGAGTCTTCCGCGTGCGTGTGCCGAGGTTCATATCAACTTCTATGCACCAATCCTTGAATTTATCAAAAGCTTCAGTCTTATCTTTCAGCACAAACAACCATAATTTTCTTGAAATATCATCAATTATACTCATGAACCATTTTCCTCCCCCAATAGTTCTTGAATGTGTTGAACCCCAAAGATTACTATGAGCATAATCCAGAGGTGCCATAGAAGTGTGTTTACCACATGAATAAGGAGCTTTCTTGCTCTTTGCCAATATGCACTCTTCACATGACTCTAGCTTCTTGGATCCGTCTATATTACCAGTCCCTGTACTAACTATAAGATCCACGAATGAGATACAAAGCTCAACGAATTAATATGAACCCTAATTTGCAAAAATAGTAAACAACGAAGAAAAAATATTTGCATGGTTCAACAATTTGCTTACGTCCACGGGAGAGTTAGCAATCTTTGATTAACGAAAGAGATTCAGAAGATTACAAGAATTCACTCACCAACCCTATCTACCCAGATTTGAATCTAAAACTCAAGAACACAATCTCTCAGCTCTCTTGTTTCCCTACTCTCTCTAAACTCAACAACAACTATAGGTCCCAAACCAAACGCTGCTATTCAGCTTCATATACTTAGACTCGACCGACTTTTAACTCTTGATCTAATCCGCTCAATCATCAATGCTCAAGATCAAATCCACACAGATTGTACCATGCATGCACAGCTGCACTTTTAACCAATTCGGGAGCTCTTTACTATTTGATCCGATGACTTGCTCTATTTGCAATCAAGTCCTCAAGCATGCAGCCACAATTATAACATTAAATATACTTTAATATTGCAAATTTTTGGGTGAGACCGGGTCGAAGCTGGGCCAATCAGATCAATCCGTTGACTTTCCGATTTTATTTTTATTTTTTTTACGGTCAGATGATATGCACCACAACATGTAGTCAGATGCACCATATTGTGTAATGAGATGCACCACACTGTGTATTGAGATGCACCATTTTTTAATTTTCTTAATATTCCTTTTCAATATTTTTTTAAGATGCACCACCATGTATTTTGAAATGCACCACATAGTGTAAGCAGATGCACCACCATGTATAATGAAATGCACTATCTTGTGTGGTGAGATGCACTACACTGTGTAACGAGATACACCACACTTTATAAACAAAAAAAAAAACTTTGAGCGCGTGGGAGGCGCACGCCTGCCGTGCAAGCGCCACGCGCCCGTCGCACAGGGTGCGATGCATTGCACCAGAGTCTGACTCTTTTAATATATGAATAAAAACATTTAAAATGGATATCTAAGATAAATAGGAATAGTGGATGGATAGAGCGCGACGTAGGACCTCGAATTAAGGAGATGATTTGAATCCATAATTCGAATTATATAAGATTATATAGTTTTTTCCACTTGAAGATCCACGCCACCAAATATAATTTATATTAATTAGCTTTTCAGTTTATATTTAATTTATGTCTTATATGTAGTCTCCGCAAGCCTTTCAGTTATAATTTAATAAACTGTTGGAAAATCAATTTCAAGCTAAATCTTTTTTATACACAAGATCAGATGTGATTGAGCTTATAATAATAAAATACTATGAAACGTGTTTTACTCTCAAAAAGTTGTTTTGATTAATAGATGCATAGCGGGCCACCATTAGTTTTTATATTAGTAATAAAATACTAAAAATTATATTTGACCAACACTTTAGTTATGAAGGTTTTAAAAAGAATTAAAATATGCTCATTAGTCGTGGATCCGACTATGAAAGATGTGCAACAAAATATTTTCTTGGTCTAATTTAACAATTATTAAGTTAGGGTGATCTGTCAATTGCGAAAGATGCGATAATTGAATGTGCTAGTTTTCCAACAATCAGTAATTTGCACTTAATTAGTCCGATTGTGATGATGTAAGGTGATTTGATTTTGTTTTGTTTTGTTTTTTTTTTTTTCCGTTTCCAGCGGAACCATTATTTTTATCTGACCTCGTGGTACATGCAAAATTAATTAATAAAGTGGATGACCCAAAATTAATCGTCATGATAAAATGGAGAAGCAACACGATCCATTCCTATGTCGTATCATATCATCAATCATATACTATAATAAATAACTTTATAATAAAACAGTGTGGTAGTAAACAAGTCATTGTCTAATCATTATTTTTATCTGATCTCGTGGTACATGCAAAATTAACTAATAAAGTGGATGACCCAAAATTTATGAAAGAAAAGTTTATCTATTCTTCTTTATCTTAATTCTTGTATTTTTAAGATAATAATAATAATAATAATAATAATAATAATAATAATAATAATAATAATATATGGGGATAGGATCAGGCAAAGATCAACTCTTATGTATTACATGTGGTCAGGTATAAGTGTGTGAATTGTTATTATATTCACAACTCATTTCTACGACCAGCTACCCCTTAATTATAGTTATGCCAAGAGTGGTTGAATACGTGAATATCATACATTATATTGTATTTAGAGCCTAAGATACCAAATTCTCATTTGCTCACATTATATTTTTTAAACAAAATCATGCAGCAATTAAACAAGACATATGTAAAAAGATTCAATATTTGTACTACAACCATAAAAGTTGCAAAGTTAAATGGTAAAATAGAAATTTCCCAAGCCTTCAATATTTTATTCAAATAATTTTCAAATGATATATTCCATAAGTTCGTGATGTTCTTCACATCTTTCATTTTTATATGTTTGTGTATGAATATACTCTCTTCGTCTACCTTTGTATATGTACTATTATCATATAAGTTAGACTCATTTGCACGAAACAAATATGTAATCATTATTTATTCGTAAAAAGTACTATTCTCTGTTCAACAATAGGTGGCCTATTCCTTTTTGGGTTTTCCATTATATATGTGGTCACTTACCAACTATCAAAACCTTTTTCTTTTTTCATTTTCTACTCTCTAACAAAATATGTGGATTCCACCATTTTCTGTGTGGATTACCTTTTAAACACCCTTTCTTTGGATAAACGTGCCCAAAAGAAAGTTCTCACTTATGGTTACACTAAAGGGAGTAAAATTGAATGACAAAATCTTTGTAGTATGAAGAAGGATGAATTGATCCCTATTGTCACATTCGAACCACAAATGCCTTAAAATAGAAGAGAAGTAGCATGGTCGATTAAGCTTAGCTCAGATGATAAAACTGAAGTCCATAAGACTCTCCCTAACAAAAGGTTTATGGCTCAAGTCCCACTAGTATGAGTTATCTTTACTTTTCATACAGTATTTATCTAGTTTACATTAGTTTATTAGAATAGTGATGGCATCGTGATTTATATAGAATTATTATAATATTATGATTTATGATGTGATAATATAGAAATGTACCTTGCATCAATCTTTTAAAAAAAGAAAAAAAAAAAAGTAGCATGATCGGGCGAATCAGATACTGTCATACGAATCATGCTTAATCGCTTTATATTGTAAGGTTAGGGGTAGGACCACGTTTCACCTCACATTCGATGTCATCATGTAGTTTCTTAAACAAATCCAAATTTGACGAACTTTGCCTAGAATCATGGATGACGGATATCATTATTAATCAACCAAAAATATCACCTACTGATCTGTTAGGAATCGGGTACTTGCTCGTGTAGATAACAATGGACAATACTTCTTTATTGATTGACTTGAACACGAACAAACTTATAAGTATTACAATGAAACTGAAGAACTAAGTTTAGAATAAACCAAAGATCGTCCGAAGTAAAACTTCTGCCTGCAAGACGAGAATACGCCCCGGTAGTGCTCACGGTAAGGCGGCTCGTCCCCAAAGGTTAAAACGATCTTGACGTCTCGGTTGTAGTAGCACCACAAACAGAACCGAGCTCCGGCGAACTGAACTGGAACGAAGACTGAACTGGAAGTGAATGATATGCTATGAAAGGAGAGAATGCAGATTGCTTTCATTGAGTGTCCAATGCAAATGAAGATGCCTCCCTTATATAGCAGCTCAAGACATGTGGAGGGGCTCGTCTCATTAACGCAGCCAATCATGACCGGCGGTTTCTGGACGTGAAGAGGTGGCCGGATGTGAACAGCCTTGGCTGTTACAGATGCCAAAGGTCTTGGGCCGATGGGCTTCACGGATGGGCTACTGGATTGGGCTAACAATTAATCGAATTGGGCTTGTGGGTTGGTCCAAAAAGATAAGGCCCAAAGCACCAATTGCCAAGATCCAAGTCCAAGTCCAAGTCCAAGTCCCAGGCCCAGGCCCGAGCCCGCCCGCCCGTCCGGACGGACGGCGGCGGCGCGCGCGTGTGTGTGCGCGAGCCTAGGCACCCATATACAACCATACACATCAACCCAATAAGTTATTAAGCCCATACAGACATAGCCTTAAATACTAGTCAAATCATCCACATATAACCGATGTGGGACAACTAACATTTATTATAATTAATAACATGTTAATTACTACTTCAACATCCAACCTTTAGCATACAATATCTCACTCACCAGAAATCGGTTTAGAGATATTAAATATACCACGTTCATCTACTCACGGCGTAGATTAACATCCAATAAATATTTTAATTAAATAATAAATATTTAATCAACAATATTTATCCTCAATAATGGTTAATATTAAAACCATTTCCAACAATCACCCACATGAGTGAGAATGCCAATGCAAAATGAATGCCAATGCAAAATGAATGCAAATGCAAAGTTCAGTCCTCAAGAGACAATACTGAATTTGGCTAGGTAGCTTGTGACCTTGAACCTATCCATAGTCAACATTATCGAGTATATCGGCGGCATAGTGGTTATGAAAACCTTGAACTAGTCCTCCATGGTGTATACCGAGACAACAATATTGACACAATATCATCTCAATTCCGTCTGTTCTAACGTTTTGTGTCCTTTTCGGCCTTGGACACCCCTTTGAATTCATAAGTGTATCAATTGAAGCGGCCCTCACTTCACACTTATATAGGTGATTCTTATTTCCAAGTATCCTACTATACTTGACCTCTCCGAGGTATCCAAGAATCATTAAAAGTCATAAGACTTAACCTCACCACTTGCAAACACTCACTTTTCTCAAAGAATAGGTATGTTCGAGTGTTTAACACACGGATTCTTATAACTTCGTTGTCCCATTGAACCAAGCTCTTGGGATCCTCCAATATGCAAGGTTGGGTATCCGCTATAATCATCCTTAAGATGTGGATTTAACACCCATTCCCTCTAACAGTTTACACATTTGATCTCGATTAATGCTCTTAGTCAGCGGATCCGCTAGATTATCTATTGACCTCACATAGTCAATTGAGATAACCCCACTCAAGATCAAATGTCTTACGGTATTATGTCGTCGACGAATATGTCGAGACTTACCGTTATAAAACATATTTTGTGCTCGTCCAATAGCAGATTGGCTATCACAGTATATCAACACAGACGACACATGCCTCGTCCAACATGGAATATCCTCGAGGAAATTTTTAAGCCATTCGGCTTCTTCACCAGCATTATCCAAAGCTATGAATTCAGATTCCATGGTAGACCTGGCAATACAAGTCTGTTTTTTAGACTTCCAAGATACTGCACCACCCCCAATAGTGAACACGTATCCACTCGTAGAAAACGAGTCTTTGGAGTCAGATATCCAATTAGCATCACTATACCCTTCAAGTACAGCAGGCTCTCTTGAATAGTGAATCGCAAAATTCTGAGTATATTTCAAATAACCCAGTACGCGCTCTAGGGCTCTCCAATGTTCCTTACTTGGATTAGCAGTATAACTACTCAACTTGTGAACCGAGCATGCTATATCAGGTCGGGTACAGTTTGACAAATACATCAAACTCCCAATGATCTTAGCATATTCATCTTGACCCACAGGTTCTCCCTTGTGCTCACTTAGATGAACATTCAGTTCCCAAGGAGTCTTAGCAATAGGTTTCTCATAAGCGTTGAATCTCCTCAACACTTTCTCAACATAGTGAGATTGCGACAATGCAATTCCATTGGGCGTTCTTAGAATCTTAATTCCAAGAATAACGTCAGCTAAGCCCATATCTTTCATGCTAAAATTCATACTTAGCATCCTCTTGGTTTCACCAATCACACGAGAGTTACTACCCATGATTAACATGTCATCTACATAAAGACAAACGATAACATAATCGTCACCCGTTTTCTTAATATAGACACATTTGTCACTCTCGTTGATCTTGAAACCATTTGACAACATCACTTCGTCAAACTTCAAGTGCCAACGCAAAGGCCCTTGTTTCAATCCATATAAAGACCGTTGTAGTTTGCATACCATGTGCTCTTTTCCAGGTACAACAAACCCTTCCGGTTGCTTCATATAGATTTCATCATCTAACTCCCCATACAAGAATGCAGTCTTAACATCCATTTGATGAATCTCAAGATTGCGCAAAGCAGCAATAGCGAGAAGCACCCTAATAGAAGTAAGTCTCGTCATGGGCGAATAGGTATCAAAGAAATTATAACCGGCTTTTTGTCTAAAGCCTTGAACAACAAGTTTGGCCTTATATTTATCAATAGTACCGTCAGACTTGTACTTCTTCTTTAGGATCCACTTGCATCCTAATGCCTTATAGCCTGGTGGTAGTTCAACTAACACCCAAGTGTGATTAAGCATAATAGACTCAATCTCGATGTCTATAGCTTCTTTCCACAAAGCCGCATCCGAACCAGATAAGGCTTCTTTTATGGATACATGTTCACCGTTTAGCATTAAAACGACATAGTCCGGTCCATAAATTTTTGCTTTCCGTACTCTAGTACCACGTCTAGGCTCATTAACAGGCATAAACCTAAGTCGCTTTCTATTCGGCGGTCCATAAAACACCGGATTAGAACTCGATGCAACATTTTCATCTATAGGTTGAACTCATAGACTCATCTACAAGTTTAGAGCTTGTAGCTTCATCCTCAACTCTCTTCCTAGAGTTAGGATCAACCTGGTCCTTATTAGGATAGATGTTCTCAAAGAATACAGCATTCCTTGATTCCATCGTCGTACCCACATGAATGTCGGGTATATCGGATTTGTGTACAACAAACCGATACGCGCTGCTATTAAGTGCATAACCAATAAAAATACAATCAACCGTTTTAGGTCCAATTGTAACTTGTTTTGGTAAAGGCACTTCAACCTTAGCTAAACACCCCCACACTTTGAGGTATTTAAACGAAGGTTTCCTCCCTTTCCAAAGTTCATAAGGAGTCACGTCCTTCCCTTTGAGTGGAATCTTGTTCAAGATATAGTTAGCTGTCAAAACAGCTTCCCCCCACATGTTCTGGGGTAATCCCGAACTAATCAACAAGGCGTTCATCATCTCTTTAAGAGTACGATTCTTACGTTCAGCAACGCCATTTGATTGTGGTGAATAAGGAGCAGTCGTTTGATTGATTATACCACTTTCGTTGCATAATTTAGCAAACGGAGCAACATACTCTCCACCTCTATCACTTCGAACCATTTTGATTCGGCAACCAAGTTGATTTTCGGCTTCATTCTTGAAGTTTTTAAAAGCTTCAATAGCCTCATCTTTACTTCTTAACAAGTAAAGGTAACAATACCTTGTGCAATCGTCAATAAAGGTAATAAAATACCTTTTACCACCTCTAGTTTGCACAAACTTTAAGTCACACACATCGGTGTGAACAAGTTCTAGAGGTTTAGTGCTTCGTTCAACCGACTTAAACGGTAACTTAGCCATTTTTGCTTCAACACAAACTTCACACTTGTCTTGTGTCTTAGATAAATCAATTTTTAACATGTCCATGTTCGCAAGTTTTTTTATAGCATTTAGATTTACGTGACCAAGTCTACAATGCCATAAATCACAACACTCAAGCAAGTAAGCAGAAGTAGTAGCTTTATTATCATTAACAACTGCCTTAGAAGGCTTACAAGTACGAACACTCAACTTGAACATATCATCAACAATGTGACCTTTTCCAAGAGTCTTATCAAACTTACGTATGATTATAAAATCACTACGAAGATCTATATCAAACTTAGCCCTAACTAGTTTGACGCCTGACACCAAATTCTTGCGAATTGCCGGAGCATGCAGCACATCCTTCAAAGTTATCTCCACATCGGAAGTGAATTGGAGTACAACAGTCCCAACTCCAAGAACAGGTGAGGTACGGTCACTCGCCTCGGTGACAAAAAGGTCTTGAACTTCCTCGTAGGTAAAGAACAAGTCCCAGTTCGTGCAGATATGAACGGTCGCACCTGTGTCAAGAAATTAAGTAACAGGATTAGGGTCCGAGACATGGTTTACCTCGGTGATCATGGCAACAAGGTCGTCTTTGTCCCAAGTGTCGAAGTCCTTTTGGAAATGGTTGATCTTGTTCTTTCCCTTCTTCTTCGGCAGACGGCAGTTCTTCGCCATATGTCCGGGCTTATCACAATTGTAGCACGTTCCGGTGAACTTAGTCGGAGGTGCCACTTCTTTTCCTTTGCCTTTGGCAGGGTAAGGACGCTTCTTTGAAGGTCTGCCCCTACCATCGGTCAAGTTTGCCTTAGCCTCCATTGGAGTTTTGGCCTTCATGTCTTGATCACGGACTTGAGCTTCGGTTTGAAGCTTAGCCACCAACGTCTCAAGGGTCATCTCCTTTCGCTTGTGCTTAAGATATCCCTTGAACTCCTTCCAACTTGGCGGTAACTTGTCAACCAAGAGCGCTACAGTATACGCCTCGGGAAGAGGCATCCCCTCGGAATGAGCATCATGTATAAGAGTTTGGAACTCTTGTACTTGGGGCATCATAGGACGACTGTCCACCATTTGGAATTCGGTGAGCCTCGTCACTACGAACTTCTTCGTGCTAGCAGGATTAACACGGTACTTCAACTCAAGAGCATCCCAAATTTCTTTGGCAGTCTCCTTGATGTTGAACACATTGAATAGGCCATCATCAAGCCCGTTCAACAACATATTCCGACACAGATAGTCAGAATGCACCCAAGTATCGTAGTCAATACGAACTTGCACATTTGCCTCGTCCTCGGCTGGGACAGGAGGTCTTTCGTCACGCAGGAAGCTAGCAAGCCCCATTGTGGTGATGTAGAACATCATCTTTTGGGACCATCTTTTGAAATCTGTTCCCGAAAAACTGGGAGGTTTCTCGGCGATAGGCATGAGCCGAGCAGCAGGTTGAACAGGAGCCATGGTTGAGCTTGAGGAGCCAATGGTTCCAGAATTCATGGAAGGAAGAATGGAAGCGCCGGTGCTCGAATTGGTAGACATTTTTTCAGCAGTGATTCAGGTGAACTTCAGTTTAAGGAAGCACACGAACAAGTAACTTTCGGTATTCTCGTCTTGCGATTGTTAGGAATCGGGTACTTGCTCGTGTAGATAACAATGGACAATACTTCTTTATTGATTGACTTGAACACGAACAAACTTATAAGTATTACAATGAAACTGAAGAACTAAGTTTAGAATAAACCAAAGATCGTCCGAAGTAAAACTTCTGCCCGCAAGACGAGAATACGCTCCGGTAGTGCTCACGGTAAGGCGGCTCGTCCCCAAAGGTTAAAAAGATCTTGACGTCTCAATTGTAGTAGCACCACAAACAGAACCGAGCTCCGGCGAACTGAACTGGAACGAAGACTGAACTGGAAGTGAATGATATGCTATGAAAGGAGAGAATGCAGATTGCTTTCGTTGAGTGTCCAATGCAAATGAAGATGCCTCCTTTATATAGCAGCTCAAGACATGTGGAGGGGCTCGTCTCATTAACGTAGCCAATCATGACCGGCGGTTTCTGGACGTGAAAAGGTTGCCGGATGTGAACAGCCTTGGCTGTTACAGATGCCAAAGGTCTTGGGCCGATGGGCTTCACGGATGGGCTACTGGATTGGGCTAACAATTAATCGAATTGGGCTTGTGGGTTGGTCCAAAAAGATAAGGCCCAAAGCACCAATTGCCAAGATCCAAGTCCAAGTCCCAGGCCCGAGCCCGCCAGCCCGGACGGACCATACACAACCATACACACCAACCCATACCTAATTGTGTGCGCGCGCGTAGGCACCCATACACAACCATACACACCAACCCAACAAGTTATTAAGCCCATACAGACATAGCCTTAAATACTAGTCAAATCATCCACATATAACCGATGTGGGACAACTAACATTTATTATAATTAATAACATGTTAATTACTACTTCAACATCCAACCTTTAGCATACAATATCTCACTCACCAGAAATCGGTTTAGAAATATTAAATATACCACGTTCATCTACTCACGGCGTAGATTAACATCCAATAAATATTTTAATTAAATAATAAATATTTAATCAACAATATTTATCCACAATAATGGTTAATATTAAAACCATTTCCAACATGATCTTTTTCAAAAACAAATTTCAAACACCAGTGAAATCATTGTAATAAATAGTCTTTTAATTAATTTCAATTAATTCAATAATTAGAGAAATTAGATATTTATCTATTATACCCTTTTCCCTCCTAACCTTCAAAATTTTAAAATTTTGAATTTTATTTACTTTAAAATTTCGCATGATTTTCAATTATGAATTTTTTTATTTAATATTTCATTTTTTTCGACCATAAAAATAAAATCTTGGTAATAGAATTTGAACATATGACCTCTTAGAAAAAGGACACGGTTCTTACACACTAGACCAACCAACTAAATGTTCATTATCTTGATTTATTATATATAAATGCATTCTTGTTGGTAAATTTAGTAAAGTTTTGATTTATACCAAAATTCAACTGACCTAAACCGAGTAGATTTGCCTTATAATCTTTTAGATAGGCTCACTGTTTGAGTACAATGATTTTATCTTTACATTACTCGAATTGAGAGGAAGTTGAAGATGAATATTAACAGTCTAGCACATTTGAACTCACGAACTTGATCAACACAGTTGGCTTATCAACTGTATCTAGAACTGTGGAAGTCATAAGTGAGATGAAGACGAAGTGAAGACATGGATCAAAATTTAAATTTCAAAAGCAAAGGTCACGTGACAGGTTGACAGTTTGTCATTTCCTCATTTCGACCGACACAAAAGATCTGCAGTCCGAAAGCAAACTTCACAGTTGGCATTTTGGAAAAGTCTGCAGAAATGTTAGAAGAACACATCGTTGTCGTGGCAGAGGTCAAACGGCTATTTTCAACGGTTAGTTCGACATCTCCGCCTATAAATAGAGGCTCAAATTCAACGAGGAGACTACTGAAACTACTGAGAACATACAACACTCAAGCGAATTTACTCTTGCAAGATAGACGCATTCAAGCGCCAGAAATCTCCTGAAGCCTTATCCTCTCTTAGCTCTCCGTGAATTTTTTTTCTTAGATCGAGCCTAAGAAATTCAGTCACTCTATTTCTATGCCCAATCACTTCATAAAGTGTCTAGCCTTAGAAGTGAGAATCAACATTTAGTCATATTGTTCAATGTTGTAAGTTGATTCTCATAGTTGAAACCCCCCCCCCCAACCCTTTTTATACCACCAAACTGTTGATTTAGGTCTTGTTGTACCCGAAAACAATTGTATTAGGTTTCTTGGTACCTGCAAACTAAGTGGTTACGTTTTCACAGTGCGTGAAAACTGTGTAGTGGATTACCAATAGTAAATCTGGTCGTGGACGTAGGAGGTTGCCTCTTAACCACGTAAATTTTTTTTTTTTATTATTCACTTACTTTTTTCACTAACCAAAACTAACTCAAGCATATCTCATACTTGCACTAAGTTTATTGCGAACTTGACCTTCGCATTGGATTTTCATTAAACGAGTTAAAACTTATGCCACCAATACTTCCGCACAACACTCAAACCTCAATTAGTTAATATACAGTTGACCCTTAGTCCAAGAAGTCAACTGCAACTCTGGCCGAGCGACCATTCCAACTGAGTTCTAGAGCTGTTGAATTCTGAAAATTTATTTTAACAAAAAATAGGTATTAGTGAATTTCCCCATACACCAGTTAACTTGTATCGGGACCATCAAGTGGTATTAGAGCAGTGGTTGAAAAGACTGTTGTTTCTGGTCAACTGAAGAGATCTTTTGAAAATCATTAGTGCAATCTGATGCATTCTCTCTTATCTTTTTTATTTCAGGATGATGAACCCCACGTTAGTTGAAAGTCTACATGCATTCATTGTGGATGATTACTTCACAAGGAAATTCAGACTGAAGATGCAATTGACGACCAAACATCCACAGTAAATTACATTAATTATTGAAAAAAAAAATTAAAAATTTATTTAATTACGAGTATGCCACCAGTGTCCAGACACCAGGTATCCAAATATCACTACTCTAAAAGCTTGGAAATTAATTAACTCAGTTATGAATATTTAGCCATGGATCTATATATTTTTTTCTCTCGAATTAGACTCTTTTCTTTGTCTAAAGTTAACCTACGTGATATAAGTATCCTACAATATATTCTCATTGAAATGATAAAAACTAACGTATAACCTGTCGAAAATCAACGAGAAATCATATTTAATTAAATTAATGAAATTATTAGATGGAAATTTGTGATAGATTAAGAAAAATATTATTTCTTAATTATTTTAGAATTAAATCATTCAATTATACAATCTACTAAACTGGTTGAGAATTTATATATCCTTGAACATATCTCAAATTCAATTAAAAAGTACTTTTACCACATGTTTACGTCTCAAATCTATATAGTATGTCTGTCCAACATAAGATGAAAGTGACCTGAAGAAGTCGTCGTTTAGCTTCACGCAAATAAAATTTGTAACTCCTATGCCCACAGTAGGCGGTAGCCAGTAGTAAGCAGAGTCGTACCCAAGGGAATTGGTGTAGTCTCTCTTCCACGTAACCGGTGTCACAAAATAAGGTTTTGGTTTGTACTCCACTTGTCGTGGTCAACAAGCACTGAAACTAGTAACTGAAACTAAATGATGATTTGATCAATAACAAAAAGGACTTGGACTGAATTTTGAATCAGTGAACATTTATACTTCACTCGATGGGCTCAATGATATTCAATCTTATACCTTTACTATTTAGTTTAAAGAGTAAATTAATTCATACCCTATGGTCACGAAGTCACGGCTAAGAATGCTTTACCTTTTTATCTATCCCTTTAAATTCGATCATGCCAGAGACACTCTAGGCAAAACCCCTTCCCTGATCAATACATCCACGAAGACTCTTCAGCAGTTCTCTTGCCCATGAAGCATTAATTTCTTTTAGACCCAAATAAGTCAAGAGGTGCCCAAGACACCGACTGCTCTCCAATACTTAATATCTACTCGAGCACAAGAGACTCTCTCGTGTTCACCCCGACTCTATTAGTGATCTAGATGCCTTAACTCATTGGTGATCAAGCAATTAGTTATCTTGCCTAAATCTAAAAGAAAAACATACTTGGAATTATAATATGAAGAATTAAGTTATCCAGCAAAACAGTAAACGTCTTGGCCACAACGCCAACAGAAAACTAAAGTAACAAACTAAAAAGTGAAATTTAACTTTTCCCGTAGGATTGCTTTTCTCCTCCCAACTCTCAGAAAATAGATATTAAAAGGTGATGTTAGGTGATGATAGATAGATTGCAAAAGAGAATGCGGTCATATATATAGGCGACGATTAGGTTAGAGTCAGTTCCCATCATGGGCTGGACTCCTTCCTTCTTTAGGTCTTGTTTTCTTCTTTGGCGTAGCTTAGGAAAACTTTCCTTCTCCTTGGTGGATTAGACTTTGACCGGACTCTTCAAGATAAGGATGGAAGTTTCTTTCCTCATCTTCAACGTCAGCTGCCCACAGCCACATTCTTTCTACCTTGATCACGTTAGTGTCAGGCTTGCCTTCGATGCATGCAACTTTGGGTACTCTGCTGCTTTGGCCAAAATGATATGGGAAGGTACTCCTTCACTTGTAGCTTGCTCAAGATACGACTCTTCATTTCCAACTACAGACTTCAGCCCTATGCCTATTTGCGTTGTATCGTTGCCCAACACCATCAAAGCAGTTTTTCACCAGATTGTATCCACAATCGCACATGTTCTGCCCTGCACCCACTTTCTCCAACTTGTGTCGTCCTAGACACAAAAAGACTCCAAAACAACACACAAGACACAACAAAAGACACGAAAAATGAACATGATTATGGGTTCATCACACCCACACACTTTAATTATGCTTGTCCTCAAGTGTGTAGTTGCAACTTGCCCAAGACACAAAACACGTAAAAGACAAAACAAAAACACAGACTCAACACAAGATAAGCAAATCATAGTCATTAGTCAAAACAAGTAATCATAGATGTAGATCAAGTAATACTGTAAAATAGGTCAAGATAATAATAATGAGCAAACAGGATATCCCTCTCCAGCACTCTTCTCTCAAGTGTATTGGGCGAAGTGTTTACGCTCTTGACCAATATTAACATTGACTTTCCATAGGCTTGTCTGCCTTCTACATTATCTACTACAATAAACCTGATCTAGACACTTATCATTACGACTTTTATTTGGTTATAATGGGGCTTAAGGCATAAGGTAGGAAATATTTGGGAACTTGATATGGTCAATATGAACTCATTTCTGGGAAAAGTCTGCTCCAATTTCTTCATTCTCCTTCCACAGCTTCGTGCCTTAGCACAAACTTATTTTTCTAGGACTTTTAATTATTTTATCTATTTTTTTTCCTTTTCTCTTTTTTTTTTCTTTTTTTAACAACACCTCTATACTTAGGCATACAAAGTATCCTTCAAGAGTAAGGTGTTTAGCCCAAGGTAGTGTACCCATTGCTCTCCTTTCATCCTTCTATTTCCCTAATCCTGAGTTCTCATGACGGGGACGGCTATATTTTTCAAGCTAATTTTAAGTGCATAGAAAGAATTTATTTTAAGCTCGAGGGGGCTAGTCAAAGAATAAACATAGGGTAAGTCTTTTTAAGCTCTGGGCTAAATGACCAAAAACATGCCTAAATCATCTAAGTGCGGTGATCAAACTAACTAAGCTTCAAAGAGAATGCAAACAAGTGCTAGATCATCAAGTCTCATGGTCACATCTCACACAAGGAAGAAAATAATACTGTATATGATATGTACAACAATTAAAAGCTCAAATCCTCATAAGGTAGCTCATAGATTCATTCCGTCTTACCTATCTACATATAACATACTCAATCATAGCATAAATTCATACTTAACCTTGACCTAGACTCTAATCATGTTGATCAACAGTCTCAATTTAAACAAAATATTTTGACAACAACGACCCCCACTCACACACTTTGCTTTGAGCAAAGTGAGTGAAGTGGTGGTCAAGACTCAAGCAAAATAGACTCAAGCAAATAACAACGACCCCACCCACACACTTTGCTTTGAGAAAAGTGGGTGAAGTCATGACCAACAAATAAACAAACTTGAGAGGGAAATTCAGATGCCTTCACCACACAATTTGCATAGCAAATTGTGGGTGAAGGCAATACTCAATCCTTCTTGACCAACAAAAAAAACAAAACTTAAAAACCTAAGCTAAAACACAAAATTAGGGAGAAAACAAATTAAGAAGAAATATCAGATGGGTACTGAAATTCTGGTGGGCAAAGTAGGCTCCTTGTCCATCGAGTAACTCCTTCAACATCCTTTCCATCAGCTCAATCCTGGGCAATTCCTCATCTACTTCGGGCACGGCAGCAACATCATTTCTTTTGGTTTTCTCAGATACCACCACCTTGGCTGCCTTGGTCTCAACCTTCTTACCCTTAGGCGGGTAGTCAATGAAAACTACCTTGCCCAAAGGATCTTCTCGGATATCCTTCATCCGTTTCAATGCCTCAAAATCAAGGTATTCTTCCTTCATCGGCTTAAGGTGAGAAATCTTATCCATCAAATCCATCTCCTGGGCATAGACAGTGATCCAATGCCCACAGGAGTATCGCTGCCTAGGCTTAGTGATAACTGCCTCAAGGTAATCCGCCAAGAATGACCTGAAGTTGAGCCTAATCTTGTTCTTCATTGCCCACAGGATGTAGAGCTCCTTATTGGCCACAGAATTGCCACTGTCTGACTTGCCATAGAGACTGTAGGCGATGATACGATGACAGATCCTAAGGGCATGACTCTTCAACTGGTGCCCTTTGTTTGCCTGCGACATGTATGAATCGCCATTCCAAATCTCCATCCACGCTGCCTTCCAATCTTGCTCATAATTAGGAATCTCGCGCTCCACATTGTTGTACTCCAGCTTCTGAGTATCCTTCACACCAACCATGCCCAACAACTGATTAATTTCATTGCCCATACTCATTGTCCAGAAGCTTAAACTGAACGGCCATCGGCCCACTCTTCGGATGGATGATCACCTTCACATTTTTGTACATCTCCCTAATCAACTGCTCATGAACTACCACCAGCCACTCCATAAATCTCCCCCATCTTATGCCCGCAAAAAATGCCTTAACCTCATCCCAAACCCTCAATTCCTTGTAGAGAGCCACATCCAAAACCCTTGGATTCGCCATCCCCTTTGGAGCAGGATTAAGGTTTGAGGGTTGAATAGGCTTCTTTCTTCGTGGTGTTCCTGCTACGACCTACTTCTTGCCCTTGAACACACTTATCGGAGCCACATCAAGTACCGTTATGGCCCCTTCTCCTTCTTCATTGGTGGCAAACTAGAGTTTGGCGGTTGACTCAGCAAGGGCGGACTTATTCGTAGTAGATCCCCCTTGCGTAGTTGATCCAGCGTCAGAGGCCACCGTCATGGCCTTCTTAGATGGAGTAGTAGTGGTGGCGTCTTCATCTTCCACCGCTCTCTTCTTTCTTATCAACTACCCAGCAGGCTCATCCTCTTCTTTATCTTCATCCCCGTATTCTTCCTTTTCTTTCTCTGCCGCTGTACTCAACCCTTCCCCCGTTGCAGATTCATTTTGCCCAGAATCACCTTTTCCTGCCGCTGCAACCTCTTTCTATTCAAGGAGAGAAGGATTCTCTCCCTCGTTCACCAGTAAATCAACATCCACAGGCGATGGACTGACGGCAAGCATGGAGGATTTAGCAGACGGAGTGTCAGAAACTTGCTCTATAGGTGTGCTCTTTTTAGTGGTTGGCTTCGGAGGGGAATGATCAAGATCAATGTGGGTGTCGGAGGGAATTTTGTTAAGCTTGATTTTGTTTATGGTAGAAATCATAATGAGGGCAACATTTTTGATGGCGTGAGAAGAAGAAAGAGAGAGAAGGGAAGTTGCAGAGTTGCGGTTTGAAAATTGAAGGAGAGTGAGGGGATGACGTGATTAGTTGGTATGATAGGGTGCGGCTTTATAGGCTAGATATGACACAACTTCCACATGATTTGACATCTGCTTTCGTTCCATTGCCCAACACCCCGCATCATGCCCAATACCACTCGTACAGCTCTCCAGTTATATCATCTGTCTTCTCTGTCACCCATGATAGCCTGCACTATGCTCAACAAATACCCACGCAAAGAACAACACTCTATCCTAGGGTTAACACTACTCTACTAAGCTGAATTTAAAATACTTAAACTAAATGTTTTTTATATTTTCCAATTTTTTTTTATTTTTTATTTTTTTAAAATAAATAATAAAAGAAAATGAAAAGAAAAACGTACCAGGTTGCCTCCTGGTTGGCGCCCCATTTAATCGTCGTGGGCACGACATCCAGTTCCCTTGATTATTATGCTTCTTCATCAGGGAATACAGATGACTCCCCAACATCCTTCTTCTCTTGCTGATAATAGGCTTTGTTCCTCTGCCCATTTACCTTGAAATCTTCCCACTCTTGGAATCCTTGATTTCAACCGCTCCATTTGGGTATTGAGCTTGAACTTCATATGGACCTACCCACTTGATAGTAAGCTTCACCAACTTAAGTCTGAACCTGGTCTGGTATAGCAACACTTGTTGCCCAAAGTCAAACTCCTTCTCCTTGATCAATAGGTCATGAGTTTTCTTCATATGTTCTTTGTACAAGCTGGAATTATCATAAGCCTGAAGCCTTATCTCCTCCAACTCTTGAATCTCTAGTTTTCTTGCCTCAACCGCTTCATTCCAATCAAAGTTCAACTTAGCAACTGCCCAATGGGCACGATGCTTGAGTTCAACAGGCAAGTGACACCTTTTCCCATAAACCATACGATATGCCTACAACGCATAATCAAGGCGCATGCTCCAATCTTTCTCGTGGTGCCCTTCCTCAAGATGGTCTTGATTATGCGGTTGGACAACTCAGCATGCCCATTAGCTTGAGATGGTAAGCAATAGATATACGGTGGTGAACTCCATAGTTCTTGAACAAGGTAGTGATCGTGATATTGCAAAAGTGCGAGCCTTGGTCACTGATAATAGCTCGGGGGACGCCAAACTTGTTAAAAATTTGAGTTCTCAAGAAGTTGGATACTACCTTTGAATCATTGGTTAGCGATGCTCGAGCTTCCACCCATTTGGACACATAATCCACCGCCAATAATATATACTGGTTTCCACGAGAGTTGATCAAAGGACCCATAAAATCCATGCCCCATATATCAAACTCCTCGACCGGGAGGATTGGCATCATGGACATCTCGTTCCTTTGTGTTATGTTTCGTTTCTTCTAACATCGATCACAACTCTTTACCCATTTATAGCTATCTATGAAGAGAGTTGGCCAATAGAAGCCACATTCTAGAATCTTCCTTGCCGTTCGCTGGTGCCCAAAGTGGCTTCCACATTCCTTGTTATGACAATGCTTCAATATACTCTTCTGCTCACGATCTTCAACACACCTTCTAATGATTTTGTCAAAACACTCTCTCCACAAATAAAGCACATCCCAGAAAAGAATCAACTTTCTGCCTTGAGCTTATTTTTTTGATATCTCCCATACTATGAAGGTATTGCTCCAGTCACCAAATAGTGTACCAAATCGACATACCATGGTTCGTCCTGGGCATAACTCAAATGCTCATCTGATAACGTCTCCTTGATCAGGATCTCGTCCTCTTCCTGGAGTATTCTGCTCAAGTGATCAGCAACTTAATTGTGAGCACCACTCTTACCTTTGATTTCCACATCAAATTCTTGTAGAAGAAGAATCTACCGCATCAGTCTTGGCTAAGTCTCCTTCTTGGTCATAAGGTACTTAAGTGCAGCATGGTCAGTATAGACCGTAGTCTTGCCCCCAAGAAGGTAAGAACAAAACTTTTCAAAGGCAAAAACTACAACCAACAGCTCATTCTCTGTGGTTGCATAGTTACATTGGTAGCATTCAACGTTTTTGAGGCATAGTAAATAACATAACTCTCCTTTCCTCGCTTCTGCCCAAGCACAACTCCCATAGCAAAATCATTAGCATCGCACATTAGTTCAACGACATACCCCAGTCAGGGGATTGGATGATCGGGGCTATGATCAAGTTGTGCTTCAAAATGTGGAATGCTTCCTTGCACTCCTCGTTAAACTCCCAAGGCGCATCATTCTGCAACAACTTGGTCATGGGCTGAGCTATCTTGGCAAAGTCCTTCACAAATCTTCGATAGAATCTAGCATGTCCAAGGAACCTTCTAAGTTGCTTGACATTGGTGGGATATGGCAGCTTCCCAATAATGTCAATCTTGGCCTTATCAACTTCAACACCTCTTTCTAAAATAACATACCCAAGGACTATCTCTTCCTTGACCATGAAATTACACTTTTCATAGTTCAACATGAGGCTCTTCTCGACACATCTCTTCATGACTCCCCCAAGATTCTTAAGGCATGAGTCAAAATCTCTCCCATAGATAGTGAGATCGTCCATGAAAACTTCAATGCATTCCTTAAGAAGGTCGGAGAAAATGTGCATCATACATCGCTGGAACGTGCCCGGAGCACTACATAATCCAAACGACATCCTTCTATAGGTGAAGGTACCAACCGGGCATGTGAAAGTAGTCTTGCCCTGATCCTTCTCAGCTACCTATATTTTCATATACCCAGAATATCCGTCTAGGAAACAAAAATATTTATTACCAACTAGCCTTTCAAGCATCTCGTCGATAAAGGGCAACAGAAAGTGATTTTTCCAAGTTTTTTGGTTGAGCTTGCGGTAGTCAATGCACACCCTCCAGCTAGTTTGAAGTCTCACGGCCACCATCTTCTTTTTATCATTCTCGACCACTTGGATTCCTGACTTCTTGGGCACAACATGCACTAGACTCACCCAGCGGCTATCTGAAATTGGGTAAACTATGCCCAAGTCTAGGAGTTTCAGGATCTCCTTCATGACCACTTTCTTCATGGCAAGGTTCAATCTTCTCTGCCGGTCTCTGACCAGGACTGCATCTTCCTCGAGCAACATGTGATGCATGCAATCCATAGGGCTTATGCCCTTGATGTCAGCCAAAGTCCATCTGATTGCTTCCTTGTACTTGCATAAAAGTTCTCGTACCCTTTCTTCCTCCTCACTCGAATGTTCTGAAATGATAATCACGGGCAAGGTCTCATTCTCCCCAAGGTAGATATACTTCAAATGCTTGGACAACGTTTTCAACTCATGTTTCGGTGCCTTCTGGAGTGAGGGCACTAATCTATCTTCAAGCTTCAACTCTGGAATGCTGAGTTGCTTAAAGCTATGATGCACATTGCCCTCGTTCTACACATAACTGCACTCTTTCATCTCTTCCTGGTCATTATCCTCACTGGCTTGAACAAAGCCATCTTCTTCCTGCTGCTCAGGATCTTGATCAATAATCTTATTCTCCCAAAATTCTTTAATCACCTCATTTAAGCAATTGACCGTTTCCACCCGCTCTTCGAGCGAGCTAAGGCTATTCACGATCTCTACTCCACCAATCATGTTTTGCCTATAAGTGTCAAATTCCACCACTTCTCCCACTACCTCAACAGTTAACCTTCCAAACTCACAATCTATCTTAGTTCTTGCAGTCCTTAAGAATGGTCTCCCGAGAAAAATCACGGGATTCTTTACCATCCGCTTCCCCATATCCAACACATAGAAGTCGGCAGGAAATATGAGATCTCCTACCTTGACCAAAACATCCTCCAAAATTCCATCTGGGTAAACCGTTGAAAGATCTGCCAATTGAATGACAACATGTGTCGGAGTTAGTGGTCCAAACCTTAACTCATCGAACATGGCTTTGGGCATGACGTTGATCGATGCTCCGAGGTCAAGCATTGCCCTTGGTATCATGGTCGTGCCTATGGTTCATGGTATGGCGAACATCCCTAAATCTCTTTGTTTTATGGGCAATGTGGGTTCATAAATGTTGAGACGTTGGCCATATGGAACTTAGCATCATCGGGGTATCTTGTTTTCTTTGTACACATCTCCCTCAAGAACTTGGCACACTTAGGCATTGATCGAAGTGCCATCAACAAAGAAAGGTTGATCTCAACTTTTCGGAAGACCTGCAACATTTCATTAATCTCTTGCTGCTCTGTGTCGCAGGAAAATCTCCTTGGATAAGGTGCAGGTGGACCATTGACCTTGGAACCTGTCCTCTTAGCCAATTGCATTGTTTCTCTCACAGCTTTCAAAGACTCAAGAAATTCTTCATTCTCCTTAGAACTAAAAATGGGGTTCCTCTTAGCCAAGATGGCGGCATCTTTTTCAGCTTCCAGCTCATGGTACATTTCCTCCAAATCTCCTGAATCCATCTTGGTCTCCTCCATCTTCTCAAGTTCTTTGGTTGGTGCCTTGGACACTATTTAAGGTAATGGCCTTCCACTCCTCAAGGTCACAACATTGACCTGCTCTTTATTGATCTCCACTTGGGCAGGAAGTCGCCCGCTCTTCTCTTCAACAAGCTTAGACAATGTTTGAGTGATGTGAGTTAATTGAGCTTGAAGTTTGTTAGATGTTCCTCGACTTTCGATTTGAAAGTTCTCAAAATCCTTCCGACAGCGATCCATGGTGTCCCTTATGAATTCACCTCTGTTCTGGGCACGATGGGAAGAAACATATGGATGCTGCTCTTGGGCAAGTTATTGAGGTTGCTGGTGAGGAGGTGACACTTGGTAGTGGTTATTGCCATATTTTATATTCTCATTCTGTCGGTATGTGAAGTTGTTGTTTTGCCCATAATCGACTATCTGTTTCCCATTGCCACCTGGTTGATTCCGCCCCATCACCTTGACTTCTTCTTCCTCGATGAACCAATTCGGACAATCGGAGGTAATGTGGGTCGAAGTTTGGCATACTTCACATTTCTTGACAGCCTTCCTCACAGCCTCTTTTCCGTCCACCATTCTGCTCAAAGCCTCCATTCTATCATCCATTTTGGCCATAAAATCCTTCATGGTATGGACCAGAGCGTCTTTATTTCCACCATTATCATGAGAACCCCGTCTAGGGATCTCATCTTCATCTCTTAATTGCTCGGCCATAGCAGCTATTTTCTTGAACACTTCTGCAGGTGATTGATCGACAATTCCTCCTCCACACGCAGCTATGATCCATTTTCTTTCCAAAGCTCGCAATCCACGCATGAAATACTCAACAAGATCGATCTCCTCAATCCGATGTTGTGGGCATCACAACAACATTTTTTTGAACCTCTCAAGTACTCACATAACGATTCATTTGTACCTATCATGTCTGAAGAGATTGCATTCCTGACGCTTTGGATGCGACCAACAGGAAAATACTTATCGAGGAATGCCTGCTGCAATTTCTTCAGTAGTGAAAGAGGGAATGTGAGCAACTTACATAATCCTCGAATCTCTCGTGAGGATTATTGACCTGAATGGTGCTGCATGCCATCTCAAAATTTTGGAGATGGGTTGTGGATCTTCCCCAGGATGATTGTTGAACTTGGGCAAGATCTGGATCATTGAATGTTTAAGCTCCCGATTTCCAGTTTTCTCTGGCAGCTTAATGCTTGAGGGTTTGATGCCCTATCATCAGGGAACATGATGTCCCTCATGGTCTTCTCCGCCATTCTTTCTCGTTCAAATCTTTCACTCTCTGAGAAATAGCTTGGATTGTCTTGCTCAAAGTACTCTTCACCTATCAAGCCCTGGACCGCTAAAGGTTCTTTGACGATGTCCTCCACGGTGCTTTCACGTTTTCTTGCTCGAATAGTTCTAACCTCTTTCTCAGGATCCTCAAAGAACAAAAGTTCACCTGATTCACTTCGATTTTTTTGACTTGGGCATAAACCAAACTCAAACCTTGAAGATTAACTTTCTTGGAACCAATTCCCCGGTAGCGGCGCCAATTTGACGAAGCCGTCGTTTTGTTTCGTGCAAATAAAATTTGTAACTCCTATGCCCGCAGTAGGCGGTAGCCATCGGTAAGCAGGATCGTACCCAAGGGAGTTGGTGTAGTCTCTCTTCCACGTAATCGGTGTAACAAAATAGGGTTTTGGTCTGTACTCCACTTGTCTTGGTTAACAAGCACTGAAACTAATAACTGAAACTAAACAAAGATTTGATTAATAACAAAAAGGACTTGGACTGGATTTTGAATCAGTGAACATTAATACTTCACTCGATCATGGGCTCAATGATATTTAATCTTATACCTTTACTATTTAGTTTAAAGAGTAAATTAATTCATGCCCTATGGTCACGAAGTCACGGCTAAGAATACTTTAACCTTAAAACTATCCTTTTAAATTCGAACATGCCAGAGACACTCTAGGCAAAACCCCTTCCCTGATCAATACAACCACGAAGACTCTTCAGCAGTTGTCTTGCCCATGAAGGATTAATTTCTTTTAGATCCAAATCAGCCAAGAGGTGCCCCAGACACCGACTGCTCTCCAATACTTAATATCTACTCGAGCACAAGAGACTCTCTCGTGTTCACCCCAACTCTATTAGAGATCTAGACGCCTTAATTTATTGGTGATCAAGCAATTAGTTATCTTGCCCAAATATAATATTAAGCCCTAAGTATTTCAGGAATAAAAGTATGTGATCTACTTTAAATGTTTAGACATCACGAGTAATCAAAGTATTAATATTCACATCATCTAATCCAATCCAAGTTAAGAAATTAACTATACATAAAATTAAAAGTAAACAAGACAATAGATGTAAAAGAAAACATATTTGGAATTAAAATATGAAGAACTAAATCATCTAGCAAAACAATAAGCATCTTGGCCACAACGCCAATAGAAAACTAAAGCAACAAACTAAAAACTGAAATTTAATTTTGCCTGTAGGACTTGTTTTTCTCCTCCCAACTCTCAGAAAACAGAAATTAAAAGGTAATGGTAGGTGATGATAGATAGATTACAAAAGAGAATGCGGCCATATATATATGCAACGATTAGATTAGAGTCGGTTCCCATCCTGGGCCGGACTCTTTCCTTCTTTAGGCCTTGTATGGCGCAGCTTAGGAAAACTTTCCTTCTCCTTGGTGGATTAGACTTTGACCGGACTCTTCAAGATAAGGATGGAAGTTTCCTTCCTCATCTTTTTCCATGGAGATGAAGTAACGCCAGCTGCCCACGGTACATTTCTTCTGCCTTGATCACATCAGTGTCAGCCTTGCCCTCGATGCATGCAACTCTAGGTATTCTACTGCTTTGGCCAAAATGATACGGGGAGGTACTCTTTCACCTGTAGCTTGTTTAAGATACGTCTCTTCATTCCCAGCTACAGACTTCAACCCTATGCCCATTTGCATCGTATCATTGCCCAACACCATAAAAACAGTTTTTCCACCAGATTATGCCCACAATCGCACTTGTTCTTCCATGCACCCACTTTCTCCAACTTTGTCCTCCCAAACACAAAAAGACTCGAAAATGACACATAAGACACAACAAAAAGACACAAAAATTGAACATAATTATGGGTTCACCATGACCCTAAATACCCTACATTATGAGTTCAACATAATATTAAGAAAAAAAAAAGTTAAACCATCACTTCGCAATCATCTCGTCTACCACGACGGTTCCGACCCAGAACAGGCCCATTGACTACAATATTGATTTTGTATTATATAAATAATCATCTTCCGGATATATTCACAAAAAAATTAATGATAACATTAATTTTCTCTTTTACGTAAAATTAATATTTAATTATATAATTTCAAAAATATTCTCATAATATTTAATAAATAAAAATTCATATTATAAATTTAGTATTATATATGAATAGTCATCTTTCAAATATAGTTACAAAAAAATAAATAATGACATTCGTTTTCTTTTTTACGAGATTCGAGAAAAAAAATTAATTGAGAATAGAACTTCAAGAATTGGTTTCACTATTCACTTGGTAGTTTGCCCTTTTACAAAACTTCATGTGGAGTGATTGAAATTTGAAAAATAACTTAGCTAATGATATAAGATAAATTTGACCCTAAATATCCTTAATTTTATAAGTTCAAAATTATATATATATATAGGGAGAGGATTGTATAGGAACTCATAAATTACATTATTTCAATGCACAAATATATATTAATAAAGAATTGAAAAATTTATATATTTTATGTACTGTCTGATTTAGTTAGTGCATTAAATTATTTCATGTTGTGCATTAAAATTTTGTTAAATATTTGTGCATTGAGTTAGTGTAATGTACCCTTTGCCATGTTTGTGTATTAAAGTACTACACTTTGAGCATTTCCGAAGTGATATTAATGAATGGTTCCTACGAACTCATATAAGGATGAGTTCCTACCAGATCTATATATATACATATATATAAAGTTGTCCCGCCAGTACTAGCGACCCCTCTACGCACACAATTCTAGGTCAGAACTGACCCGTTGACAAACCGTTAGTAGTTTTTTCTGTCAATTTTCCTACACATTCGACGTTTTCCAACACATACGATTAATCATACAATTTGAGACGGTGTGTTTAAAATTATTCAAACCTGTTTGAAATTTATATACTCGTACTTGTTTCAACCCGATTAAAAAATAAGTCATCTGTGTTCCTTTGCTCATTTAAAAAAAAATCTGTATAACAATACCCATTGATTCAGAATTGGACCGTTCACCGCCACGGTTCCGCATCGGAACGGCCCGTTGATCATGGCTCTGATTTATAAGTACGTAATTTATGAAATTCATTAAAAATTTATATATATCCAAAACTTAATATTGTCTAATTACAATTATAGATTATGCAAAGTTGGAAATCAAACTACAAATAATATACTCCTTCTATTATGTTAATAAAGTTGAATATTTTCATTTTTTCAAAAGATGACATTATAAATGTAATGGATGAGAAAGGAAAGATATATGGACATTAATATCAGTGGAGAGGGAATAACTTTTTGTATGGTATGCTATATTTATTTATTTTTATTTTTTATTTCTGAAAAGAACTAACTCTATTTTTTTAGATAAAACCAATAAATCCTTAATGATTGGAAAGCATGCTATGATACAAATGCCCGTGAGCGCTATGGGAGATGTATTGTCAATACCAAAAGAAAAAATTTGGCCTACATGTACAATTGGATATAGCATATATGCAACAAAAATTATAAAAATAGCTTACGTGTACAATCGGTAGGTATATCAATGTCTCCCCCTATTCCTATTATTATTACACCGAGACATCGACAGAGAGGGGACGTGCAACTTGCTTGATGAGGGGATTGTTGTCTTTGAATGATATCTTGTTATTTCCTCGAAAGTAGTCTTTTATCACATCTTGGTCTTCAATTTGGAGAAACTTTGGTGTTAATTGGTTTGATGTCCTTTGAAACAAAACTTCTATTGAAGCCCCTTGAGAAAGGCTCAAGATATCTGCAATAACTACGCCGGCTGATGTATATATAGTACTAACTTTATCATATAATCTACATCCATACATCGATTTTCACTACAGATCATGTATATGATTATTATTAATCTATTTTAGTTTTCTTTTTCTTTTTTTAATATTCATTTCTTATGTTTTAGTTTAATTTTACAGTTATTAATTAAAGTTCATCGATTTGGATTCAAAATTATTATTTACATCTAATTTCAACTTTGTAATCTTTAATTAGTTATTAAGATTTATTAACCTATGATTAGCGTATATAATTGTTTAAGCTTCAATTTTTAGTCATAAATGTTTAGTATTGATTCATTTTATATTATGTTAGTTAAATAATTTACATTATCACTAGCTCCCGATTAACTTATGGTGCGCTTAAGTAAGCATATATCTCGTTCTCGTTCCCATTAATCTCATGGAATAAAATAGTGGAGTTAAAATTCAATGGGTAGCCGTCGATATAGAAAAAATAATAATAATAAATACATAAAATAAAGATTTCAACTTTATTAGAATTAGTAGTCGTAGAATCAGTCGAAGTTTTTACCTTAAAAAAATGAAATCAAATTTTCCTGGTTGCATGCGTCGTTTTCGTTGTAGAAAAGTATTGCCCCAAATGTTTGCTTCTTGGTCATGTTTGACTCCCTTGTAAAGAGAGAGGAAATTAAGGTGGAAGAGTGGATGACTTCATTAATTAATTAATAAATAAATTATAGTACGTCTTTCCCTGTCAAGGTTTTGTTTTACAACTACAAATACACACATGGAATGACTCCTACAAACAACATATATACAGCAAGTTGTGAACAACACAATAATAATTGCTGTAGTTAGTATATTGTTATAAAAAAAAAATGAATAATTCATCATCTATATTGGCCATGCAACTGATTACTTCTTCTGTAGTTCCAAGAGCTCTCAAAACCGCCATAGAACTCAACCTTCTTGAGCTTATGAAGAAGGCAGCCGGTTCCGTCTCCGCGTCGGAACTGGCTGCCCTAATTCAGACCACTAACCCGGAGGCCCACCTCATGATAGACAGGATCCTCCGCCTCCTCGCCGCCAACAACATTCTAGAATGCACCCTCAAAGACGGCGGCGAGGGCGGCGTTGAGCGGTTCTATTCTTTGGCTCCTCTTGGTAAGTCGTTCACCAACAATGATAATGGTGTTTCCTTGGCTCCTCTCTTACTCTTGAACCAAGACAAAGTCGCCGCCGAAGCCTTGTACGTATGCTTTATCTAATTTATTTCTTTTCTATCAAATAAATAATTTGCACATCCTACATACATAACGTTCCTTGTTTAATTGTGATATATATTTGTTTATAGTTACCATTTAAAGGATGCAATTGTGGAAGGAGGAATCCCATTTAATAGAGCTCATGGAATGAGTGCATTCGAATACCCAGCTACGGATCCGAGATTTAACAAAGTTTTTAACCAAGCTATGCATGGACTATCCGCCATGTTTATGCATGAGATTCTTGAAAAATACAATGGGTTTGAAGGTGTGGAATCCCTAGTGGATGTTGGGGGAGGAATTGGAGCTTCACTTAAGATGATTCTATTCAACTATCCATCTATCAAGGCCATTAATTTTGATTTGCCCCACGTTATCCAACATGCTCCATCTCATCCCGGTACGTATACTAATTTTTTAGAATATTTGTAAACTTGCCTCTAGATAATAGTATACCTTAAGGGTCCGTTCACTTGCCTTATTTTAGTTTCTTATATCTTGTTTGGTTTCGATTTAAGAAAAACCTGACAGGAGGTATAAAAGCTTCGGACAACCCCTTTTCCCTTGTCCAAAGTATAAATTTATACCTTTAAAATGGAGTTTTAATATTATACCTCTCATGTGTTTTAGATATTTTCTCTTTTATCCATCAATTTCATCCCAAGTGAACAAGATATAAACATTGTGGTCAAGGGTGGAGCCAGGATTCTAGTTCAGGGGGATCACTTTTAATTTTTAAATGAAATAAATAACAAAATAAAAATAAATAATACTCCCTCCGTTCCACCAAGCTTGGCTGGCCTGTTTCTTTTGGGCACGGGGTTTAAGGACAAAATAATTAAGAGTAAAATGTATGTTTAGTAAAATTTTAAAGTGAAGTAATGTGGGTAGAGAGAGAGTGGATAGTAAAATAAAGTGAAACAAAGTGGGTAGAAAGAGGAGGAATAATGAATGACAGAGAAAATGAGATGAAAAAGTAGGATGAAAGGTGTAAAGTGGATTGCTTAACAAATTAATTGGACTCTAATCATCTTCTAATTATTTTCAAAAAAAGAAACAAGACAAAAATAACGGGACAACCCAAAAAAAAATACATGCCAATAATAACGGGACAGATGGAGTACTATTCTTTAACACAACTATAAATATAATTTTTTTGTATTATGTGTGGTAGAATGACTTCTATTTGTGTTTTTAATTAAAATATGCATTCTCTTCTCAATATGTGCTTTTTCCTAATCATAATTGAAATGATATATACTATCTTTGGTCCCCAAGTCTCTTCATATGAGGAAGTGGTACGGGTATTAAGGAAAAATGTTGTTGAATTAGTTATGAGTAGAGAAAAAATAATTGAATTTGTTGTGAATGGAGAAAGAGTCCCGCATTGAGGGTAGTGATAGTATTAATTAATTGAGATTATGGTGGGTCATATTGGTATTTTAGGTAAATAAATTGATAAAGTAAGGGTAAGAGATAATAATTTATTGTGAAGCAGTGTCCAAAAATAGCTAGGAAGAAACTTGGGGACCGTCCCAAAAAGGAAAGATAGGAAGAAATTTGAGGACCGGAGTTAGTAACTTTTACATAGCAAAATTATCGATTACATCCCTTCAAATTTTCATAATATATAGCAAAACATTAAAATAAAAAATGAAACTTTTTGTTACCAACTTGTCTAATTATTTTTATTTATTTAACAATTTTCCATCTAATAAAATAACTTGAATCACATTTCTTAGTAAGTTGAGCAATGTCATTTGGATTTTAAAATTATAGATTTAGTGAAACAAATTTGATAAAAAGAAAATTTGAAATACATGAATAAAGTTAATTTATAAAAGTTCATAATTTTCTATCTAAATTGAAAATTAAAATATAAAAACAGTAATGTTTTCTTTTGAAATTATGCTATTTTACACAAATAAATATTAAAACCCATCTCCATTTCTAATTTATATAGTCTAATCAAAATAATTAGAATTTCAGAAACTTAATAATGTTATTATATATACGCATTAAAAAAACGAAAATCTTGCACAACTTATTATTGTTAAAAATAAGTATGAAAAACCTCTTAAAAATAAGAAATAAAAAAGGAGAGTCAAGATAAGGAAATAAATATAAGTGGGGTCATATCATTAAAATATGTCAAATGCAATCCCACTTCCATATATCCTACTACACGCGCTCCCTTTGCAAATCAATTTATGCAGATTATCATATCTTCTTCTCTTCATCGGTTTTTTCTCATCTAATTTCTAAAACCTAACGTACTGATATAAACTTATACACTAATTTTTGCTTAAACTTCAGGGGGGTCCAGTGACCCCATTGCCCCACTCTGGCTCCACCCCTGATTGTGGTCTCCCTTGAGAGTAGAGATAAGTATATTATCATTCTAACCAAACAAGATAATAAAACCTGTGTTCTCTATAATAAAGTATAAATTTATACCTCATAATATTATCTCTCCATTTAAAGGTATAAAAATTTATACTACCGAGTGAAGAAACCCTAATTATATGGCAAATTAAAATTCATGCAGGGATGGAGCAGATTGGTGGAGACATGTTTGTTAGTGTTCCTAGAGGAGATGTCATTTTCATGAAGGTACCTATATATATATATATATGAATGTCTTATATTATATCATTAATTAATACAACAATATCTAATTATGAAAGGAAGAAATTAAAACTGATGTGCTTTTTTTTGTTTATTTATTAGTGTATTTGTCATGATTGGAGCGATGCACATTGCTTGAAAGTCCTGAAAAATTGCAATGAAGCACTTCCACACAATGGAAAAGTGATAATCGCAGACCGCATTCTTTCGGAAATTCCAAATAAAGTCGACCCATTCGCTTCCGTTGATTTAGCGTCGGATGTGCTCATGCTAACATACTGCACGGGAGGAAAAGAGAGGACAGAAGCGGAATTTCGAGCCTTGACAAGAGCTTCTGGCTTCAAACGTTTTCGAAAAGTTTGTTGCGCTTTAAATATTTGGATTATGGAACTCTACAAATGAACTAAAATACTTTATATATAACGTTTTTTCTCTCTCTTGTAATTCATATTACCCGTTGTGTATGTACCGTCAAGTAGCGGTATACATAATAATAATAATACAAACTAGTATTTAACACCCGTGCGTTGCACGGAATAAGTACATT
The DNA here is from genome assembly GCA_029490685.1 of Schizonepeta tenuifolia. Taxonomy (NCBI): domain Eukaryota; kingdom Viridiplantae; phylum Streptophyta; class Magnoliopsida; order Lamiales; family Lamiaceae; genus Schizonepeta; species Schizonepeta tenuifolia. The sequence goes on from CM055957.1 coordinate 25,613,843, forward strand.
ATATATTAAAGTATATTAAAAGAGACTTAAAATTAATTGATATATTTTTTTTGCTCAAAAAGCCTTCGATCTCAATGAAATATATTATATTTTTTAACATACAGAATAATTCCTAATAAACGACATTTTTCAGTGTAGTTATTGCATTAACAAATTAATAGTTTCATTATCCCTTATAATTTGTAATTCTTGAGATGACAAATTTTAAAAAATGATTGTGTATGTAAACAGTAAAATGCAAATTCTAATCCTATAATATCATATAACTATATACATTTCCTCGATTAAGTGATAAATATATGATTTTAGGCTCGTTTTTTTTATTTATTTTTTTAAACGAAAAATAAATTTAAGCACAATATCAAAGTTTTTTTTAAGAAATGTCAAGGAAGATTTTGAAGGCCCTTAAGGCCTCCGTTTACTTAAATGTGCTCAAATTGAAACAAAGATATAGTATTTGACTTTTATCATATAAAAGTGATTGATTTCAATAAAATTAACAAATACATATATATTGCATTCTAAATATTATGAAATACATCTTTATACATGACATTTTAATAGATTTTAGCATTAACACTAATAGTTTCAATATCATTTATGATTTATAACTCTTTAGGATGAAAATTTTTACAAAGTGATAGTGTATGTGAACAGTAGAAATGCAAATTTGCAGTTCTACTGATCATAATCTCCACATTAATTTGGCTTTGTTTTATGTATTTATGTATGTATATAATTTTTCAATTGAAGGTTCATTTATATATTCTTTATGAATTTGTATGTTTTTGGTTTAGACATATGTATATTCCATTTTATTTGTTTAAATTAATTTTCATATTTTACTAATTGAAATTGTGGCATGAATATCAAAAATTTGGCTTGTTTAAGATAGAAATATTTCAAGCTAATTATGTTCTACAATCAACTTAAACCTTAATAGTCAATGAACAATAACCAATGACATTTAATTTTTGTAGCTAATGAGCAAAGACCAAAAAATAGAGAAAAGACTACACAAAAATCTAAGAAAGTGATTTGAATGTGAAAATGGTAAAGTTGTAAATAGAGCCACAACTCCATTATTAAGTATAGTATTGATGTGTGGACGTTTTATTTCTTTGTAAGGTTTTTGTATGTCGTTTGTACCAAACATTTCAATATATATATATATATATATATATATATATATACAGACAAGACGTCTCAGTAAAAATTATACTCTTTCCATCCACCAAATAAATTTTTATTTGGGTATTGGCACAGAGATTAATAAATCTTATAAAGTTGTTGTGTGTGGAATTAGGGTCCCACTTGTTAAGAGTGATAAAAGTAGATTAGAATTAAAATTATTGTGAGTGAAATGAGGGTCCCACTTGTTGTGAGTGAAAAATGTGAAATAAAGTTAAAGTTGTTGTGAGTGGAATAAGAGTCCCACTAATTATGAGTAGAAAAATAAAATGAGAGTGGAAGTAGTTGGGAATATAGTAAGATCCCACTTAATTTGATAGTAAAAAGATAAATAGGGATTTATTTTGTGGACAAATATTTTTGGGTAAGTATGGATTTATTTCGTGGACGGAGGGAGTATCTTGTATCGAATATTTTTTTTCTTTTTTTGCGAAAAATATTTATTGATATTTTAATGGAGAATACATCCTTTTGAAGAGATTTTGCACAAAGTAATCAAACCAAAATAAGTTGAGCATAGCATAACAAACATGACAACCTGGCACGGCATAATATCGAATAGTTGGTTGCAGGCTCCATCTTAAAATGGATTCCAATTGAGCCAATATTAAAGTCTCTAACGAGGCCTGTTTCAAGCTTTGCTCTAACTGGCTCCATGTGGGCCTATTTTTGTGACGAGAAATTTTAAACATAGCTCCCAAATTTTTTATTATAGCCCCATCATAAAATAGTAATAAATTAAAATATAAAAATATTATTATATTCTTATAGCCCCATCTTATAATTTTAATTAAAAAAATAAAATAATGTAGATACTCTTCAATAATACAGTACCAAATATGATCAAGAACAACACGGAATTCTTGATTCCAAAGCATTGATGCCCCACAAAACACATTCTCGATTTTGATCACAGAACTATGCACAGCCAATTTAACAAACACATGGGGGCACTCTTGAATTGAAAATTTTAAATCTTTTTCACAAGTAACATAAGACGTCTCAACAAAGTTTTTTTATTTTTTTATTTTTTTTATTTTTTTTTAAACTGCAACTTCAAATTAGTGGAGTGCAGTAAATGAGAGCATTAAAACAACCAAGTTCCGCAAGTAACTATGAAATACATTCACGACATTAATGGAATGATGAGGAAAAATAAGAGCAGTAATGCAAAAATCAAGAATCCTTGTTCGCAACAAATTGGACTGGAATGTATGTTCAATAATGTCATGCAAGAGAAAAGGATGAAAAAAGGCGATATGTAGCATTACAAGCAGCGGTCTGCAAATATATGATTTAGAGGTAAGATACTTTGTTAAACACTGCTTTATGTATTTCTTTCATTTTTAAGGGGCTATTTTGATTGCAGATAGTTTTAGGTTTTATTTTATCTTTTTAATTATAATTATAAATTAAGAGCTATAAGGATATAATAATATTTTTTTATAATTTAATTTATTATTATTTTATCATGGGGCTATAATGAAAGATTTGAAACCTATGTTTAAAATTACCCTTTTGTGAAAAAGAAGGCCCAAGCAATCCTCTCCATTCATGGGTACGGACTCTTGAGTTGGTCGGGCTTTATTGGGCCTTGTCTGGTCCGGGTCGGACAACCCGTTGAGCAAATTAGATAACATGGGCCAAATCAAAATTAATGGCTTCGCATACAAACATAGTACTCCCTCCGTCCCGCTCATTTTGTCTCCTTACTATTAGGCACGGAGATTAAGCAAAGTTATTTATTTAATAAATTAGTGGATTAGATTGGAAGGAGATGAGAGAAAAACTCTTACAATCACTCATTATGTCTATATTTGGATGAAGACAAAATGAGTGGGACGTCCATTTAAGAAAAGGGAGACAAAATGAGCGGGACAGAAGGAGTACTTTACTTAGAGAGAGAGAGAGTTAGCACGTTAAGACCGTACACAGTGCACATGCTAATAATTTATACATTTATATTAAAACTCCGTTTTCAATCTTATCTAAACAATTGGGGGATATTTTATGATAATAAATATACAGAAACTTTCAGGTACAAAACAAGATTAAATTTTTAAAAACGAACAACGATAGAATTATGTTTAGCTAATCTATCTATATATTATATAAACGAAAACGATCCTAAAAAAATTCGAAAAAATAAATAACATAATATTTATTTATTGATTTAGAATATTATTTTCCCCGTCCACGAAATTATTGTCACATTTGAGACGGCACGAGTTTTAAGAAAATGGTGGGTAATAGTGTGAATTGATGTGAGTGGAATAAGGATCACAATAAATGTGAGTTAAGTAGTGAGAAATAATATAGAGTATTATGTATCGAAGTGACAACCATTTTGTGGACGGATTTAAATGATAAAAGTGACAACCATATCGTGGATAGAAGTAGTATCTTTTAAATAAATGATTTCTCATATCGAAGAAATACTTATGTATCCTGTCAAATTAATCTTCTTCAGAACAATTAACTTTGAGTCAACGGTAGTTAATTCTCAGTTTATAATTAGGACAAATACTAAATATTCTACAATGTGCCAAAAAAACCATCTATAATTATACGCCGAATGTGTATGAAAATTGATATAAAAATTATTAACAATTTGTCAACGGGTTAGTTTCGACCCATAATTATGCGCGTAGAGGGACCAATTCAGTACCAGTAGGAGAACTTTTATTTTTATTATTATTTTATATTGAACTAATAAAATTAAGATATTTAGGATCATATTCATTCTTATATATATAGACAGTCTTCAAATATTTTTTCTTCCTTAAATCAATGTGAGACAAATAGATATTTGTTTTAAAATAGAACGATCACAATTCTTATAGAAAATAAACATAAGACAATTTATTTGAGAAGTAATTTTGTCTTACATCAGATTTGAGAAGAAAAAGGGCATTGAACATCATAGTGTGAATTAGATTTGAATTTATCATTATTATACTAGAATATATCTATTTAATGTATTATGTTATTGAATATGTTCTTCATTGTTGGAAAAATTAGTAAATATTTTGATTTCTACCAAACCCAATTGACCCCAAGTGAGTAGATGAGCATTAAGTCTGTTCTCAGCAAGAGCTCACTGTTTGAGCGTAAGGATTTTATCTTTACATGTTCAAACTGAAGAAAACAACTCAAGACTGAAAGGCAGTTCAAGTTCAAGTTTGGTCAGTCAGAATATTCCTCAGTCGACTCCGACACTGAACCGTGCAACTCATGCATGTTGATCAGTTTTGTCGAAGTCACACTTCAGAAGTCAGATAAAGGAAAAGATGAGGAAGACAAAGGAGAAAGAGGAATTTGGATTCAAATTTCAAATCTGCTCAGAGTACAAGACAGCCTGTAAATTTTCTTTTATGGAGCGACCGCAGAAACATGCAGAAAGCAAGTCTTGCAGTAACCATTTTAGGAAAGTTTGCAGAAAGTAGGTGAAGCACCATGCTTTTTGGCAGAGGTCAAGCAACTCTTTTTCAACAGCTTTTTGGACCTCTCTTTCTATAAATGGAGACCTTCACCATTGCGAGAAGACGACTGAGACGACTAGAGCACACAAGCATTCAAGCATTCAAAGCATTTGAAATCTCTCACGCAACAAGAAGGAAGTCTTCAGTCGAAGTATAAGTGAAGTTGAGTGATAGAATCCTCCTCCTTGTTCTTCATTCTAGTCTCTCAGAATCCCTTTCTTGATCGAATCTAGAATCCCCTTCACTGTAATTTCCTAAGTAGATTCACGGTAAAAGTTAGTCTCTATACTTTAGGAGGAAACCTCCACTGCAAAGTGTTGAAGGTTTCATAAGTTTGAAAATTTCTAGGTCCCTTTAGAACCCGTATTCGAAGCCACTACGTCCCTTAGTACCCGCAAACTAAGGATAGGCTGTGCACTTGCCTGCAAAGTGTTGTAGGTTTTGTTCGAATACGGAATCAAACTGTATAGGCTGTTTGGTGCCTGCAAACCAAAGTTAGTTTGATAAGTACGCGAAAACTTATTTAATGGATTACTCTAGCATGAAAAGCTAGTCGTGGACGTAGGAGTTCACTCTGAACAACATAAAAATACTTGTGTCATTTTTACGTTTATTATTTAAGTTATTGCTTGAGACTTACTAACTGCATCAAAAACAAGTTTTTGACAAACTGCACTAAGTACTGCGAAATTGACCTTCGCTTAAAAAGATTTTCAGTAACTGGCGAGTATAAAATATCTATGTTGAGAAAATTAGTAAAGGTTTTGATTCATCCTAAAATCCAACTGATCCCAACCAGGTAGATGAAAACCATTAGTCTGAACTTAGTTAGATCTCACTATTTGAGCATAGAGATTTTTATCTTTACAGGATTCGAGCAGAAGAAGTCAGTCAGACAAAAGAAGTAAGTTCGTGAAGAACTTGGTCAGTTGGACCTCAAGTTAGTTGACTCCATAACGAAACTGTGCAGCTCAAGTATGAAGAGAAGTTGTGTTGAAGTCAAACGTCGCAAAGCTGAGAAGAGAAGACTTTGAAGACGTTGAACACAGAAGACTTGGAGTCCAGATTCAAATCTACTCGGAAGCACAAGTCAGCTTGAAAACTTACTATAAATAGACCGACAACAGAGACGCGCAAAGCGAAGGTCGCAGTTTCCATTCTAGGAAAGTTTGCAGTAGAGCAAGTGGAGTACAATTCTTTTGGCAGAGATCGAACGGCTCTTTCTAACGGCTAATTAGATCTCCCTCTATATAAATAGAGGTCTCCACATTGAAGAAAGTGAGGAGAGAGAAGACGAGAGATTTCAAGCAAAGCAGCAGACAACCACTCTCTCCAGAGCAAGAACAACCAAGTTGAAGAACAAGTAGAAGTCGAGTGTCCACACCCCCTCGTGTTCTTTCATCTAGCCTCTCAAAAAGCCCTTTTCTTTGATTGAGTTTAGAATATAGGTTCTTGCATTTTATTTCTGAGCAGACTCTCTCCCAAAAGATTAAGTCTCTAAGCATTAGGAAGAAGCCTCCACTTCTCTCATAGTTGGAAAAATCCCAACCCCAAACCTCAGGTCTGTCTTTGAACCCACAATCAAAGACACTAGGTCTGACGAGGCCATCGTTAGCACTCACAAAATAAATTTGTAGCCTATGCCCACAACTATATAGATAGCAATAAGAATAGGGTCGATCCACAAAGAGTTGATAGTATCTTTCTCTTGGCTCTTTCCACCGATGTTGCAAAAAGGTTTTGGTTTTGGTCACAGTACCCTTATTGGGTTGTAAATTAAATAACTAAAACTAAACATAAGAATTGATCAATAGACAAAAGTAACTTGGCCTGGACTTGACTCGTTAAATATGAATGCTTACTCGGTCATTGGTGCAAATATATTTATCACATGCATGCATTGTTGATTATAGGACTTGAATACTAAGATCTCTTTTTACTCGTCACGCTCTCAACAAACCCTTCTCTGACCTATCCTTACTTAATTGGCAATGCACCACCGGCTCCCTACTCTGGGCAATACCTCTGTCGGAGTCATAGTTCAGTTTTTTCCCCAGAGAGCATTAAAATCTAGAAAGACCCAACAAGAAATCATCACGTCTTGCCCAACAGGGTAGACACCTTCTTCTAATGCTAATCGATCTTAACTAAGATAAGTTATGGAAAACACTCCTACTTCTTAATTGATTGGTGATCTAATATGTCTTAAGTGATTAACGGCCTATTAACCTCTTAATCGTATTACACCATATTTGAACAAGCTCATTAACATATCGGGAACACATGCATGTAATTATCGAGTTTATTGGTTCATAATTAATTTATCGTTATCCTAACCAGGTTAGAGAAACTTAGCTAAACATAATTAAATAAGCAAAAGCAAAAGAGATAAAATAAAATAAACTTGAATTAAAATAAAACATAATTTGAACGTCTTGGGCAACGGCGGACTCCGACGTTGCCGGAAAGAACATAAATGAAAATATAAAAAATACTAAACTAAAAGTGAGCCGAAGCTCCTAACTAAGAATGAGTGAAATCTGATCTATCGGGAGTAGTAAAAAGTAAAAATATGTTTGTACATGGTTTAAAGTAGTATTTATAGAGGCATGTGTAGGGTTTCTGACGGGCCTAGCCCAGAGACGTGGGCTTGGCCATGGGCTGTCTTCTTCTATAAGACTTTCCGTCTTTAGCGGCTGCCCAGATATGCTTTCATTCTTTGGCAGTTGTCCATATTTTTCTTTCCTTCTTAAGTGTTGCCCATATTCGTCCATCCTTATCTTCAAGAGATTTAATCTATATGGATCTTTGGCAAATACTTTCAGTGTGAGATGAACTTGAAAGTTCTTTCCGCATTAGGCAAAGACTAGGCGGTTTACAGAGTCATCCATCAAAATTGGAGTGACCTCAATTCAATGAAAACTGAGAAGTTGTTCTCTATGCTCAAGGCGAATGAGTATGATATCCTCCGACTGAAGCATACCAAGCTTCAGAAACCAGAACAGACCAAGCAAAGCTCAGCGACCAAGCCAGTGGTGCTTCGAGCTGACTCAGGTAGATCGAAGTTTGCTAGACCCTCTCGGTCCGCTGACTCCTGAGCTAAGGATCAACCAAGCATGTCCGAACTTCAGAAGAAGGTCGAGGAAATGACCAAATGATATGAACATTGATCGCAGACGAAAGACTTAACACGAACAGATAGATGGAATAATTCCAAAACCTTTGGTTCTATCTCTCAAAGTGAATTAGGCGGATAAAAATTCCTTAAAACCCAACTTGATGATGAAACAACAACTCGGGAACGATGAATGACATACAACGAGGGAAGATTGACTCGCTAATTCGTCGATATGAACATCACGGTGGCATGCCGCCAATCCGCTAGTTAGGTTAATGAACTGAAGGAGATAAACTCACAAAATATTATTCATCAAATCGTTATTTAATCCATGCCCTACTAGACCTATTTATAGGGAGGAATACAATAGATTCCTACTCTAATAAGGAAAAACAATTCCTTGAATAAAAAGAAACATAATCCTAATTTAATAAGGAAACAATTCCTTGAACAATAAGGAAACAAATCATAATCTAATAAGGAAACTAATCCTTATCCTAATCAAATATAAAATTACTAAAATAACTAAAATAAAGCCTTATTTTTGGCCTACAATAATAAAAAAACAAAAATTAAAAATAAAAACAAATAAAAGTTTTCATTCCAACTTGGTTTGCATCACCAAATAGCTTGAGGAGATGAACTCCAAGATCGAGAAGTACAGGAGGATTAATAGGAGCAAGCGGAGCTCAACTGAAACCTCTTCAATGATTCCAAGCGAATGATGCTTTGAATGTGGGAAATCAGAACACTTCAAAGCTGAATATCCTGATCTCTCCAAAAAGGAGCAAGATGCCCTCCAAGGAAAGGCCAAGGAGAAGACCAAGGCCATGATCGTTGATGATGACGTCGATGACACCAACGTGTTCACCGAGTCAGAAGGAGAGAAAACTGGCTCCCCATCCAGCTCAGCAGACTAGAGCAATGCTTTATGGCACTGCCTGAAGAGTCGACTTGCGAGGTAAACTCTTCTTTCTATCCCTTTCATAATATCCCTTCTGCTAACCCATGTGCAGAAGCATTAGACGAAGAAGTGGAACCTTCTTGGGATGAGTAGAAAACTTGAGTAAACTGTGCAACACTTAGGTTAATCAGTGCAAAGCCCTCCAAGTTGAATGTCACATCATGAGCAATGGGCTGATTATGAAGGATCAAGACATAGAGAATCTCATAGAGGAGAATAGAAGACTCCATGAAGAAGTTGCTCAGTCAACCAACAGTCAGGTCATCAACTTGATCAATATGACCAGGACTCAGGCGGAATACATCTCTCAACTGCAAATGGAGCTAAAGCATGCATATGAGAAGATCGTATCCCTTCATGCCTCGAGCGCAGCTCTAGAGAGCATGTTAAGCAACCAACGACCTTCCAAATGCGTAGAAACTCTTGGATACAACCCGAAGACGGACACTGGAGCTCAGTCAGGACAGTTCGTCAGGGCAACTCAATCACCGACTAAGACACCTCAAGTTCAACTGAATTCTGTCGAAGTCAAAGTTCAAGAGACTCCAATCATCCCTCAGACTGTCGAGACTCCTGCGAATGATAAAGGAAAAAAGGTTCAGCTTGCAGAACCGAACGGAGCATGAGGCTGGTACATCAAGAGATGATGAGATTTCATCAAGGAAGTCAAGACCTCGAGGTCACAGAGCGAGGGGGAACAAATAAGGAGGACCTTCATAGCTAAGGCAGAATCAGCCCAGGTAGAGGCCGAACAATTCAGCTCAGCATCATCAAAGGCATCCTAACTGGGATAATCATCATTTCTATCATCAGACACTCCTAGTGCCTCATCACTACCAGAAAGCATATCAAGAACACGGAAACTATGGTGATCAGTTTAATGGCCCTAGTTATCCACAGTATAGGTATGCTCAAGGAGCTAGACAGTTTGGGTCCTCTCCCAGACAGTTCTCACCATGAAGGAATCGACCATATCAGTTGAGTCGAAATCAAGCTCCTCAAAGACAAGGTCATCTACAAAGAAATTGGAGTGCTCGAGCTCCCAGTCACGTTCAGTCAGCAGTCTACATGGATGAAGAGGGAAAAGTGATTCGAACTGATCCCATAGTTTGAGGTCATCAAGGAAACTCAAGTCACTAACCTGTCAAGACCCAACTAAGTGTGGGTACCTAAAGTTCTTCTTGTATTTTGCAGAACCAGGATGAACTGAGGAAAAGAAGAGCTGCAAAGTCAATCTGGGTGCTAGATAGTGGATACTCCAAGCACATGACGCACCAGAAGAATCTTTTTAAAGACATCAAGTTTCAAGAGGGAGGAATCGTTACTTTTGATGACGACTCCCAGGGTAAAACCGAAGGGATTAGTACTTTCGAAACCAACTTAGTGACTATTAAAAATGTTTCCTTGGTCGATGGATTGAAGCATAATCTGCTCTCCATAGGCCAATTCTGTGATAATGGTTCTTCTGTGAAGTTTGATGCACAGGGTTGCATGGTGAAAGATGTCAAGACCAAGCAGATTCTCTTATTTGGTAGACGATTTTCATCAGGTGGAGTTTACTACACAGACTGGTCAAGCAGTTCACAAGAAACGTGCCTTGTACCAAAAAATAACTTGGAGATAAGCTGCCTATGGCACAAAAGGCTTAACCACCTCAACTTCAAAACCATGAACAAATTAGCTCGCCAACAACACGCAATTGGAATATTTGATTTGAAGTATAGTCCACCGTATCACTGCAGTGCATGTCAACTTGGAAAATTGCCTAGAGCATCATTCCGTCTTAAATTGACGCCCCCTACTGATCATATTTTGCAATTGACTCACAAGGATATTTTCGGTCCGATCACCCCCAAGAGTTTGAGAGGAAATGAATACACTCTCGCAGTCACTGAAGACTATTCGAGATACACCTGAGTGATTTTCATGGCGCATAAGAATGAGACGAGAAGAATTGCCCAAGCTGATGGATAGACTTGCGAACAAACAAGGAAAATCTATTGTATCCATCAGATCTGATCGCGGAACTAAGTTCCTCAATGAGACCATCATTGAGTATTGCGAGAAGAAAGGCATAACTCACCAGACCTCAGCTGCAAGAACTCTACAGCAGAACGGAGTAGCTAAGAGAAGAAATCGAATGCTGAAAGATGCAGCAACATCCATGCCGACAAGCTCAACCCTACCAAAACGTTTCTGGGCTGAAGCAGTGAATACAACGTGCTATACATAGAACCGTTCCCAACTAACGAAGAGACAAGGAAAAACTCCATACGAACTATGGAGAAACGGGAAGCCCAATATCTCTCATCTTCGTGGTTTCGGTTCTAAGTGTTATATCCATAACAATGGGAAGGCTCAGTTGAAAACCTTCGAGCCAAAAGCTGTCAAGCATATTCCTACAATATGCTGGAAACATCAAATTTTACAGAGTTTTCAACACAACCACCAAAATTGTGGATATAACACCTCATGTTATGTTTGATGAATCTACTTTTGAGTGCAGAGAACAGGCTAAACTGCAGGCAGTTGAAAGAAGCACACCGGCACAGCCAGCTGAGACCAGATCTCAAGCTCAACGATTGAAGAATTTGACAGAGCCACTTAATTGGTTAGCTGAAGAAGAAGTATACTCTTTTGAAGATGAGACTGAAGATCCCATCACAAATCAAGGGGGAACTTCAGAGTCAACAGATCAAGCGTCGCCCCCAGCTGACTTGCAGACAGTAGCGTCAATTGACCAGCATCCAAGTCTTGGGCTCTCAAGTCCAAGACCGGTCAACTCTCCAGTTCATCCTCCATCTCCAACTGAGGACAGAACTGCACTAGAAGTCAGAACCCCGAGTTCGGCACCTTCAGCATCTCCAAGACCAGATTACTCCATCACAATGCTTGAAGCAGCTAAGAAAGCTAGGAAAAATAAGAGATGGTATGAAGACCGCATCAAAGATGTAATGATAGGAAATGTGGAAGCAGGGGTTCGAACCAGAAGATCAGCTCAAGTTGTAGATCCCACAATATATGTTCCTACTCAGTCAACTCAGTCGGGAACTCCAACTGATGAAGAACTAACTTTGGTAGCTCAATACGTTGATGAACTCAAGATACTTGGGAAGTTTGATCAGGTAGGAGATGTAGCTATGATAGCATGCTACATAGCTGATGTTCCTGAGCCCAAAGATATCTTGGAAGCTTTAGGATGTATTCACTAGACTCAAGCCATGCCGGAAGAGTTAAATGAGTTCCTCCAAAATTATGTTTGTGAACTTGTTGAGAGACCTAAAGGAGTTAAAGTGATAGGTTTGAAGTGGATATTCAAGAATAAGCGAGGTGACATTGGATACATAGTGAGAAACAAGGCTAGACTGGTAGCTCAAGGCTACTGCCAGCAAGAAGGGATACATTTGAAGACTCCTTCGCTCCAGTTGCTTGTCTTGAAGCAATTCGGATTTTCCTAGCCTATGTCACTTACCACAAATTCAAGGTTTACCAAATAGACGTGAAGTGTGCATTTCTCAATGGCGACATCAAAGAAGATATTTATGTGGAACAACCTCCTGGTTTTGAAACTGGTGACGATAGAGTCTACAAGCTGAAGAAAGCAATATATGAACTGAAACAGGCTCCGCGTGCATGGTATGACACCTTGTACGACTTTCTAATAGAGTCTGGATTCCTCCGAGGCTCAATCGACAAAACACTTTTTACCATCAAAGTTGGAGAAGATATCCTGGTGGTGCAAATATATGTCGACGATATCATCTTTGGATCAAAATTCGAAGCTCTGTGTGAAAAATTCTCCCAACTCATGAAGGAAAAGTTTGAGATGTCAATGATGGGATAGATGAACTATTTCCTTGGGCTGCAAGTCAAGCAGTCGCCAGAAGGAATATTCATCAATCAGTCCAAGTACACAAAGGAGCTGATTTCCAAGTTTGGATAGAACTCAAGCCGAACAACAAAGATCCCAATGAACACCAACTGGAAAATCAACCCCGGCCTAGAAAGAAAGCTGGTCATTGTAAAGAAGTACAGAGGGATCATCGGTTTGCTGCTCTATTTGACTGCTAGTCAACCAGACATCTCCTACGCAGTTAGAGGCTGTACAAGATTCCAAGTTGAGCCTATAGAAGCTCACATGCACGCAGCGAAAAATATCATCAAGTACCTCAAAGGAACAGTTCATATGGGACTGTGGTACCCAATTGATGATAATATCAAACTGACAGGATATTCGGATGCAGACTTAGCTGGAGACCGAGTTGATAGGATATCAACTTCAGGCTTATTGTCAGTTCATGGGAAGAAGTTAGTTTCCTGGTTTTCAAAAAAACAGGTGTGTGTCGCCACCTCCACAACCGAATCGGAATACATGGCAGCCAAAAGCTGCTGAATGCAAATACTCTGGCTAAAGCAACAACTCAGAGAGTATGAAGTGGAAACAGGACAAGTACCCATCTTCAATAACAGCTCAAGTGCTATAGCCATCACGGCGAATCAAGTTCATCACTCTAGGACAAAGCACATCGACATCAGACATCACTTCATCCGTGATCATGTCGAGAAAAAGGACGTTATTGTTGAGAAAATTCACACTGATATTTAGCGAGCTGATATTTTCACAAAGCCTCTGGTGGAAGCTCGATTTAAGATGTTGTGTCAACTCCTTGGATTGCTCGACCCAACCGAAGAAGAAGCCATAAAGATGGAGATCACAAGTTGAGGGGGAATCTCAACTTGAGGGGAAACTGTACAAGTTCACTGCCTCATTCAGTTCAGCTGAAAGACAGAGTTAAACCTCGATTGATCTGATGACTTGAGTCAGTCGAGTCTATGTTGAGTTAAGGAGACAGTCGAGTTCTACGCCGACTGAGTGATACTTTGTATTAACTTGTTCCTTACTTTTAAGGCAAGTGTTTTGAAATAAATTTAAACATCTATTTACATGTTATTCAAAAATGAATTAGCCCAGCGGTCTCATTCAATGGAAAGCAAGTCTAAATCCATAGACCATGCTTTTAGATTGCAATTGGGCTGACATGCAAATACCTACTCTCCTCACGCGCGCCAGTGTTGCTCACAGCTTTGACACATTCAATCACCATCATTTCTGGAAGTATCCTTTTCTAAAATGGTGCATTCAAGACTGCCATTTATCCCAAAGAAAACTGCGAGATTCAATCTGATCCATTGATAAGGATCCCATTCCTCCTATAAATAGGGGGCTTTGCAATTTGTTTTGTATATCAAGAACAATAACATTTTCTGCCTTATCTCATGAAATATTTGCCTTTCCATTTTCTCTCTTGCTAGGGTTTCTCTTCCTCTTCAAAAAATCCTACCCAGATCGAGAATATGCCTTCCTACTTTGCAAAATGGTTATCTTCTCCTGCCAGCCCTGAATCAGTGCAGCAATCGGTTCAGCAAGAATGATATGTTCGTGGCTACATGAGACGCAGACGTTTCAAAGTAAAACTGATGATGTGGGTGATTCGTGGTATCAACCAGCTAATGCGGATCGCTGAGGTCAGTGGCGGAGCCACATGCATTCATGGTGGGGCAATTGCCCCTCCTCAAATATCTTCAATAATCCATAACTAGTCATAAATTATTATAATTATGTAAAATTTTATCAAATTATAAAGGGTGTTCCCCACCAAAATTTTTTAAAAGTCGGGGCAAAGAATTTTACCCCTCTGGTCCTTGGGGGCCTAGCTCCGCCACTGGCTGAGGTGTTCATCCAATTGCATATCAGACATTTCGTTTAAATGCAACATCGTGGAGGTTACCCCTGTATCAACTTCTTCGAGTATTGCGGGATAAAGATCTGCAACCCCTCACGAGGACAGGTCGATAGTAACCTGTGTATTAGGAGTCCCGATCGGACCTAGGCATTCACTCCTAAGACAGTCTTGTGCAAGGCTGTAATACATCATATATTTATAACCCTAATTATTCGTCTTGTATGTGATTATGTGTGCTTAAGTGCTTTTGAAATGTTATTATATGTGATTCTGTGTGATTCAATGTGATAAAAATTTCCGAGAATAAATTTTCTCGTAAAATGACCAAAATACCCCTGAAGAGCATAATCGTAATTTTTCTCGTTTTGGAAACTCAAAACGATGATGAGAAGAGTTATATGAGTTTAAGGATGTGAGATTTAGTATGAGTTTGAATTTCGGGTAATTTCGAGACAGTTGACTTTATATGAATAGTAACTTTGGCCGGAAAAGTCAACTCTCGATCAACGGACCCCAAATTCAGTTTAATCAATGTCATTAGAATCTAGAATTTATTTTGAAACTAATGATACAAGTTTGAGAATTTTTCGAGATCATCTGAGTCGAGAATAAATTTATTTTCAAAACACGACTAAAGTGAATAGTAACTCGTCACGACATTTTACGACTTTTTCGTTATACGGATTTTACCCCTGAAACTTGGGTGTTTCCGAAACTAGAAATTATTTCGTGACTAATGACGTAAGTTAGAGAAAAATTCGAGAACTAGAAATTGAGTTTTGAGCCATTTTTGAATCGGAGACGAGTACTCCCGATAAAGATTTTTCGACTTTCTTCGTTTTTGAAAGTTATATAAAAGTTGGGTGGTTTAGAACCCATAAATTATTTTGTGAATAATTGTACAATTTAGAGTGAAATCCGATGATCCCTTAGCTTCTCCTTAGCTTCATATCAAGAAATAGAGCTAAAATTTCCAAGGGTTCAAGATATGATCCCTACAACTTGAAAAATTCAAGAAAAAGCAAAAATTTCCTTCCTCCATAAACAAGGCTGCCGTGAGCTCCTCTCCACCATAAGCCATCATTTTTCTTCCATTAAACTTCAAGGAAAATAAGTTAAGATGTTAGAAATCAAGTGAAGAACACCAAAAGCTTGAAGAACAAGTAAAAAATTCCATATTTTCTCCTTCTTCACTTCCATGGCAGTAGTGCCTTTTCTTGTTTTAAACCTTCAAGTTTTCTCCTCTTAAATCAAGGAAATGAAGCTAGAGTTGCGAGGAATAAAGTGGTGTTTATCGGTCGAGGAAGAGTAGTAAGATTTCCTAACTTTTTGCTTAAGAACACCATGCTTATTTTCTCCTATATGTTCGAAAACCTTGAGTAGGTCAGAGATAAATTGAGCTTTGAGTTTTAAGCATGATTCCATAAGCTTTCTATGCATGGAATGTAGAGAAGAAATTCAAGCTATATAAGTGCATGTGTGTGCCGTGAGAATCAAGGAAAAAAATGGGAATTTTTTGCCTTAATTCTTATCTTGAGTTTGATGATCTTTAAGTGTTTTAAAAATTATTTGAAGCATGCTAAGATGATTGAATGAAGAAAATAAATACTTATGCATAAAAATATATAAATTTCGAAGGTTTATGTCATGGAATGATTTTTGTGAGTTTTGAATAATTTCTTGAGTTTGATGCATGACATGGGTTCTATGATGATATATGAGCATGATTAAATGATTAAAATGAAGAAATAGTCATTAAAATGAGAAGATGAATTTTGGAGAAGATGATGAATAGTAAATATTTATTTTTGATATATATGTGTTTTATGATGAGTATGAAGATGGATTTCATTAATTTAAATGATGAGAAATATGAATATATGATTTAAATTGAAGCATGAAATTATTTGATAAGTATATGTGTAAAACCGTGTGTGCGTGTATATATGCAATTTATGGTTCTCATAATTTATTTGATGAATTGGTGAAAAAATAAAATCCAATAATATCTATGGAAGAAAATACCACCAAAAGAAAGAAATGAGTTTATATAAATATATGATTTTCGCAATAAATATATAGAGGAAATTGGGAATTTTATTTCCTATGAATTTTTGGAAGAATTTATGATATAAAAATGAAATTAAAGATGAGATGAGTATAAGATTAAGAGAAATTAAAGAAGCAAAATTTTAAACTCAAAATAAGAAAAATTTCGAACCATGTGAAGAAGAAGAAATTGTGCTTTTTGAGTTCTAAGCACAAATTGATGAATTAAATGAGAATTTATAAAAATTCAAATTTTTGGAGTAGAATTATATATTAGAATCAAGAGTTTAACCATCAAAGGGGAAAACCCCCGATAAATTCGAAGCTCTTGAGATTAAAAGAGAAATTTTTTTATGATCTTAAGCTCAATAAGACGAATTGATCCAAAGATTATGGAATTAGAATTTATTTGAGTATAATGAAGCATTAAAAATGCACGAAATAAAATTCTATAAAGAAATCCTTAAAATAATCGAAGGAAATAAGTAATAAAGTATGATTTTGAGTATTTGAGGATAAAAGATGAAATTTATGGAGGAATTGAGCAATTGAAATTGTTATAAGTTCAATAGAACTTTAAATTAGTAAATTTGAGCAAAAATTTATATATTCCAAAAATTTTGAAGGTTATAAGAAAATGGAATTGGAAATTTTTGATTTTGAGTTAATATGGATCATTTGATGTTATAAGATATCAAATAGAGTAATTTTGAGTATGTTAGAACTTGAAATTCTTGAAAAAGAACAAGTATAAAAGAATTTATTTTGAGCAGAAAATTTCCAGGATAAATTGGTGAAATTTTGTTGAATAAAAGAGGTAATCGATGTTATTAACATGAAGTTGAGAGAAAAACGAGTATATTAGCCACTTGAATCGTTAAATTTGGAATTCGTACGTGAAAGTTATGAAAAATCAATGATTTTTTAAATAAAAGTTGACCTACGAGAATATAAGTATAAACGAAGCGATTTAAAAGTATAAGAGCTAAAATAAATAAGGAGGAGTAATGAATCTTGAATCGAGCAAAAACGAGTGTTAATGAATAAGTTATTGAATGTCGAGGGTTAAGAGAGAAGAATAAAAAGAATTTTTTTTCTCAATGATAAAGTCAAGAATCGAAATTGAACGAAAAATCGTTCGACAGAAATTATTTTGAGTAAAATATGAGAAAATAAGAACTTTCCGACTAAGTTAATATGTTTTCTCGAGAAATGTGTCAAAAATGAAGTCGGAATAAGAAACGGAATTTAAAATTTAATTCCTTGAATTTTTTTCTATAAAAGACGAAGTTAAATTTGATAAAGACCGAGAAATATTATTTTGAGTACAAAAACGAACAATATAATATATTTTTGAGAAATTTGTCTATGGATATTTGATGTGGCTCTGAAATGATACAGTTATGAATGAGATGTGAAATGTGTGAATGAGAATAGATCTCGTATTTGTTTGAAAATAATTGACTTGAGAAAAATCGAGAAATTGAGTTTAAAGAAATAATAGAATTTTAATATTAATATTTGAGTGCTCGATCATATCTATTATTGACGAAAATATATGCCAAAAAGTCTGTTGGTATAGTACTTGGATAGAAATTAAGAATCGAGAGTTTGGGGAGTCAAATTGAGAATTTAGAAACCAGAGTCGAGAAGAAATCCGTTAAATGATTTAAGATTTCGCTATTTTCTCAAAACCGTAAAACTTGCCCTTATATAATATTATTTTTGAAAGGCGTGAGTGGAGTGGAAAATGTATGCATTATATTAGGTGATCGTGAGCCTTGTTACGGTTTAGCCGGTCGTAAAGTAACTGTGAGCCTTTCTTCGGTTGGATCGGTTATGTTAAGACTATGAGCTTTGTTTTGATTGAGCAGGTAACGGTGTTTGAGGAGGAGGCCTATTTCTTGACACCACAAGAAGACAAGATGCGTAGATGGATTCGTACCCGAGAAAATGGTTGCAAACGATTTCAGAAAATAAACGAAAAAGTTTTTAGTTGCCACAAGTCATAAATCCTTTTAAATAATTTATCTAACACTTGTGATGCAGCTAATGAGGCAAGTTCAATCATATAGCTCTAATGAGCAAAGTTTCAAATTATTTTTTGCATGTGTCCACTGAATACGAAGTACTCACGCCCTGCATGTTATTTCTAAAACGTGCATGTTAGCTCGGATGAGGAAGGTTGCGATGTGCATGGGCAACTCGTTGTCAATAAAATCTTAAATTAAAGTTTAAGCTTGAGGTTATGTGTATTTGAGTCGATGTTTATTCCGCTGCAACGTCATTTATTTGCTATAATCGTGCCTTGCATGCTCGGTCCCAAAATCCAATGAGCCTGTGTGCTCGAGCCAAACCCATTAAACCTTTCTAAATTCCATCCAAAATGAATTTGGATTTTCTAACGATTCGTCATATCTGCTTCACCACCATTTGACAATTAAAAGTTAAAAGTTGGCCCACTTTTTGAATGTAACGTTTATTAAACAACCAAACCTAATTCCTTGATCGTTTCGACATCTAAAATCTTGATAAATATTCATTTCTTGGAAAAGTAATTAATTGATACCTCACATTATTGTGAGCATGAGTTGATATGTAATGTTATTCTTTGATTAGCGAGCATGTTTCATGAATTAAAGTTCAGTTATTCCATCTCACCGCCCCTTGTATTCTAGTCGTTTCAATACACTAGGAGTCGGGCTGTGACAAAGGCCTTCCTTGTTCCCAAATTAGTCTCAGTCGAGCTTCCTTCCACCAGAGTTGCCTCATCTACCATCTTAGATTGTTTAGAGGTCAAGAAGGTTCGCTCATGACTTGAGTTTGTGTTGAAGGAAGGGGCGATTTATGCCTTCTGGCAAGTCGAACCCTGAATGCCTCCTGCAAGCCTTCTCCCTCTCTTACTTTTTGTTGATGCCAAAAAGGGGGAAGAAGTTGGCTAATTCTTGTTTAGAGTACGGTTATGACAGTACTTCAGTAGGAATGGAGATCGTGAAGGCTGAAGAAAAGTGCTGATAGGTGGTCAGTTGCTTCGCCCTGTTGCTTGAGGCATTCAATCAAAACTAACCTCAGCCACCAGACTTCAAGAAGCCTTGAAGAAGAAGACCAAGGCTGAAGAGAAGAAAGCTGAAGAGTAATTAGTTGCCTCGCCCTGTTGCTTGAGGCTGGTATTCAAGTGAAATGGGAAATGAATACCTTCAACCGACGTCAGTTGTCAGCCTTGGAAGATGAAGATGAAGGCCTTCTTTGAAGAAGAAGAAGAAGAAGGAGAAGAAGAAGAAGATGAAGACCCTAGAGGTTAGAAGGTTAGGATTGTAGTTTTAGGAACTCAGTTGTAACTGTAATCACTCCCCTACTTGTTATCTATAATAATAAGTTGTTGGTTATTAAAGGTCTTCAGTTATTAACTTCACTTGATGACAACTATATCGTTGTCCAAGTTTGAAGTTAATTTTTTTTATATATTTATCTTGTGCTAACCCCTTTTTCTCTTATAGACTAGAATTCAGTTCTTCTTTTAGTCTTGATGATATCAGTTAGGTTAGTAAGGTGGTGTCAGTTTAGAGTTTTGGCATCATCAAAAAAGGGGAAATTGTTGAGAAAATTAGTAAAGGTTTTGATTTATCCCAAAACCCAACTGACATCAACCGAGTATATAAAACCATCAGTCTGAACTTAGCTAGAGCTCACTGTTTGAGCATAGGGATTTTATCTTTACAGGATTCGAGAAGAAGAAGTCAGTCAGACTAAAGAAGTCAGTTTGTGAAGAACTTGGTCAGCTGGACCTCAAATCGGTTGACTCCATAACTGAACCGTGCAGCTCAAGGATGAAGAGAAGTTGTGTTGAAGTCAGACTTCGCAAAACTGAGAAGAGAAGACTTTGAAGATGTTGAAGGCAGAAGACTTGGAGTCCAGATTCAAATCTACTCGGAAGCACAAGTCAGCTCGAAAACTTACCATAAATGGACCGACAACAGAGACGCGCAAAATGTGAAGGTTGCAGTTGTCATTTTAGGAAAGTTTGCAGTAGAGCAAGTGGAGTGCCATTGTCATAGCGCAAATTCTAGGGTATTAAAACGACTAGAATACAAAGGCATTGAGGGTGAAACAACTAACATTCATCGGGAAACATGCTTGGAACCAAAGGAATAATGTTGTGGAAGCAGTAACAGTAAATTCGTATATTCAATTAACCGAGCAATTAGCAAATTTCAAAGAAACTATCGAGCCAAGTTGTTTATCTTTTGATGGCCAAACATCAATGACTTCGATTTATGAAACGTTGGGTTTAATGAATCCAAATGGGTAGTAGATACAAGTCGATACTTTAATCAAGCAAAGTATTTATAATTAAATTGATCATGTTGGATCTTAATAGGAAATTGAAATAATTGATCTCATTGGTAGGCAAGATGATAAAGAAACGTTAATTCGAATATGATAGGCTCGGTATGAAAATTAGGCAACCATAAAATCAAACATATTAAGAATATGGAATTGCAGTAGAATTAGATTAAGAGTCCAAGGTTACATGTATGAAGACATATAACCTCAAGCTTAAACTTAAACTCGATCAATAACAACGGAGCCGTTCAAGCACACAACACCATCAACATTTCATCCATAGCTTCTTAAGAACTCAAATCCTCAATTTTTATAATTTATTTTCTTCGAAAATTTCCAAATTTTTAAGCATATAAATTTATTTCTTTCAATTGGTGGTATTTTTATACATAACTCTTCTTCAATTTAATATAATTGCCATAAAAAAAAATCCCAATTTTCCTTTTTTATTACCTTCGAAAATTTCATTTCCTTAAGCATATATGTTCATTTCTTTCATTTGAAGGTATTTTTTTCTATTAGTTTATTTTTAATGTCATTTCTATAGCATCAATTCATCAAATACAACATAAGGATAATAAATCCTAATTTTTTTTAAGCCTAATTTTCGGTCCTCATATTATTTCTTAGATATTTCAAGATTTAAGAGTAGTTCAAGGATGGTTTTGATCTTTGTATATATGTGTATGAATTTATGATTAAGCATGCAAGTGATTAGGAAAAAGAAAGAAATCCAAGTTATATATATGAATAGGTATGCCGTGAGTTTCAAGAAAAATAGGAAAATTTGTGCTTTGATTTCTAACATGATTTTGATGATCCATATGTGTTCTCGGAATTAATTTATACATGTTAGAATGATTTATTGGAGAAAATAAACTATATATGTGAGAAATTGCATGAAAATCGATGATGACCAATAAAATAGGATTTTTGCATATTATGATTCCTTTTGTTAAATTGATGATATAAATGAACTCTATGATTATTTCTAAGTATGATTGAATGAAGAAATGAAAGAAATAAGCTCTAGAGTTGAAAAAGTTGAGTTGGGGAAGATGATGAATAGTAAAATTAAAATTTTGATATATATGTCTTGATGGTCCCGGTAACGAGTAACTGGTGTATGGGGGGAATAAACTAGTAGCAATTTTCATTTTGCTTAACGTCTTTTCACTCAGATATACTGCTTAGGTCAGTTTACTCAACAACTGGAAAAGTCAGTTGGAGTAGCTCTACAAGTGAGTTGCTCAGTTGGAGCCAATCACACATCTGGCAGTTCAGCTGGCTCCTATGCCTGAAGTTCAGCTGAATGCCCCAATTGAGGTTTTAATCAGTTTTGCAATGTGAAAGATGGTGGAAATTAAACTCGTTACAAAACCTGAAACCTTTGTTAAAGGGGAAGGTCAAGTTCCCAAATTAGTGCAGTTTGATAAATATGACATGCATATACTCAGTTGGTTAGGTACTAAATTTAAAATACTGAATGTAAAATGCAAAAAGTAAGTACACAGTATTTTAACGTGGTTTGGAGATCAACCTCCTACGTTCACGACTTCTTTTTTGGGGAAGTTCCACTAGAGCTTAAGCGTGCTTACCAAACGCTCCACTTGGATTCCGAATTCCAAGCAAACCTACCCAGTTCGATTCCACATTCGAGCAAGACCTTACAACACTTTTCCGGACAAGTGCACAGCCTAGGTCTTAGATTCCAGGTTCTAAGGGACCTGTTCTTGGATTCCGGGTTTTAAGGGACTTGTTCTTGGATTAAGGGTTACAAGGGACCTGGTATTGGATTACGGGTTCCAAGAGACCTGATGACTTTAATTCCGGATTCAAACTCAGATCTAAGGTTTGGATTTGGGGGGAGTTTCCAACAAGGAAGCCTTCAACACTTTATGGGAGTGGAGGCTTCTACCAAAGGCTCCAAACTCAATCTCTTGAGAGAGAGTCCGAGGAGATATAATACAAGCAAAGACCAAATCTCTAGACTCAATCAGGAAGGGGAACTTCTGAGAGGCTAAGGGGAAAAACATGAGAGAAATCACTCTACTCCGACTGGACTTCTCCGGTGGTCTTCTTTCTTGGAGAGAGATAGAGGTGATAAGCTGTTGTCGTGGCTTCACTATTGATGCTGTCTCTCGGCACTTTGCCACGTTTTTTCTCTACTTGTATCTCCCTTAAAAAGCTTTGGTGTGGAGACTCTATTTACAGAGGGAGATCAAACTAGCCGTTGGAAAGAGCCGTTCGATCTTTGCCAAAAGCATGGCACTCCACATGCTTTACTGAAAACTTTCCTAAAATTGTAACTGTGACCTTTGCTTTTTGCACGTCGTTGTTGTCGGCCCATTTATGAAAAGTTTTCCAGCTGACTTGTGCTCCTATGTAGATTCAAAATCTGGACTGTTACTCCTCCGTCTTCAGCGTCTTCTCTTCTCTGCTTCGTGACGTATGACTTCGATACAATTTCTCTTCACGCTCGACTGTATGCCTTCAGCTGCGTGGGTCAGTTGAGGAGTCAACTGAGTTGCTGTCCAACTAAGTTCGTGCTTCAGTTGAGGTTGATGTCTCAACTGACCTTGAGTCCTAACTGAGTCTGAACCCTAAGCTGAGTTTTGGGCCTCAGCTGAGTTCTTCACAAACCTCCTTCTTTGGACAACGAGATGGTTGTCATCAAGTGAGATCAACAACTGAAGACCTTTAATCACCAACAACTTGTTATAACATATAACAAATTGGGGAGAGATTACAGTTGCAACTGAGTTCTTGCTAAACTACAGTCCTAACTTCTAACCTACTCTAGGTCTTCGTCTCCACCGCCTTCTTCTTCTTTCAAAGAAGGGTTTTCTTCAATAGCAAGGCTGGAGGCTGAGGTCATCCCTTCTTTGACCTTTGGCAGCCTTTCCTTCATCAGCCTTCTATCAAGGCCGGTAGCTGGATTTCTCCTCTTCAGACGCCTCTCCTTCAGCCTTGATAACCAACAAAGAGTCCTTCTTCTCCATCAAGAAGGTCTTTGTCTTAACTCCTTACTGCCATGGCTGGAGGCTCAAGGCTACTCGCCTTTTCTTGAACCTACAACAGCCAAGCATGATGTTCACTCACACTTCAATTCACCTGAGGTGGTATCAACAAAGATATGTTGACCCAAGAAAGACCTACAAGGTAACTGCTTGTACTTCTTCCCCCCTTTTTTGGCATCAACAAAAGGAAGGTGAAGTGCAGGGTGAGCAGGGGGCACTTTTGGCAGCGATTCACGAGGAAGCAAAGGGCGCGCTAATTTTCCTTCCACTTCCAAGGCAAGGATAACCAATTGCAGGGCTGAACAAATATCAGCGACTCGTGGTGCTTCTCCTTGCACAGCTGCTGCAATGGTGAAGGAAGGTAGATCAACTGAGATGAGCTTGAGAACAGGGAAAAATCCTTCATGAACTCATCTCAGATCATGGCCTAGAACTGCCCAGGACTGGTGATGGACATGTAATTAATGACCTGTTCAGGTGATGTGGGATTGCAGATCTTCAACCCGATATGCAATTGGAAGAATATCTCACGGAGCTGCATTAGCTGGTTGACACCATAAAGCACCCACATCATCAGCCGACCTTTGAGGCGTCTGTGTCTCATGTAGCCACGAACATTGTGTTCTTGCTGAAACGATTGTTTCACAGATTCAAGGCTTGCAGAAGGAAAGAACTGCATAGCAAAGTGGTAAGGCATATTCTCGATCTGGTGGGTTTTTCTGAAGAGGAAAATAAACCCTAGCACGAGAGAAACCATAAAGAAAAAATTTCATGTGAGAGAGACAAAAAGTTTTGGAGTTGATGAGATACGAATCCTGGTTGATATGGAAACTGAATTGCAAGGCCCCAATTTATAGGGAGGTTGAGATCAAAATCAACGAATCAAATCAACTCGTGCAGTTTCTTTGGGATAAACGGCAGATTTTAATGCGCCGTTTTAGGAAAAGCTGCTCCAGGAATGACGGTAATGCAACGCGTCATGAGGCGGTGCGGAAAACTCGCGCGCGTAAGGAGATTAGGTTACACTATTTCAGCCCAATCACGATCTACAAGCATAGACTTAGGGACTAGACCAGCTTTTCAATGAGGTGACCGCTTGGCTAATTCAATGCGAATAACTTGTAACTGATGCTTGAATTGAATTCAAAACACTCGCCTTTACAATAAGGAACAAGTTAACATAGCGTTGCTCAGTCAGTGTGGCCTCGACTGACTCCTCTACTCAGCTTACACTCAACTGACACAACTCGTTAGTTCAGTTAAGGGTTGACTCCATCGATCAGTTGAACTGAATGGGGAGGAGATTTCGCTCAGTTCCCCCTCAACTTGTGATCTCCATCTTCATGGCTTCTTCTTCGGTTGGGTTAAGTAATCCAAGGAGTTGACACAGCATCTTGAATTGGGCTTCCACCAAAGGCTTTGTGAAGATATCATCTCTCTGAATGTCAGTGTGAATTTTCTCAACAATGACATCCTTCTTTTTGACAAGATCACGGATGAAGTGATGTCAGATGTCGATGTGCTTAGTTCTGGAGTGATGAACTAGATTCACCGTGATGGTTATAGCACTTGAGCTGTTACAGAAGATGGGTACCTGGCCTGTCTCCACTTCGTAGTCTCTCAGCTATTGCTTCAGCTAGAGGACTTGCATGCAGCAGCTTCCAACTGCCATGTACTCTGATTCAGTTGTGGAGGTGGCGACGCATACTTGCTTCTTAGAGAACCAGAAAACTAATTTCCTTCCTAGGAAATGACAATATCCAGAGGTTGATTTCCTATCAACCCTATCTCCGGCTAGGTCTTTGTCTGAGTAGCTGGTCAGTTCGATGTTATCATCAGTTGGGTACCACAACCCCATGTGGACTGATCCCTTGAGGTACTTGATGATATTCTTGGCTACGTGCAAGTGAGCTTCTCTAGGCTCAACCTAAAATCTTGCACAAACTCCAACTGTGCAGGAGATGTCTGGTCGACTATCAGTTAGATATAGCAACGAACCAATGATTCCTATGTACATCTTGGCATCGATGAGCTTCCCTTCCTGGCCCGGGTCAATCTTCCAGTTTGTATTCATGGGGATCTCGTCGTTCAGCTAGAGGTCAGTCTGAATTTGGAGATTAGCTCCTTTGTGTACTTGGACTGCTTCACCTGCAACCCAAGAAAATAATTCATCTCTTCCATCATGGACATCTCGAACTTGTCCTTCATGAGCTGGGAGAACCTCTTGCACAGATCTTCGGATTTGGATCCAAAGATGATGTCATCGACATAGATTTGCACCACCAGGATGTCTCTTCCAACTTTGATGGTGAAAAGGGTTTTGTCGACTGAGCCTCGAATGAACCCTGATTCGAGTAGAAAGCCACACAAGGTTTCATACCATGCGTGCGGAGCCTGCTTTAGTTCGTATTTGGCTTTCTTTAGCTTGTAGACTCTGCCATCACCAATTTCAAAACCGAAAGGTTGTACTACATAAACATCTTCTTTTATGTCGCCATTAAGAAACACACACTTCACGTCCATCTGATAGAGTTTAAACTTGTGGTGAGTGGCGTAGGCTAGGAAAATCTGAATTGCTTCTAGACAAGCAACTGGAGCGAAGGAGTCTTCGAAGTCTATTCCTTCTTGCTGGCAATATCCTTGAGTTACCAGTCTAGCCTTGTTTCTCACAACACACCCAATGGCGTCACGCTTATTCTTGTATATCCACTTCATGCCAATCACCTTGACCCCCTCAGGTCTTTCAATAAGTTCCCACACGCAGTTTCTGAGAAACTCGTTGAGCTCTTCTTGCATGGCTTGAGTCTAGTGGATACATCCTAAAGCTTCCAAGATGTTTTTGGGTTCAAACACATCTACTACAAAGTATGCAATCATGCTTATATCTCCTACTTACTCCAGCTTTCCTAGTATCCTGAGCTCGTCAGCATACTATGCTTCCAAAGTTGGTTCATCATCAATTGAGGTTCTTGACTGAGTCTAAACATAAGCTGTGGAATCTACAACTTGAGATGATCTTCTGGTTCGGACGCCGGCTTGCAGATTTCCTATTACGGGATCGTTAACGTGGTCTTCATACCACCGTTTGTGCTTCCTTGCTCACTTAGTTGATTTGAGCATCGTGATGGAGTACTCCGGTCTTGGAGATGCTAGAGGTGCCGATCCCGGTTATCTTACTTCTGGTGCAGTTCGATCCTTAGTTGGAGCTGAGGGATGAACTTGGGAGCTGGCTGGTCTTGGACTGAAATGTCCTGGACTGCATGGTTGCTCAGTTGATGCTCATGGCTGAGCTTCAGCTGTGGTTAGCAGTTGGTTAGTTGGCTCTGGAATTCTCCCTGGAACTGAGGCGGGATCTTTAACCTCGTCGTCAGAAGAATATACCTCTTCGACTTCAGTTGACCAGATAAGTGGCTCTGCTAGATTCTTCAATCTTTGAGCATGAGATCTTATCTCAGCTGATTGGGCCAGTGCGCTTTTTCAGCTGCCTGCAAGGTAGCCCGTTCCCTGCATTCAAAAGAAGATTTATCAAACAACACATGAGGTGTTACCTCCATAATTTTGGAGCTAGTGTTGAAAACTCTGTAAGCTTTCATCTTCACAGCATATCCTAGAAATATGCCTTTGACAGCTTTCAACTTGAAGGTTTTCAACTAAGCTTTCCCATTGTTATGGATATAACACTTAGAACCGAACATACGAAAGTAGGAAATGTTTGGCTTCATGTTTCTCCACAGCTCGTATGGAGTGTTTCCTTGTATCTTCATGAGGAGGGATCTATTCTGTGTGTAGCACGTTGTGTTGACTGTTTTAGCCCAAAATCTCTTTGGCAGAGCTGAGCTGGTGAGCATGCAAGTTGCTGCATCCTTCAACGTTCGATTTCTCTTTCAGCTCCATTTTACTGTGGAGTTCTTGCAGCTAAGGTCTAATGAGTTATGCCTTTCTTCTCACAATACTCAATGATAGACTTATTGAGGAACTTAGTTCCACGATCATATTAGATGGAGATAATAGATTTTTATATCCATCAGTTTTGACAATTCTTCTCTTGTCTCATTCTTGTGCGCCATGAAGATTACCCATGTGTACCTCGAGTAGTCGTTAGTAACTACGATGGTGTGCTTATTTCCACTCACACTTTCTGGGGTGACCAGACCGAAAAGATCCATATGGTTCAATTGCAGAACTTAATCCGTCGATGGCGTAAGTTTAAGACAAAATGATGCTCTAGCCAACTTTCCGAGCTGACAGGCCAGTGGTGTGTCGAACTAAACTTCAAGTCCGGCATTCCAACTGCATGTGGTTGGTGAGCCAGCTTGTTCATGGTTTTGAAGTTGAGGTGGTTGAGTCTTTTATGCCATAGCCAGCTTGTCTTTGAGCTGCTCTTGGATACAAGGCATGTTTCTGGTGAGCTACTTGACGAGTCTGTGTAATAGACTCCACCTGATGAAAATTGTCTACCATATAGAAGAATCTGCTTGGTCTTGACGTCTTTCACCTTGCACACTTGTACATCAAACTTCATAGAAAAACCATTATCATACAGTTGGCCTACGGAGAGCAAGTTATGCTTCAATCCATCTACCAACGATATATTTTTTATAGACACTAGTTGAGTTTCAAATGTATCAGATCCTTTGGTTTTTCCTTGAGAGTCATCACCAAAGGTTACATACATCTTTCTCGAAGCTTGATATCTGTGAGAAGATTCATCTGGGGTGTCATGTGTCTGGAGCAACCGCTGTCCAACACCCAGATGGATTTGGCGGCTCTTCTCTTTCTCAATTCATCCAGGTCCTTTTCAGTTGACTCTTCAAGCAAAGCCATGAAGCACTAGTCTTTTCCTACTGAACTGGATGTGGCGAGTCAGTTTCTTCTCCTTCTAACTCGATAAATACGTCAGTATCCTCGACGTCTTCCTCAACGATCATGGCCTTGGATTTCTCCTTGGCTTCTACTCGGAGGGCTTCCTTCTTCTTCATGGAGAGGTTAGGACAGTTGGCTTTCCGCACTCAAAGCAGCCTTCGCTTTGATTCTTCAAGGAGGAATCAGTTGAGCTCCGCCTGCTTCGGTTGATCCTCTTATACTTCTCAATCCTGGAGTTCATCTCCTCGAGTTGCTTGGTCATCTCTTTGACCTTCTTCTCGAGTTCAGACATTTTCAGTCGAACCCTAGCTGAGGGGTCAGTAGACCGTGAGGGTCTGGCGAACTTGAATCTGCCCAATTCAGCTCGAAGCGCCATGGACTTGGAAGTTGAGCTCTACTCGGTCTGTTCTGATTTCTGAAGCTTGCAAGGCTTTAGTCGGAGGATATCATACTCATTTTCCTTGAGTATGGAGAACAGCTTCTCAGTTGTCATCGAACTGAGGTCACTCCGAATTTCATGGACAACTTTATAGACTATCCAATCTTCACCTAACGTTGAGAGAACCTTCAGGTTCATCTCACACTGAGAGTATTTGCTCTTTCTGATACTCTCAATGTCCATTAGGACCTCTGTGAATCTCAGCTCCATCTTGTTGATGGACTCCCTGGTTAGCTGAGAGTTCTCGTACTTCTGACAAGCTAAGGTGAACTTAGTCTCCCTAATCTCGTCAGAGCCTTCACAGAGTGCAGCTAAGGCTTTCCACATACCTTTTGTTGTGAAGCAATTAATAATCTTCGGCAAGTAGGCTTTGTCGACTATGAAAGAGATGACGCTTTTGGTGATGTCATCCAGCTACGCCATGTCTCTTTCTTCTTTAGTGTACTGGTGGGCGCCTTTGGGCTCGTCCTTCATCACCATCTCTCCTTCCCCTGGTGTGATTGTAGGGACCAGCACTGACTGAGTCACTTGGATGGGACCATTTTCTATGGTTTCCCACATCCTGTGATGCCTGGCAGTCAGGGCCATCTTCAGGCGAAACTTCCACGTAGGATAATCATCCACGGAGAACTCCGGTAAGCTTTCCAGCAACGTTGGGTTCATCTTTCCTGCACACCACAAGAGACAGATACAAAAATATGCAGCAGAATGCACCAATTGATTTCAGAAAGGATCTGACCACTGAAAAATCTACTTGACTCACATCATGTGAATTAGAAAAAATAGTCTTTTGAACCACTGCTCGGATACCACTTTATGGTTACGGTAATGAGTAACTGGTGTATGGAGAGGAGGGAAGGAATACACCGGTGGCAATTTTTGTCTTGCTTAACATCTTTTCACTGAGATATACTGCTCAGGTCAGTTTACTCAACAACTGGAAGAGTCAGTTGGAGTAGCTCTACAATTGAGTTGCTAAGTTGTAGCCAATCACACAATTGGCAGTTCAGCTAGCTCATATGCCTGAAGTTCAGTTGAATGCCCCAACTGAGGTTTTAATTAGTTTTGCAATGCGGAAGATGGTGGAAATTAAACTCGTTACAAAAACTGAAACCTTTGTGAAAGGGGAAGGTCAAGTTCCCAAATTAATGCAGTTTGATAAATATGCAATGCATATGCTGGGTCAGTTGGTTACGTACTGAATTTAAAATACTGAATGTTAAATGCAGAAAGTAAGTACACAGTATTTTAACGTGGTTCGGAGATCAATATCCTACGTCCACGACTTCCTTTTTTGGGAAAGTAATCCACTAGATAAGCTTAAGTGTAATTACCAAACACTCCACTTAGATTCCGGGTTCCAAGCAAGCCTAACCAGTTTGATTTCGGGTTCGAACAAGACCTTACAACACTTTTCTAAGCAAGTGCACAGTCTGGGTCTTAGATTCCGGGTTCTAAGGGACCTGTTCATAGATTCCGAGTTCCAAGGGACTTATTCATGGAATCCGGGTTCCAAGGGACCTGTTCATGGATTACGGGTTCCAAGGGACCTGGTATTGGATTACGGGTTCCAAGGGACCTGGTATTGGATTACGGGTTCCAAGGGACTTGATGACTTTGATTCCGGGTTAAAAGTCAGACCTAAGGTCTTGATTTGAGGGAAGTTTCCAACAAGGAAGCCTTCCAAAGGCTCCAAACTCAATCTCTTGAGAGAGAGTCCGAGGAGATACAATACAAGCAAAGACCAAATCTCTAGACTCAATCAGGAAGGGGAACTTCTGAGAGGCTAGGGGAAAGAACATGAGAGAAATCACTCTACTCGGACTTCTTCGGTGGTCTTCTTTCTTGGAGAGAGATAGAGGTGATAAGCTACTGCCGCGGCTTCACTCTTGATGTTATCTCTCGGCACTTCGCCATGCTTTTTCTCTGCTTGTATCTCCTTTAAAAGGTTTGGTGTGTAGTCATCTATTTATAGAGGAAGATCAAACTAGTCGTTGGAAAGAGTCGTTTGATCTCTGCCAAAAGCATGACACTCCACATGTTTTACTGAAAACTTTCCTAAAATGGTAACTACGACCTTTGTTTTTTGCACGTCGCTGTTGTCGGCCCATTTATGGAAAGTTTTCAAGCTGACTTGTGCTCCCGAGTAGATTCAAAATCTGGATTGCAACTCTTCCGTCTTCAGCATATTCTCTTCTCCGCTTCGTGACGTCTGACTTCGATACAACTTCTCTTCACGCTCGACTATATGTCTTCAGCTGCGTGAGTCAGTTGAGGAGTCAACTGAGCTGCTGTCCAACTGAGTCTGTGCTTCAGTTGAGGTTGATGTCTCAACAGACCTTGAGTCCCAACAGAGTCTGAACCCTCAGCTGAGTCTAGGTCTCAGCTAAGTTCTTCAAAACCTCCTTCTTTAGTTCAGCTGACTTCTTCTGCTTGAATCTTGTAAAGGTAAAATCCATACGCTCAAACAGTAAGCTCTAGCAAAGAACATACTAAAGACATTCATTTACTCGGTTAGGGTCAGCTGGAGTTTTGGTATCTTCCGAAATCTCTACTAATTTTTCCATCATATCTTTTGATCAAATTGAAGATGTATATTATTAATTCAAGTATCATAGAGTAAGAATATATGGTAGAAATGAATGAAAGATTTTATTTGTCCAAAACAGTATGAGGACCGAAAATTAGGCTAAAAAAAATATTAGGATTTATTATCCTTATGTTGTATTTGATGACTTGATGCTATAGAAATGAAATTAAAAATAAACTAAGATAAAAAAAAAAATACCTTCAAATGAAAGAAATGAACATATATGCTTAAGGAAATGAAATTTTCGAAGGTAATAAAAGTCAAAATTTGGATTTTTAATCCTAATGATGTATTGGATAAATTGATGGCAAAAATATTAAATTGAAAAAGAATTATGTATAAAAATACCACCAATTGAAAGAAATAAATTTATATGCTTAAGAATTTGGAAATTTTCGAAGAAAACAAATATTAAAAATTGAGGATTTGAGTTCTTAAGAAGCTATGGATGAAATGATGATGGTGCGTTGTGCTCGAACGGCTCCGTTGTTATTGATCGAGTTTAAGTTTAAGATTGGGGTTATATATCTTCATACATGTAACCTTGGAATCTTAATCATATTCTTAATAGGTTTGATTTTATTTTTTGCCTAATTTTCATACCAAGCCTATCATATTCAAATTAACGTTTCTTTATCAAACCTTGCCTGCCAATGTGATTAATTATTTCAATTTCCTATTAAGATCCAATATGATCAATTTAATTATAAATCCTTTGCTTGATTAAATTATCGACTTGTATCTACTATCCATTTGGATTCATTAACCCAGCAACTTGGCTCGATAATTCCTTTGAAATTTGCTAATTTCTAGGTTAATTGAATATACAAATATATTGTTACTGCTTCCACAGAGCAGCCTGCTCTGAAGCTTAAACTTTCTTAAGAATCGAGTCTAGATTTGTTTTCTCTAGACTTAATTGAGTCATCAATGAGTCGAGCACCGCATCTCATCCGGCTAACAGGTACGAAAACTTTTTAAAAGTTCTTCAAAGTTTTGAGAAATATACTATCAAAATTTTATTCTCGATGTCTAAAAGCGAAATAGCTTGAAAACAAGCTTGGATAATCAGGCCGCCGTAGGAATTTTATCCCCTAAAATGCCTAGTGTCTCAAGATTTAATTATAATGGAGTACATGATGATCGGGAAGAATCTCATTAAGACGTTTGATTATTTATGCCCGATGTTCTAGAAAATATAGAATGGATGATAGTAAGAATAAGGCAGCAAAGTAATAATACAAAATTATATGAGAAAATTTTTAAACGATGGCGAAGCCTTAGGCCGATTTCATAAAATTCAGCACAAGTGGTACAAAACTTTGACGTTAGCGCTTCCGAAGGAATAACGCATTTGATCAACGCCCTCTCCGTTAAATAAAGCAAATGAGCGGTTACTTTAGAGACCAGTTATCTTGGATGGCAAAACAGTAAATTTTATCAGTAGGAAGATCAAATCATCGCAACTATATTTAATCAATTTATGTGTTACGGTGCACTCCTTCTAGGGCCGCTTAACGAGCATCGTGACGGGTCAGTTCCAAATCTAATTCCTCCATTGCCTCTCAGAGTTGCGTTTGACTCTGATTGGTATTTAGGGGATCACCTTCTAAGTTCCTGTATTAACTTAAAGTTGAGTGCTTTTTAAGTAATTTAAATTAAGAATTATTCCCTCCGTTCACAAAAGAGTGCCTCATTTGGGTGTCGGCACGTATTTTAAGAAAGCTGGTAAAGTTATTGTGAGTGGAGTTAGGGCCCCACTTATTGAGAGTGGAAGAAGTGGAGTGGAAGTTAAAATTATTGTTAGTGAAATAAGGGTCCCACTTGTTATGAGTAAAAAAGGTAAAATGAAGTTAAAGTTATTGTGAGTGGAATATGGATCCCACTTTTTTGAGTGGAATGAGTAAAATGTGAGTGGAAGTTGTTATGAATATGATTTGATGTGATTGGAAAAAGTGAAGTAGAGCACTTCTTTGTGGACAAATAAAAATGGATAAATAGGGTACTTTTTCATGGACGGAGGGAGTAAGAAAAATAAAGAAGTGAATAAATTAAGAGAAGTATATTGAATACAGTTCTATGGAGATAAAATAAGTAAATAAGTTTTGAAATAAATATTTAAGGATAAAGTATTATATGAAGTAATTTCGATGACAAAGAATTTTTCAAATAATGGAGGTATGTATTTCAAGAAAAGTTGAGAATTTTTAAATAAGGAATTGGTGAGTTTTAATCAAAGAATAGTTGAATAAAAATAAGTATTGTCTAGAATATTCGGTTAATAAGTAAAAGAAATATTCATAATTTTAAGATCAAATTATGTATTGAAGATTTAGAAAGTGATTACTTTAGAGAGCATAAAGAGTTATATTCTTTCAATATAATGTCCAACCTACAAGTAAATTAAGATTAAAAGAATGTTTTAAGAAAAGAAAGTGAATATATTGTTAGAATTTTCCTAATCAATTAAAAAGCTTAAGTATGTAAGTTTTTAAGCACCAACACTAAGAATTTAGCAATAATATTTATAAGAGCTACACTCTCATGCAATAGGTCCCATGCTGTGAGACGGGCGCGTGGGGCGTATTGTGCACGCGCCCTTTTTTTTGCAATAAACTCATATGCACACCACTATATATTCATATGCATTTCACTTTATGTTGATATGCACACCGAAAACTTTTTCCAATTTTTTATTTTTGTCTTTTTTTTTTGCAATAAGTCCATATCCACACCACCATTTATTCATATGCACACCACTTAATTTTCATATGCACACCGAAGAGTATCGATATGCACCAACTATTTCCATTTTTTTATTTATGGTTTTTTTTCTTTTTTTTTCTACGCAGCCTTCGGCTTTGATTTTACGGCCCCGTCTTCGCTCCGATACTAATATAAGGATAATCATCGGGCAACAACTTGAATTTTTCGGCTCGCTCCGAGGCCTTCGGCTCCCCTCGCTCAAATCTTGATCAAAGAAGAAGCGGCAAACAAAACAACGAAGAGACAAAAAAAGAGAGTGCAAAATAAATTTGGAAATTAAAAAAAACGAAAATCGAAAAAAACTAGAAAAAATTGGTGCATATCAATACTCTTCGGTGTGCATATGAATATTAAGTGGTGTGCATATGAATATATGATAGTGTGCATATAAACTTATTGCCAAAAAAAAAAAAAAAATAAGCACGCGCCATGCGTGCGTCTCATGCAAGAATTTACCTATTTATAATGGGTGCAATTCAAAAGAAGTCATAATAAAGTTTATAAAAAGTAAGAGAAACAGTTATTCAAGTAAAAATAATAGAGTTCCAAATGATATATGTGAGATTAGAATATTTCATGAAAAAGGAAATCTTGAGAAACTAAGGAAGTAATTATCAAGAATTAAGAAGGAAATTTCTTAAGAATAAAAATAATTAGTGGATATTGTTTAAGTATGAAAATTAATTATTTTCAAGAAAGTTCTCTTCCAATCTTGAAGAGAAATTTTGAAAGAAGAATGGAATTTTTCAAAATATATTAAAAAAAGAACACGAAGGTCTTAATTTTGTCGTGTTAATGTAAAGGCAAAACTTTTCTCATTGAATCTCACGACTTTTGTTAAAAGGACTAGAGATGTCCTTTCAAGTAGAAGAATATATATATATATATATATATATATATCGACTAAATTGTCAAGAATCAATAGCTGAGTTTGAATGCAAATTCTGTAAGACATCTCGTATTATCCTTAATTTGATAAATATGAACAAAAAAAGAAATGTGAGAATCGACCATATAGAATATTGAGCTACTCCTGCAAGTCAGGGTAATCTAATATACGTTAAGTCTTTAATTGAGTATTCGGCGCACAAATAGATGTGGAGCCAGAAAGAGAACTAAGTTCTTTTCCCGATGTGGATTTGGCGAGGACTACGATTCTTCAATCCTATCATTCCGACTTTAGTTCGAGAAGAGAAAAGATAATAAAATTGTATAATTTTTTCGAGTAAAAGTTTTCGAGTATTAAAAGTTCAAGATTTTCGATGGAAGCAAATTTTGAAAATGCTAAGTAAGAATAATACGACTTCCTGACCCTAGAGGACCCTTTTTTGGTCAAGTATGACCAGATGAATACAAGCATCGGTAAACTAAAAGAATGATGTCTTATTTATGTAAGGACAGAAAGTAAGCAGGATTGAGAAATTAATGAGTCGTCAAAATAATTCTAGATAAAAGCCTTTGGAAGAAATTTTGTGGAAAAGACATCCCTTAAAATCCAGCATTATTTTGACGACTCATGTTCGATGACGAAATTTTGTGGGCCCAAGAAAGTAAGATTACGAACGGACGACATGTTAGAGTTCTGTAGGAGATTCGTAACATTTTGTTGTGCGGC
The DNA here is from genome assembly GCA_029490685.1 of Schizonepeta tenuifolia. Lineage (NCBI taxonomy): Eukaryota > Viridiplantae > Streptophyta > Magnoliopsida > Lamiales > Lamiaceae > Schizonepeta > Schizonepeta tenuifolia. The sequence continues at coordinate 25,650,028 of CM055957.1, forward strand.
AATCCAATATAAAGAATTATGGAAGAATTCTCCAAGATGAAGATGCCAAAGACGAGATCGAGATGAAGATCATTAGACATAAGAATGTAAAGAAGTTTCAAGAGCTTGAGTGGAGCGTTAACTAGTTCTTTCCAAAAGAATGATATTATGCGGTAGCGCCTCGTCAAAAGAATCAAGTATAGTTACCGAAAATGATGTGACTAGTGATGGAGTACGATTATAAGATTTTCTAACACCTTAGAAAAGTTGACGATGTAGAAAGAAAGAGCCCGAAATAGAAATCTTCCTCAAAAAGGAAGTCAGCAGAAGAAAATTGACGTTATGAGAATATAAATTGTTCAACTTTCCATTGACGATAAAACGAGTAACTGCCTTTCTCACCATTATTCAAGACCTAAGACCCCATATTTTGATACGATATAGGGTTAAGCTCGGAAAATAAGACGATGGAATTCTCGAAAGGTAGAAGACAACGCTTCGATGAACCATAATAAATTCACGTAAGGAACGACGATGAAGTGAAAGGAAACTTGCGTTGAGCTAGCGATAATTTCTAAGTTTTGCATCTCAGAAGCACGAAAATGCGCCAAAATTAGAAATAACAATTTGGGAGGAAATGAATGAAGAAAGATACGATGTTATAAGAGCAAAATTATATATTTGCGCCAAATTCTAAATTCGGATGTAATTAATCAACATCTCGAATTCCTTACCTATAGATGGCCGAAAAAGAACAACTACCTAAAATTTTGCTAAGCACGTTAAGAATCATTATATTAAATAAAGAAGGCAAAATTATGACCTCTTTATGAATTTTCTAAAAAAAAAAAAAAAAACTAATAGAGTAAGATTTGAAGGATGTCATACGAGTTTATTAAGAGACGACGAAACCTATCCGTCAAAAGAAGTTCAAAATTGACAAGAGATATACATTGAAAGTTAAAATGAGAATCTGAGATAGAAGGTTAAAATTTTTCCTTCTAAAAAGAATTTCTTCACACAGAAGTTACCATGAAAAAAGAAGTATAAATTTATAAATATATATATCGAACGATATAAAGGGGACTAATATTGTTCCTTACAAGTTAGTTTACTTTCGAATTTTAAAGACTTATTTAAAGTCTTCCTAAGTCTCTAAAGTACGAATACGATTGAAGTATGCACCTTATTATGAGGACGAATTCTCAAACTGAATGTCGATCGTTAGAAATAATTCGAAGTACTATAGCATCACAAGGATTCGATAGTAAGAATGAATTGGTGTCGCCACTTAAAATCATAGTAATCGTTGAAGAAATGACGACGAGGAAGCCAAGAGTAAGATTGGAGATATATTCCCGAACCCTCTTCTGAAAACTAGCAAATTTCGGGACGAAATTTATATAAGGGGGAAGAAATGTAATTCCCCGAATTTTCTAAGCTTAATTAGTCGATCTAAAAATGTCTGATTATGCCTAAATGCATGCAATTAGTTATTATAAATAACTTTGAGCGAGATTATGCGATAAAAAATTTTTGAGGAATAAATTGTGCAAAATTACCAAAATGCCCCTGAATGGTATAAATGAAATTTTTTGCATTTCGGAGATTCAAAACGATAATGTAAAGATTTCTATCAGCTTAAGAACGTGAGAATTAGTATAAGTTCGAATTTCAGCGAAATCCAAGATGGTTGACTTTTCATGAATAGTACTTTGACCGAAAAGTCAACTTTTGGTCAACTGTCCCTGATTTTCGTCTAATTAGTGTCATTGGAAATTAAAATTTAATTTATGACCAATGATACAAGTTTAAGAATTTTCCGAGTTCGTTTGAATTAAATTTGAATTTAATTTCTTCAAGGAATGAATATGTAGTATTTTACGGCTTTCTTCGTTATTCGGAATTTGTACCTCAAAGTTGGGCATTTCCAAAACTAGAAATTATTTAATGACTAATGACGCAAGTCAGAGTGAAATCCGAGGTCTACAAATTAAGTTTTTAACCATATTTAAATAGGAGAAGAATATGATAGTAAAATTTTCGACTTCCTTCGTTATTTGGAATTTATATATGAAAATTGGGTGTTTTAGAAATCTATAAATTATTTCGTAAGTATTGGTGCAAACTAGAGTGAAAATGGGTGTTTAAAAAGTGCCGATGACGGACTTTAAACTTTTAGAATAAAGAGGGGTATTTGGACTCGAATAAAATCTTTTCTACTGGGAAGTTTTACCCGACAAAGAGACCAAGTTCAATATATTGCTTAAAACCTCATCCTATCTAGATCATTCATACCACTCTATTTAATCATCCACACTCACACTCTCTCTGCCAACAATAACACACACACGCACACACACGTAATACACACATATCATTTCTCTCTCTTCTCTCTTCTATTCATCCCCACGGTACTCTCTCTCTCTCTCTTCAACATCTCTCTTCCTTCCTTCCATGGCCATGGTTGCCGAGCCACCAACTTCACCATAAGCTATCACTTTCTTCCATTAAACTTCAAGGAAAAGAAGCTAAGAAGCTAGAAATAAAGTAGAGATCATCGAGAGCTTGAAGAACAAGTAAGAAACTCCATGTTTTCTTCTTTTCATTTCCATGGCAGTCGTGCATTTTCTCTTTTAAACTCTCAAGTTTTCTTCTTTTAAACCAGGAAAGGAAGCTAGAGTTGCAAAGGAAGCAGGATAGATCATCAAGTCCAAGAAGTTAGTAAGTTTTTAACCTTAAAAGCTTAAGAAATCCATGTCTTTTCTTTCTTAGATATTTTAAGATTAAAGAGTAGTTGAAGGATGGTTTTGATCTTTGTATATATGTGTATGAATTTATGATTAAGCATGCAAGTGATTAAGAAAAAGAAAGAAATCCAAGAAAAAGAAGTCGTGGATGTAGGAGGTCAATCTCTGAACCACGTAAAAATATTGTGTCGTTTATTTCCAGTATTTACATTCTATATTTTCATTTCATTTATCTAACCAATTGACTCTGCATACAAACTGCACATTTACAAACTGCACTAAGTTTTGGGAACTTGACCTTCCTCGTTTTCATAAAGGTTTCAGTTTAAGTAACGAGCTTTAATTTCCACCAACTTGCGCATAGCTTAACTCTTTGAAACCTCAGTTAGATTACATAGTTGATCCTCAGGCAAAGAAGTCGGTTGTACACCTGACTCTGTGATCAGCTCCAACTGACTTTCTCAGTTGTTAAGCGAACTAACTTGAGCAGTTAACTCAGTGAAAAGATTTTGAAAGTAAGAAAATATGCTACTGGTGTATAACACCCCTCTCCTCCATACACCAGATATTCGTTACCGGGACCATCAAGCCACCACTTTCTGCACTGTATACTCTTCAAAACCTCTTCACCCTAGTCTCAAGATCTTTCGACTTTATAGAAGAGGATGATTCCTATTCTCAGTTCAAGTATTAACAACTAGAATGCACAATTGGTGATCAAACAATAGGACATGAAAAGGCACAAGAATAAAGAAAAGGAGAAAAAAATCACGATTAAGCAATTAAAATCGAAGTTCAAGATAAAATATTCATCTACTTTTTAACCATAAGATAATAAGAAGTTTAGCCACACATATTCATGACAAAGCAACATGAGCATTCAAATCTAAACATAAAGACAGAAAAACCTTAGTGAAGTTCTTGGAATTGGATCTCTTGTCTTCTCCCTGTTTCAACTATTTTAATCCTAAGTTTCACGCATTTAAACGTAATCTTTGTAGATTAAGTAAGTAAACTCAAGTATCGTCTCACAAGAAAAACTTAGCAGGGAAATTATTTCTATTGCTACGGAAAAGAAAATAAAGCAGTAAAATCAAGGGTTTATTTTGTTTATAACTAGGCAAAAAAAAAGAAATTCAAGCATAAGAAATTAAACCTAATCTAATGAACGCAGGGAAATAAATCATGAAATAATTCAATTAGCAAAAAGAAAAACAAAAGAACTCACAAACTTTAATTAAAAGTAAACTTGAAATCGCAATAGAATCCGTGGTGTTGATGTTCGTTAATCCGAAAATAAATTACTAAAATATGAAAGTAATAAACTAAGAACAATGTAAAAAGTGTTTTGGATGCTAAAAAACTAGGGAAAAATTGCGCACAAGGAGAAGAGGTGCGGAATAAACTAAATAAACCCTATTTATAGTAAGTTCATGCCTTCAGGCCGCCATGGGCCAAGCGGTCGCTTAGAGGGCTGAGCGATCGCTGGCCCTGTTCTCTCTACCCAAATTCTCCACCAAGCGATCACTTAGGGGGTCAAGCGATTGCTTGACCCCTTCCTCTGTCCGAAAATTTGCTTCGTCAAGCGATCGCCTCAAAGCCGAGCGATCGCTTGACCTAGCTCGCTGCTCCCTTGTTCCATCCTGAGTGATTGCTTACAACACTTCCACTCCTGCTCGTCTCAAACTCTTCTTCTCTCTTTCTTGATCTAAATACCTACAACTCAATGTCAAAACAACCAATTTCCACACAACACTTGGTCCAAAAGATTTGTACACTTTCTATAACAAAATATAACCATTTTGCAATAAAACCAACAAAAATGTACCACCTAGACTAGACAAATCACAACCAAATGAAGGTAAAACACTCCCAAAAGCTCTAAATCTCCAAAAGCCAAAAGATGTAAAAATTATGCAAACGTTTGTCAAAAAGTGTCTATTCTAAACCCTAACTAATGTATTTATACTTAGGGGACAAATATAACTCGAGTAGGAAGAGAAATCGGGCAGAAAAAAAGAAAATCCCCATATTTGGGCTTACCATGCAGTCGTATGGCGGACTGCATACCCCTTCTACAACTGAAATTGGCGCCATATGCAGTTGAGTATGCAGTCGCATACCTCAACTGCATGTCTCTGAAATTCTCGGCTTTCTCTCTACATTGCAGTTTAGACATGCAATCGCATGCTAGACCGCATGCCTCTTTCAACTCATTTTTCTTCACTGCTACTCTGTTTCTTAAGTCGTTTCTTTCTATGAGCTCATACCAAATCGAACTTCACTCTCCACACTCAATTCTCTGCCTTTTATCATTCAAATCCTACAAAATTATCAAATTACAAGCAAGTATCAAATTCTTTCAAATTAACAAAATATAAGCTCAAACTTACTTGTAAACACGATTTCCCTCTACTAAACATCAACAATTAAGCCCCAAAATGAGATGAAAATCCATGTTTAAAAACCCCACAAACTTAACGGTTTGTTTGTCCCTAAATAAAAAAACAAAGAGAAAACTAAAATACACAAGGATTTAGGCGACGTAGTGACTTCATGTGGCTTTAGAATTTTCTTAAAACAAATGATGACTTACAATCATATCAATCACCATCTAATAGATCTCAACAATTTCAAACATCGAGCCTCAACACTTTAGAATCCTCACAAAATGGATAATATTCAAATAATCACTCAACTCTCAAATGTATAGATAGGACAATAATCTCTCAAATCAAAGTAATGCATGTAGCCCACCATAAGCTTGCAAATTGTCTATATTCTCCATCACTTAAATGTGTGCTTCTAGACAAGATCAAAAAGGACTTTCACAAGGTTGTAATGTAGGCTCTTTGGTTAGGTTAGGAATATATGACAAAGTAGCTTAAATCCCCACAAATAATTGTAACAAATCTACTCTCATATTTAAAACCTCAAACCATAGCAACTCTATTCAAGCTACACAACCATTCACATGCTAGCAAATCCTTCAAACTCAAAAATATCACCCATTTATGCTCAATTTTTCACAACTTTTTATTTCTTCTCTTTTTTTTTTTTTCTTTTTCTATATTTTCTTTGAGCAATCTTTTTTTTTCCGAGCTTACATGGGTTCATAATGCATACCAAGCTAGCTAAAATCCTCATCTTCTCAATCCCCAACCTTATCAAATCCACCCAATTCCACGGTTCAAGAAAGAACAGGTTAAAGCTCAAACTGGGTAAACTAGGATCACATTAATGTTTGGACAAAACAAAAGGCAAGAATGGGGCTAAGAAAGATAGCCTTAAGATCAATGCAAGTTCTAGAGACATACAAACATGCTTGATCAACTCACACACAAGAAAGAATAAACCGTGAAAATATGCAACGGTAAAGGCTTAAAATCTCACACGAGTTTAACATAATTCAAGCAATTGAAGCCAAACATCTAGAACTATTAATCACTACCCAATAACTCATCACATGTTCACAAGCAACTAATTCCAAATCCAACACTTTCATCACAAGCTAAGTTACACAATCAACCAAAAACCATGCCTATTCTAAAAGAAAAACCAACTTTAATTCCAAGACTTACTAAAAAAAAACTACTACTAAAATAAAAACAAAAATTTACTTAAGAATCAATTAAATGAAACAATCAAACCCCAACTCCATCCTCCCAAACTTATTCAACTATATAAAATAAAGTCGAATAAGTTTGAAAATAAAGAAGGAAGTTGATTGTACTAGAACACGCATAAAGATAGATTAATCCCTTTTTAAATCAGAAATCAACCAACCAATAGCATACTCTTGTTTTCTAAAAACACGCAACAAACTATCAAGCTCATGGGAAGAAAGATAAGCTGATACAATTACCGGATAAGTCACATTCTCTCCCAAAAATGCGTATCTCAAGTGCTCGGGAAATGGCTTCAATTCAAGCACGGACGGTCCCTCCTTTTGTAGCTTGGGATCATCCTCTCTTCTCAAGGGCAAGAATCTTCCTCCTCCCCCCTTTTTGAACTCCTTCACACCATCTAAAACACTACAACACTCAAACAACTCAAGGCCAAAAGCATCATTAGTAGACAAAGAATCAAAACAAGAAGAGAAAATAGAGTAAGAAAAACAAGCCTGCAATGGATCAAGTGATGCTTTTCAAATGGTCGACTCAACACAAGAGTCAACTACATCGATAACCTTGCATTCCTTCATAGGTTGGCTATCAAGCTCTCCATAAAACTTCAAAGCATTATAGATGGATAAAGTGCGACTCTCATCATTAACTCTCAATGTGAGCTCCCTATTAGCAACATTAATGAGAGCTCGCCATGTCGCCAAGAATGGTCGACCTAGAATGAGGGGCAAATTCTTGTCTTCGTCTATATCGAGCACAACAAAATCAGTAGGAAATATAAACTCGTTAACCTTTACAAGAACATTTTGCACTATGCCTCTAAGATAAGCCACCGATCGATCCGTCATTTGGAGAGCTATAGTAGTAGGCCAAATCTCCCCAATCTCCAACTTCTTGAAGATAGAGAGAGCCATCAAGTTGATGCTCGCTCCAAGATCACATAGAGCCCTTTCAAATGGCTTTCCTCCAATGATGCAAGATATAGTAAAACTCCCTGGATCCTTGATCTTCACCGGAAGCTTCCTTTGCAAAATGGTATTGCACTTCTCATTGAGATTCATGGTCTCATAAGCTCCTAATATTTTCTTTCGAGAAATTACATCTTTAAAGAACTTAGCATATCTTGGCATGTTTTGAAAAGCATCTACCAACGGAAAATTAATATGCACTTTCCGGAAAATATCCAAGAGCCTAAAAACTGTGCATCATCCTTCTTCTTTTGGTGCCTTTGAGGAAACGAAATCACCACTTGTGTAGAAAGAGATGGTAATATCGGCACCGATTTAGTGAGAGGGGCCGGTTCGACCACCGCTTTGCTTCTCGGAATTTCTTGCACTTCCTCCTCAACAACCTCTTCTTCCATACTTTGCTTTTGGTCATCACTGGGCATCGTAGGTCCTTCATAAGAAGTACCACTTGATGGTCCCGATAATGAGTAACTGGTGTATGGAGTGGGGGAATACACCAGTAGGGATTTTTAAAAACTAACCTAAAAATCAATAAACAACTCTTGGTGAACTTGGCAGTTCAGCTAGCTCAACAACTGTAAAGGACAGTTGGAGCGTTTCACTCAGTCAGGATCAAAGATGACTGAGGTTTTAACTAGAGAGTCTAACTTTGTAGAATGTGGTGGGTTTTGACTCGTTACAAAACTGAAAACCTTTTGAGGGAAGGTCAAGTTCCCTAAACCATATTAGTGCAGAATTAAAGTTTGTTTGTGTGTAGTGGTTAGCAGGTTAGTAAACTGAATATAAATGCAGAATGTAAAATACAGGAAAGTAAATGACACAGTATTTTAACGTAGTTCGGAGATCGACCTTCTACATCCACGACTTCCTTTTCGGGGAAGTAATCACCTAGATAAGCTTATGCGTGCTTATAAAATGTCCAACTTTGTTTACAAGTACCAAGCAACCTAACCAGTTCGATTATGGGTTCGAACAAAATCTTACAACACTTTTACGGGAAAGTCTACAGCCTACAGTTCTTTTACGGGTAAGAACAAAGCCTGGGTCTTAGCTTCAAGGTTCTAACGGAGCTAGTTTCTTTGATTACGGGTTCAAAGAAAGACCTGGGGTTTGGGGGTTTGGGTTTTCCAACTAGGAAGCCTTCTACACTGAGAACAGTGGAGGCTTCTTCTTAAGGCTTAGAAACTCAATCTGCAAGAGAGAGTTTGCTTGTAATCTGTATAAGAACCTATTAAAAATCTAGACTCGATCAAAGAATGGGCTTTTTGAGAGGCTAGATGGGAAGAACAGGAGAAGGACTTCACACTCTACTTCTACTGGTTCTTCAGCTCGGCTGGTTCTTGAGCGAGAGAATCTGCTCATGCTTCTTTGCTTATCTACATTTTCTTCAGCTCTCTTTCACTCTTCTTGGGTTGGGAAGTCCTCTATTTATATAGAGGGAGGTAAACTAGACATTGGAAGTAGCCGTTTGACCTCTGCCAAAAGTATGACACTCCGTCTTCTTTTCTGTAACATTTCCTAAAATGGTAAGTGCGACCCGTGCTTTATGCACGTCCTCTTGGTCGATCTATTTATGAAAAGTTTCCTTGCTAACTTGAGCTCTTGAGTAGATTTGAACTTCGAACTTCAACTCTTCTACTTTCTTCGTCTTCAAGGTCTTCTCTTCTTGACTTTGGGACGTCCGACTTTATCACACCTTCTCGACATGCTTAAACTGCATGGAATAGCTGAGGAGTCAACTGAGCTTTAGTTCAACTAGCCAACTTGCCTCTTTAGTCCGACTGACTTCTTCTGCTTGAAACCTGTAAAGATGAAAATTCCTATGCTCAAACAGTGAGCTCTATTTAAGTTTAGACTGATGGCTTCATCTCCTCGGTTGGGGTCACTTGGGTTTTGGGATGAATCAAAATCTCTATTAATTTTCCTAACACCACTCCTCAAACTTGTGACCTTGCAATGCTCTTTCGGATTGACAACCGTAATGCTTGGGAATTGCCCTTGTTGAGGTTGCCCTTCAATCAAGGTCACCATTTGTCCCAATTGAGTTTTCATCATCTTCATGTGAGTCTCCAAAGCTTCAATAGAAGACTCCATCTTCCAAACTTAGCATCATTAATGGTTATGTATTTTCTGAGCAAATCATCGGTACTCTCCTTCTTTGGCTCATTAATGACTCCATTAGTAACAGAAAATCCAGGTGGGGGCTGTAGTGCATTGTTCGGATTTCCATAAGAAAAATTCGGATGTCGATTGGGTTGATAGTATTGACATTAATTTCCTTAAAAATTTCCTCCATTCATATTGTTCACCCAATTAGTCTCTTCCATCCGCACTTGCTCCAAAGTTTGTTGCTCTGGCTGCCTCAAGCTCAAAGAATCAATCTTGTTGGGACATATGCAGAGCTTCTCCTTGAATCTTTCCCAACACTCATAGAAGGTTTCTCCATCAAGCTCACTGAATTGCACTATCTCTATCTTCAATTTTAAAATAAGGCCCAGAGGATAGAACTTCAACAAAAAATTCTGAGCAATGTTATCCCAAGTTGTATCAGCCCCGAGCACCAAAGATTGGTACCACATCTTTACCTTATCCTTCAATGAGAAAGGGAAGAGACGAATTCTGACAGCCTCATCAGGAACTTGATTGATCTTAGTAGTGCTGCACATTTCCAAAAATTGCGCAGATGCTCATTAGGATCATTCGTCACATGCCCTCCATATTTGTTCGCCTGAACCATCTAAATCAAACTCATCTTCAACTCAAAATTAGTAGCATTAAGCCCTAGTTCGGGTATGACTCTTGCATTCAAAGTAGGCTAGAAGGTCTTCTGAAGAGGTGTCGAACGACGCATGCGCTCTTCTTCTCTTGCTATAAGCTCATCGATAGTCCTTCTGAGAGCTGCTACTCCTCAGTTGTGGCCATGTTTTTCTTCCTTTTCTTAGCGTTGTTACGCCGAGCAGTAGCTTCAATTTCAGGATCTAACGGTACTAGTTCTTCTCCACTAGCACGCGTGAGCATAAACTTCCTACAACTAGAACAAGTAGAATATGAAAATTAAACTCAAAATAAACAAACTGAAAATAAATGTCTAAACTAGTCTCAATCAATTTAATCACAATATCACATATCTTATATCAATCCTCGGCAACGGCACCAAAAACTTGTTCGCTATTATATTAGCACTGCAAGTGCATAGTTAAATTGTAGTAAACAAGGTCGAATCCACAGAGATTGAACGTAAGATTCACAAGTACTGTTTTCAATAGACATACACTATTTAGACTCTTGAATAATGATTTTTATGCTTAACTATTTATAATTAGGAAACGAAAATTAACTAGAGCAAAGTAAAGAGAAAATTTGGAATCAAATAAAGGAGATATTATCTTATAGCTTCGATTTCAATTGATATTCAAACTCAAACTCATTTTAATCAATTAATCATTTAAAGGCCTCGATTCTCCCTAAGACAATCACAAAATTAGTTTAAGTCTGTTATCGCGGTAAATAAACCGTGGATTATAAGCTAGAAATTATTGTGTCCAATCAATTGCTAACTTATGACTCCTAATTGTTCCTAAGATTCTTTATCTACACCCTAGTCTCAAAATCTTTTGACTTTATTGAAGAGGATGTTTCTACAACTAGAATGCACAATTGGTGATCAAGCAATTGAACATGAAAAGGCACAAGAATAAAGAAAAGGAGAAAATGTCACGATTAATCAATTAAAATCGAAGTTCAAGATCAAATATCAATATACTTTCTAACCATAAGATAATAAGAAGTTTAGCCACACATATTCATGACAAAACGACACAAGAATTCAAATCTAAACATAAAGATAGAAAAACCGTAGTGAAGTTCTAGGAATTGAATCTCTTGTCTTCTCCCAAAAGCTCCAAATCTCCAAAAGCCAAAAGATGTAAAAATTATGCAAAAGTTTGGCATAAAGTGTCTATTCTAAACCCTAACTAATGTATTTATACTTAGGGGATAAATATAACTCGAGTAGGAAGAGAAATCGGGCAGCAATCCGCGTATTTGGGCTTACCATGCAGTCCAGCCATGCAGTCGCATGGCAGACTGTATACCCCTGCTACAATTGAAATCAGCGCCACATGTAGTTGAGTATGCAGTCACATACCTCAACTGCATGTCTCTGAAATTCTCAGCTTTCTCTCTACATTGCATGTAGTTTAGATATGCAATCGCATGCTAGACCGCATGCCTCTTTCAACTCATTTTTCTTCACTGCTACTCTGTTTCTTGAGCCGTTTCTTTCTCTGAGCTCATACCAAATCGAACTTCACTCTCCACACTCAATCTCTGCCTTTTATCATACAAATCCTACAAAATTACTAAATTACAAGCAAGTATCAAATTCTTTCAAATTAACAAAACATAAGCTCAAAACTTACTTGTAAACACGATTTTCCTCTACTAAACATCAACAGTTAAGCCCCAAAGTGAGATAAAAATCCATGTTTAATAGTGTATCGAACTGAGTGATAGCTTCGACTGTCTCTCTCAGTTGTTGAGCATCGTGAACTGAGTAATTTTCAACAAGTTTTGAAAAATTACCACTGGTGTATCCCCCATACACCAATTAACTCGTTACTGGGACTATAATAATGTAATACCCCAAACTTTTCTAAGTCTTTAAGTGCGTATTAAATAAGTTAATATGCCCATATGATGTGTTTTGAGTGCTAAAACTTTCCAAGAAAATAAATTTTCTTGTGAAATGACGAAAATGCACTTACGTGCTTTGATGTGATTTTCCTCATTTCAATTATTCGAATCGAGTATGTGATGCATTGTTTGAGCATTAATATATGAGTTTGAGCTTGAGTATGAATTTCGGAAAATTCTGAGAACTTTAACTTTTTGATGAATAGTAACATTAACCGAGAAATCACTATTCATCAACCGACTCCGAATTTAGTCTAATTAGTGTCATTTGAATCTAGAATTTAGTCTAACACTTTTGAGATAAGACGGGGAATTTTTCGAGATTGTTTGAACGAAGTTTTAAAAATAATTGCTTAACGGCATAATTAACCGAGCAGTTTTTATGATTTTCTTCGTTAGATGAAATCTTGATCTGAAAATTTGATATTTAGATTCCTTAATTTATTTTGGGAGATATAAGACGAAGTAGAGAGATTTTCAACATCGGGAAAGAGTCGAAGAGGGTTATTAGACGTTTGGAAGTTTATCACTCATCTTAACTCATTCTTCGAACCTTGGTATCTACCTCATATTCCTTGTTTGTTTCTGAGAGGCTCAAATTGGGGTAATGATAAACTTCTCCTCGAACGTCTGCGTACCTATCTCGCACTTGTCTGTACATTTATATTTCTTTTTCTTCTATGTAGTTGCGCCATAAGTCTTAGTAATCATTGACAATTCCCTAATGAAAACCTCTATTATAATTGTCCAACCTAGGAAACTTCTTATTTCATTCTGACTGGTAGTCGATTTCCTTTTTGAGCATTGCCTCAACCTTGGCATGAATCTATCTTAACATCTTCTGTCGACACTATATATATATATATATATATATATATATCTCCATAAAACATCACTTTCTTCAATCGAACTTGCTCTTTTGAACTTGGCATCTAGTTCTCGACTCTAGGCGTTCTAGCACTATTCGTAAGTGTTTTTTCGTGTTCCTACTCATTCTTAGCGTATATGAAATTGTCGTCAAAGAATACTAAACAATTTTTTTTCTAAGTATAGGTGAAATCGTTATTCATGAGGTTCATGAACACTACGGAGCACTAGCCAACTAAATGACATAACTAAGTATTCGTAATGGTCATATCTGGTTTGGAAGATAATTTTAGGTATCTCACCAGTTTATCCTTTAACTAGTGATGCTTAGTTCTTAAGTCTATCCTCGCATTTGCACTTGTTTCTTTTAAGCTTATCAAGGGGTCTTCTATTCTCACAAAAGGATACTTATCCTTAAGGGTTATCTTTATTTAACCTTTGACAGCCTATATACATTCTCGTAGAATCATCCTTCTTCGATGATGAACATCTAAAATGTTTTCCATGGTGAAAACGTTTGTCTAAAGAAATCGTCATCTAACAATTCTTGCAGTTGGATCCTAAGCTCCTCTAACTCTTTCGATACCATTCTACATAAGGCCTTTGATTTGGGAGTTGCTCGTAGTTCTAAGTCGATCGTGAAATCTACACGACAATCTGGTGATAAACCAGATAATATTTTTGAAAAGTCATTTTCATATTCGTTCACAACGCTCACGTTTGAATGATCTTCTTGGCTCCTAGATCTCCAACTAGGTACACGAGATAAACGATCGTATCACTCTTCTTCATCAACATGTTGGCTTGTAGGGCGGATATTTTTTTGATATCCTCCTGCCCATCGATATTTCATATGATTCTGTAGGTTCTCTACTCGGAGTTTTGAAAGAGATTTTTCTCTCGTTGCCGAGAATCGGGGTAATTCTCAAACAACTAGTCCATTTCTGAAATTATATATATATATATATATATATCGTACATTTTATTACTTTCCAATCGATTGCTATGTTCTAACAGAAAGACCCTAAATTAAATTCTATGCTCAACGAAACTAAGGGAATAACACTATGAGATTATCGTCACTCCCTGAAGCGTAATTGTTCCTATTTCACAATTAGAGCGTCCTAGTTCTACTCCTAAAGGTTAACAGGTACTAATTATTACCGAATATAAGGCTCTAAAATGAAGCAAAAATTATGGCAGGGTAATTTTTAAGGTTCGACCCATACCTGCCAAATCTCCCTTACCTTCATTATGCCCCTCCTGCCTAATCATGTATGCGCTTGCATTCTGTTGTGATTGTATCAGCTGTGGCTGTGACTGGACTTGAGTTGTATTTGATGGTTGAAGCTGGCCGTACTGAATTGGTTTTGCCGTCCGAAGCAGCGTTGGGCAATCCTTCCTTATATGCCCCAGCATCCCACATTTAAAACATCTATCCGTGTTGGCTAGACACATACCCTCATGCTTCTTATCACATCTAGGACATGCAGAAACTTCCTGTTTCTGTTCTGCCGCTTGCCTCAATTCTGGGCAATTCCTCTTAACGTGTCCCCTACGTCTGTAGTTGAAGCAAACACCAGAGTTTGCTAGACAATCACCGGGGTGTTCCTTACCACACTTAGGGAAAGTTGGATTAGTGATTTTTCCTTGGTTACCGTTCCTTGGCTGCCCTTGCAGCTGTCCTAGTAGATTGTTTCTCTTGCCTTGCCCTGACTGTTTATTTCCCTGTGGTTTATTCATTTGCTCTACTTCATTTCCATAGTTACTTCCTTTTCCTGGCTGCTGGAAACTCTGCCGAGTCCTATTCTATTTTTCTTGATTGTTGTGGCGCTGGTAACACTCACTGCTACTCCTTTCCCATTTCCTCTTTCCCTTATGGATAATATTATTGTTGGAAGGGTTTTAGGTTGAAGTCTGGTTTAGTGCTGGTGTGGGCATTACCATCTTTCCTTTATTAGGCACTAATGCCTCTATTTCATGGACTCGTCCTAGTAGTTCTGCATAACTCAGTCCCTCCTGTCTGGCTACTGCTATTCCTAGTTCATACTTAAGTTCTCCCTGAAGCTTCCTGGCTATTTCCTTCTCAGTTTCGACTTGATCGGATACATACTTTTCATAATATGCCTCCTTAAAATCATTTCAAGTGGTTAGAGCCGCTTGCTCTACCGGCATAATTCTCTGTCTAGTCTTCCACCAATACTTAGCTGGTCCGGTTAGCTGATACCTAGCACATAGCAGGCGCTATTCATCACTAAGTCTAATCGGCTCAAAGATTCTCTCTATAGAACGTATCTATTGCTCGGCCTCACTCGGATTACCAGATCCATCGAAATATGGTGGTTTTCTTCCGAAGAATAAATCCTCAATGCTATGACGTTGCGGAGATAGGGGAAATGAAAAGGTTGCTGAGTGTTTTTGCCTTTCCTCGCTTATACGTTGTTCTTGACCTCTATCAGACTCTCAAGGACTATCAGGTCCTCTTCGATCGTTAACAGCTCTCAGCGACATTTTTAAAACTATAAGATACAAAAATTCTCTCATTAGTACTTGCGTTTAAGCCTTCATTTTCTCACAAACCCTTTCTTTTCCCACTTAATACTTTCACGTAAACTAGAATAACAAATTAACTTTGATTCTAGTTCCTTCAACTTTTAACCTCCAAGGTTAAATTAAACACTCGTTACACGAGTTCATTTGGCATTCTGGTTTAGTTATACGATTCATAAGAAACTTTCTTGTGACTAAAACCCTCTCATGGGTCATGTATATTATATATACATCAAAAAGAATATGTTAGTTTTGCCTTTAATAAGGACTTATACAAAACTAGACTACAACGAGTCTAAGCTAGGCTAACTGCCTACGTGTACAGGATGCACTAACATATTGCATTACTGTACTACTGGAAGTACTAGAACGGAAACGATTCATAAAATTTCGTATCCGTTGGAGTACTACAAAACTATCTAGTTACTGATCCGACTATGTACATAACAAAAGGCTACTATACTACTATGCATCCCTGACGCCTTGCTCAACAAACTGCGATCAAGTCACCACTGCCCTCTATGGCCTAATCCTCCTCGGGGTCCTTATCCGGGTCCTCGTCCGGGTCCTTATCAGTATCCTCCTCTGAATCCTCATCCGGGTCCTCCTCCGGATCCTCATCCGGGTCCTCACCCTCTGACTCTGAACCGAAAGCAAACTGGAGTGCCTCGTCAACCCTCAAAGTAGTGTCGTCTGTAAGTGTAAGTGGTGGCGGTACAGGCACATCTGAAACTGTCGTCTCGGTATCCGAAACCAGGTAGTCCCAGCAGGTTACTAATGCCTGCTTCTTCGGAGGCAGCAGGTGGTCAAAAAGGGAACTCGTCTCGTACTCCTCCCTGGAACGGACCCTGGATGGTCCTGCCTCAAACTCAGTCCGAACCCTGGCCAACTCCGTGCAAATCTCATCAAGGGGTCTGTATGAGGATGGTAACTGTAACAGAGCGGTAAGCTCTGCGTCCGTGTCTAAGTACTCTGATCCTGCCTCGAATGGTCCCTGAACTCTCGCAGAAGGCTCAGGTAGGATAGGAGCAGGTAACCCTAATCCATCAACTGTCTCTGCAACTAACTCCCATGTGCCCTCACTGGGTACCATCACTGAAGGGATTTCCAACTGTGCAATCATCTCTAGACCTATCTCGTCATGCTCTAACCCTGAATCTGCCGGGAAGTGAGTGTAGGGAGGATGCGCCTGAACAAGATATGTTGTTATGTGTCTGCTCTGAAAGAAACGCCTGTGTATCTCTAAAGCAAATCCCTTATAATTCCCTGTCGGCTCTGTATGGTCGCCAAACATCCCAAGATAGTACCATGCCGTATCGTGTGCCCAACCACGCCATTCCTCTGGTAGTCGTCTAACCAAGTCAAGTATAGCCTGACCCTCTATAATAGAACACCGGACTGGATGATAAACTAACGAAAAGTAACTAATCCTCTGTCCTACGTCGTGTCTCGGGTTTGCCTCATAATCTCTATACCTATCCAATAACTGATCTGCCCAAGTACGCTGTGGCGGGGACTAACTCTCCGAAGCCGTGTCACTACTGGAAGCCACTCTACAAAGTTTTTAAGAAACACGGATCAGTAACGGTAAGATGATATCTTATCTTACGGAAAATCTTAAATTACAAAATGAATATTCCTTATTCAATTGTAATATCACCACACTTAATCTAACAAACTTATCTTAAACACCTAGCAATTTCACAGAAAATTGCTCTCGTACTCACAATATATAGAAATAAAATTTCAAGATTTTATTCCCATTCCTTATCTCATTTTTTTAATTTCTTACTTTAATTCCTTATTATTCCCCTTCATTATTCCTTATTTCTTTCTCAAAGAAAATTTTTCATCGATTCTCATTCATTAAAACAAAGCACGTCTACTTTGTTCATGTTACTTATGCAAAAGTAACATTCATTTACAAAAGACTTTGTCGTTTACAACTCTTAATACTCATACGTGTCGTATTCTTCGCTCAAAGACGAAGTATAAAAAAAATATAAATTCCAAAAGAGAAATGGAATATATCCTAAGAATAACTTTTTAGAACATAAGTTCTAGTCGTCGTCGCTAAAATCGAGCGATCGTTGGAAATTCAATCAAGCTTCGTGCTTGACTCCTAATAGTAAAAACAATTCTCTTTGCAAAGTTCGAACAAGTCGAACTCTACTGAAAAATGAAACGAAAAGAAACGGAACGACGTAGTTACATGTTACTTATGTGTATGTAACATTCGTCTCTTAAAACTACTTATACCATAAAAAAGGTTTTGCTAGCGGGGCATAAGACCCATATTACTGAGTTTCTTATTATGTGGGTTGATCAAGTCCACATAACAGTCTCTCAATCACATGGAACTTCTGTCTCGTTCTATCGTTCACTTCATACAGAATTTACTTTCCTAAATCGAGTAGCAATTTCTCGAATTGCGCACACAACTACTTTTAAAAAGAAACTTTCGGAAACTTTCCAATGTAACTCGGAATACTCAATCTTCTCGAGGAAGATACAAATTTTAAGCTAATCGAATACTTGAACGGCTCCTAATAAGAAAAACAAAGTCATCTCCAAGAGACTTTGTTCATGCCACTTACAACAAAGGTCGACTTTGCCGAGTCTTTATTCATGTCACTATACGCACGTGACATTCATCAACAGAAATTCTTCTCGTGTTGTGGATCTCCTTTCGAAATCATTTGGATTAACGTTTCTTAAAAACGTCTAAGTTCTCGAGGTATCGGAAAAGACCTTAGATTTCAAGTCTACATTCTTATTGAACCGGGAAAAATCCCTAGATTTCTTCTAGGTTCTCGTGCCATGTATTTTTTTGAAATAAAGGAAATTATTGCACAAGTAATTTCACATAAGATAGTACTCGTACTATCACAAAATCGCATAGTCAAAACAAAGTATAAATTAAATTATACTTCCATAAAATTCTTATTTTTGGCACACAACTCATTCTCATTCTCATTTTCATTGAATACTTGTTCATAAAATTTCTTATTAAAAAGAAATCACATTATTAAAATTATTTCCTTTCTTTCCTCGTTGACTCGACGTAGCGGGAGGTTGAGTTGTCGTCTACACTCTAAATCTTAACATTATAACTTAACTCTTAATTTTAATTGAAAGAAGACTTTGATATAGAGTATAAACAAATTATTCTATCTTATGACTCGAAAGAAGACTCGATATAGAGTACGAACGAATATTCTATACTACTGCTCGAAGGAAGACTCGTATCCAGAGCAGAAACAATTGCTCTGATACCACTCTGTCATAGCCCCAAATCCCGAGGGACGGCAGAAGCCGGGGTGCGACTGGGATTGGATTAAAGAAGAGGGGAAGAAGAGGACTGACTAAACATACATACATAAGAGACATCATACATTCTATGAACAAGACTTTATTTACAAAAGGAAGAGTAATTCTCGAAGGATTACTCGACAGAAGGTACTCAAAAGGCATCTAAGTTTAAGTTTACAGACATAAACTACAGAGTTTTACGTAATGTACATAACATCAAAGTACTTAGAGTTTTGCAGCGGAAATGTGATTCATACTAACTAAAGTCTTCCTAGACAACTTAATTCAAGCCCCGCCACTTCCATCACTTCAACCTGCACATTTAGAAAACATATGCAGGGCTAAGTACAAAAGTACTTTGAATCAACTAAATTGTATCTTCTATTAGTTGCTCGCAAGAGAACGAGGTCATAATGTAGTATAGCTAGCTAACTCGAGTTGAATCTCAAGGAAAGCTTAACAGGGCATTTAATTCATGCTTTGCACAAGAAAATAAAATCGTTCTAAACATTCTAATCAAGTGAGGTTATGAGGATTGAAACTAAAACACGATGTAATTGAAATACAAATGTAAAAATCAAATTAAAACTATCTAGGACAAGGGTTTCGTCTCCTCGAGATAATATAATCGACTAACTTATGTCATGCAACATATTACTTCATATAATTAACTTTCACCTAGAATTGAAATACTAACTCTCGTATTCATAAACCAACTCTTAGCTAAGGAAATAACACAAAGTAATGTAAAGTTAGATTATACGTTTCCGATTAAATCTAACGTCGATTGAACCTAAATCAAGTAATGAAATCTTCCTTTGATCTCAATCATCACTTAAGACAATCCAACTTTGGCCAAAAGTTCGATAGAAAACAAACCAATTCAATCAACGAGCATGTACACATGAAAATCGATAATTATCTGGATTCAATCACCCAAATCCTAGACTAAGAAAATTAATTCATGATGCTGGAAATTAAATATAGAAAACTAGAAATAAACATTGCATAAACGAAGAAGAAATCTTACAAAGTATTCGGAATTAACAACGGACAACGGGAATGAAATCTAAAACGAAATATATGAGTTTCAACAAAGAAATTAAAGGAAATCTATCCTACTGAGTTTTTTTTTTCATTTCTTCTGCTCTAAAAACCAGAAAAGAGAGTGATAGTCCGTCCAAAAACTGCCCAAATTCACTATATAGCTGGAAATAACCGCCTTCCCGCGCCGGCGGGACCTTTATCGCGTAAATCAACTCCGCGCCGGCAGGACTCCCGCGCCGGCGGAGATTCTTCTGCGAGAATAACTCTCGTGCCGACGGAGTTTCTTCAGCGTGAATAACTCCTGCGCCGGCGGAGTTTCTTCAGCGTGGATAACTCCCGCGCCGACGGCTTTTCCGCTCCGGCGGGAACTTCTAACTTCATGCACATTTTCACTCCTTTAATTCCTTCCCGTTTCCACTCTTTTTCCATCCTTTTGGCTCAAAATACATCACCACCACCTTCGTGCCTACACACACCAAACACATCAAAAACAACATAAACGGCCACTACTTGCGGTCAAAAACGAAAAACGACATGCAAACACGCACAATTAAAAACACATAAAACACACAAAAACAAACTAAACAACTCCCCCACACTTAGCATTTTGCTTGTCCTCAAGCAAACCAAAGACACGTAGTATGAATCGACAAACATATTCACCAAATCATCAACACAAAACTTTCTTTTCATCGTGTAGTTCCAAAACCAACTAATGCCAACTCTGATGCAACGAAATCTAACCACGTATGTTGCCCATCAAATAGAACTATCAATTCGATCAAAATGCAACTCATTCTTTAAACTATATACTTCGTCAGTCACCTTTACCAGAAAGTCCTCAAAATATCAAACATAAACTAAATAACGAGGAATATAAGGATGAATCAACTAGACATGATCATTAGGTTCTATCCATCGAAATTTCAATTCGAGTCTCCTAATGTGGTTTCCCATACTCATCATTTGAATTTCTCCAAATGAGAGGAGTAGAATCTCAGATTCACCTTATTTATAACCTTGTACTTTACACATTTTTTTTCTCGAATAGATTAGGATATTTTCACGAGGTTTAATCTTCGGAGATTCTTCAAAGCTTCCTCGTGAGGTTTCCCATGCTCATTAATCATGCCTTAAGAGACAACGGCTAAGAGGAGCAGAATCCACACTACTCACATTTTTATTCTTATTTCTTATTTACAAAGAAGACTATCATCTAGGCAACCAACGAAGCATATTTATCAATAGGGTCACAATTATCACGTCAATCAAATTCATCAATGACATGCCCCACAACCATGGTTATCAAACAATCGCACCTAAATCGACACCAATCAACTAGGTTCTCACGAATTCAAGGAAAATCATGCATTCTCGAGTGATTCACACAAACATATCCTCAGTCATACTTGAGTCGCCAAAATGCTACACTCTACACTCACACACATACACAATTTATACTAAAAATATAGCACAACTCATACCATTGCTAACACACCCCCCCACACTTAAAATGAGCAATGTCCTCATAGCTTAATTAAAGGAAAGAAAAGGGATAAAGAACTTCCCTGTATAACATCCGGCAACGGCATGAATTGCAAACGAACAAACGATATCAAACCTGAAAGAAGAATAAAACAAACCATTCCCAAAACACTGCATACTGAAGAAAACATTTGTGGGTTGCCTCCCACACAGCGCTAGATTTTAAGTCGCCAGCCGACTGAGGAAATGTTATCCATACTCAAGTGTGAGTATCTCCTTCATCCACACACTTCCTTAGAGGACTAGATCTATCTCTTTCCCGTCCTCCAGACTTATAGACACATCTTCCAAGCTATTTTCCTGCACTAAAATATTCTCGGTGAAAGAATCAGTAGCAACAATGAAAGAACAATTTTCTAAAATCATAGGAGAAATGATAACATGATTATCAATATACTCTTTCTCCATGGAGTTATCTCCTTTCACCATTAGCTCTTTCTCCTTGTCATCGACCACCGTACTAATTTGGAAGATAGTTACAGCATGAACTTGCTCTAACTGCTTTGGCATCTTTTCACTTTTGTTCAGCTCATGCTCGTTTGAAACATCCTCTATAACTGCCTCTTCTACTCTATACTGATGCACCAACTCGCCCGCAATATCAGTCAGTTGTCCAATTTGAGCCTCGATACGTTCGATGGATGCATCCACAGACTCAAATCTTCGAGTGGTAGACTGTATGAAGGACTGAAGAGTATCCTCCAATGACTGTTTCTGAGATAGGGCCGCTTGTTGGCTTGATTGAATGAAAGATTCAAGAGTGTCTTCTAGAGATGGTCTTTGAGGTGGTTCAGTGAAAATGATCGGCTGCTGTTGTGGGTAATGATATTGAGTGTTGTGATTCCAAGCCAAATTCGGATGGTGACTCCAACTAGAATTTTGACAAAAATCAGCATCGTGTCCATATTCTCCACAAAACCCACAAGGTACAAGAGACATAGCCAGATTCATATTCCCCATGACATAACTTGAAGATGCCTCGATCTTGGGATGGGCGAAATCCCATATGCTTTTTTGATACATATCCATTCTTTCACATAGAATTGGAGAGTCGTAGTTACTTGGCATGCATCATTTCAACCCTTCTCCACCAAATCCGCTGATCGCTGCACAAATAAAAACACAAAAACGATCAAGCACACCTGTGGGATAAAACGAAACTAAAAACAATATAAACAAAAATTACAAAAGAAACACAACAAAAATCTCAAAAGCACAAAAACAAACAAAAGCACAAACACACATACATACAAAAGAGACATCATACATACATAAGAGACATCATACATTCTATGAACAAGATTTTATTTACAAAAGAAAGAGTAATTCTCGAAGGATTACTCGACAGAAGGTACTCAAAAGGCATCTAAGTTTAAGTTTACAGACATAAACTACAGAGTTTTACGTAATGTACATGACATCAAAGTACTTAGAGTTTTGCAGCGGAAATGTGATTCATACTAACTAAAGTCTTCCTAGACAACTTAACTCAAGCCTCGCCGCTTCCATCGCTTCAACCTGCACATTTAGAAAACATATGCAGGGCTAAGTACAAAAGTACTTTGAATCAACTAATTTGTATCTTCTATTAGTTGCTCGCAAGAGAACGAGGTCCTAATGTAGTACAACTGGCTAACTCGAGTCGAATCTCAAGGAAAGCTTAACAGGGCATTTAGTTCATGCTTTGCACAAGAAAATAAAATCGTTCTAAACATTCTAATCAAGTGAGGTTATGAGGATTGAAACTAAAACACGATGTAATTGAAATACAAATGTAAAAATCAAATTAAAACTATCTAGGACAAGGGTTTCGTCTCTCGAGATAATATAATCGACTAACTTATGTCATGCAACAGATTACTTCATATAATCATTTTTCACCTAGAATTGAAATACTAACTCTCGTATTCATAAATCAACTCTTAGCTAAGGAAATAACACAAAGTAATGTAAAGTTAGATTATACGTTTCCGATTAAATCTAACGTCGATTGAACCTAAATCAAGTAATGAAATCTTCCTTCGATCTCAATCATCACTTAAGACAATCCAACTTTGGCCAAAAGTTCGATAGAAAACAAACCAATTCAATCAACGAGCATGTACACATGAAAATCGATAATTATCTGGATTCAATCACCCAAATCCTAGACTAAGAAAATTAATTCATGATGCTGGAAATTAAATATAGAAAACTAGAAATAAACATTGCATAAATGAAGAAGAAATCTTACAAAGTATTCGGAATTAGCAACGGACAACGGGAATGAAATCAAAAACGAAATATATGAGTTTCAACAAAGAAATTAAAGGAAATCTATCCTACTGAGTTTTTTTTCATTTCTTCTGCTCTAAAAACCAGAATAGAGAGTGATAGCCCGTCCAAAAACCGCCCAAATTCACTATATAGCTGGAAATAACCGCCGTTCCGCGCCGGCGGGACCTTTATCGTGTAAATTAACTCCGTGCCGGCGGGACTCCCGCGCCGGCGGAGATTCTTCTGCGAGAATAACTCCCGCGACGGCGGAGTTCCTTCAGCGTGAATAACTCCTGCGCCGGCGGAACTCCCACGCCGGTGGAGTTTCTTCAGCATGGATAACTCCCGCGCCGGCGGCTTTTCTGCTCCGGCGGGAACTTCTAAATTCATGCACGTTTTCACTCCTTTAATTCCTTCCCGTTTCCACTCTTTTTCCATCCTTTTGGCTCAAAATACATCACCACCACCTTCGTGCCTACACACACCAAACACATCAAAAACAACATAAACGGCCACTACTTGCGGCCAAAAACGAAAAACGACATGCAAACACGCACAATTAAAAACACATAAAACACACAAAAACAAACTAAACAGTAGTGGGCACGTTGCCGAAAACATATTCATAAGTATAAATAATCAGGCATTTCATAATCGTAGCACATCGGGGTTTTATTGAAAATGGCCCGTGTCTACTAAACATTTTCTGACTCATTTATATAAATTAGTTTGTACAAGCATTTTTCTAGTATGTTACGTTCAAATCTTGACCAATTCCTCATTCACCGTGGCTGGTTACCCCTCAACAGGATACCACATACACCACAGGTTACAAAGTGCACTAACTCTGGAAAGCACTTAATAGCTAACTCAGAGCCGATCGATAGTTAACATCCTAGCGGTTAACTAAAAATCTGGAAAACACGAATGTTAACCCAGATAGGTACAAGAGAACTCACATAAAATATTTAAACAGTTTATGCCATGATTATCACTTTGAAAACACGGTTATCAAAGCGATAAAGAAATACTTTCGGGTTGTGGAAAAACCCACATTTTATTTGTTATAGAATAAAAGCCCACCTTTATACTTTACATAACTTATTACTCGTACTTTCGTTTTCTAGTCTCCCGTCCTTTCCTTACTGCTGACTTCCTCCTTCATCGTACATAATTCATATTTTAATAAATCGGTCGAAAAAGATTAAAGAGAACGGAGATTGGAATTAGGTTTTAGTTTCCGTCTTTTTAGTTCTTTAGGCATTTGCACGCTACTAATTCTTTTTGATTAACCGGAATGAGACTTGAATAAATCTCGTTTAGAACTCGAAAGGTTCCTTATTCGACTCTTAGGTCAGTAGAAAAGATAGTCGATAACTCATTACGGCTTAAAAAGTTGCGAAGAAAACAACTTAGGAAATTGAATTCTGAAATTTCACTGCGCAATACAGAAGTTCTGGGGACTGCCCAGAACAGAGCATCTGGAAACAGGAGAAGTTCCCTGTTCCGTTAGAAAGCCATGGAAGTCTAGTTTACTCTCCAATTTACGGATCTCAAATCCGATAAACGAGCTAAGAGATATTACAGTTTTCGGAAAGGGTCGCAAAACTGCCGCGGCTAACCCTAACGGCTCACTATAATCGACATACGACATCCTAGGTTCGTTCTAAGTTATCGAACCTACATTCTCACGATTTTAACACTTCAGGGCAGTCAACACGTACTCCCGTATGTGAAGAACTCCTTTTCGTTTCTTGTCTATAAGCACGACGTTACAAACCTCGGCGTTAAATCTAAACAAGTACTGTACCAAACAAGTTAACAAATCATGTTTCTATTTCTCGATTATAACTAAAACTCGACATTTCATAGCTCGGATCAACACGACGTCAACTACAATTTCGTTCCCTCAACATTAGTGATCATTAATTTCCAATTATCATTCCTACTCGACTTTCCTATCATTAATTACGTACATTTGTTCGTCTCTTACGGATTTTCCAGAGTTATTGGATTTCGATCAAATTCTACGTTATCAATCCTCATCTATCGAGATTCATTATTATCAATATCATCACCTCATATCATCAACTAATCTCGACTTAATTAGGATCCTTTGTCTCTTACAATTTCCATTATATTTTTAGAAAAAAACCAATTAATTCCTATCATTCACTAACATCATTTAGAATACTAATTCATCAACAATTCCTTAGTAGAATTAAGCTACTTTAAAACCCCCAAATCCTTATGAAACTCGGTTGCAACAATTAAATTAAAGGGGTGTTTTTCTTCATTAATTCTATTCATTAATCCACTTCCAATACTACTACATCATAAATTATCCAATTACTAGTCTTACTACATCACCAAATCAAAATCAAACTTTGAAACCCTAGGCTTAAAATTCGGTCACCCTTAGAATCATAGGGCTTTTCATTTCTTCTTGTTTAATTCATCGATTAACTACTCCTAAAGCTCCATTATCCATTTAATTTAAGAATTAGAACATCCTAGCTAATTGCCCTAAATTTCGATCACCTCTAATAATTAGGGTTCTTGAATTTTTCCATCAATTAAACCATAGATTATAACTTCTATCCATCTAATTGTATAAATTAAAGCCCAAAACAATTACTATACCAACATCATAATTTTCGGTCCACTCTAAGAATTAAAGAATGAAAATTTCAATTGGATAGCTAAGGAGAATAGATGATTACCTTGACAAATAATGAAAGAAGAAAGAAGATTGATGGAGGATGATGAACTTGTGAATAATTTCTTTGATGAGAGCTTGAAGATCCAACAATGGAGAGAAGAAAATTTTGGAGAGATGATATGGGGTGGTGGCGGTTTCAACAAGGGGAAGAAGAGAGAAAAATGACCAACTTAGCTAAGTAAATATCCAACAATAGCATTAGGTGTAAAGTTAGGAATATACTAGGATTAATGAGTCACCATAATTTTAATGATATAAAATGAAATATCAAGGGTATATGTGTGTGGTGGAGGTCGGCCATATGGTAGAAATTAGGAGAAAATACGCGTTTTTCCGGCGCGATACGACGTTACGGAAAACGATAAACTAAAAATATATCTCGGCACATTATCGTCAAATTCCGGCTCGACCATAAATTCCGACGTATTTGTAATCGGAAAGTAATATTTGAAAATTAAAATCAGACAAAACTCGGGACATCACAGTCCGAGTTTCGTCCGGAAAATCATAAAAATGAACTTTCTCGGGCGAGTTCGTATCGCGATTTCGTGAATGTAAAAATCAGACGGTTTTCCGATCTGAGTTCCAGAACTAAAAAGTTATTGTACGCGATAACCCTAAATACACTAGTCATCTAACTGACTTCCGTAATTTATTTTCGGAAACGGATTTCACAATTGGTTTTAGAATTAAAATTCGTGAACTTAGGCGTGCAAAGCCATTTTTATTATTAACTTTAATTTTTAAGTCAGTACGAAATTTCTGGGGTATTACAATGTATATGTATAAGTATGATGAGAAAGGAAAAATATGCATGCTTACTTTACGTTTAGGCCAACCTTAGGATCGATGATGATGATGATGATATGATGATCAACATGAGATTAAGAAACTAACCTAGGAAATTAAAAGATGAAGAAAAGAATTTTTCTTAGGAAAAATACCTAAAAATCGAACAAGAGAGAAAATAGGAAAAATAATTATTTGATGAGTAATTGATGATTATTTGATGATATGATGATGATATATGTTTAGGATGATGATTTGAGTGATTTATATGCATAAATGTGAAGTTGAGAATATTTAATGAATTATATGCATATATGCCGATTTTATTTGAGATTAAATAAAGAAAATATGCTTAAATGCTTATTTATGGATTTGATGATATTTTTGATGAATATGAGTATGATGAAGCATGAAAATATGATTAAATTGTGATTTTAAGTGATGATATGAATTTTATGAATTTATATACAAAATTTGTAATATATATATATATATATATATATATATTTGAAGAAAATGAGTTTTGATGATTTAAATGAAGTATGATGATATTGATGATTATGATGATGATGTTAAGATGACCTTGATGAATTTTTGAGTGAGTTAAGATACATGAAATCAAGAAGTTAAGATATAATAGTTTTTATAAAATTTAATGGATTTTTGAGGAAAAACCGATAGAAAGGAGTATAAATATATGTATGAGTGATTTTGATGTTCTTGAGTCCAACATGAAGATATGAAGATGTGTTCTTCATGTTCTTGAGGAAAATATGAAGATTTGAAGATGATATAAAATAATTATAGATTAATTATTTTTATATTCAATATCAAAAAAATATATATATTAAAATGATGAATTTCATTAAATAAAAATGAAATTAAAGAGTAAATGAGATATTGAGCATGTCTTGAGTGAATTGAGAAAGAAATAAAATTCTATGAATTTTTATATGAAGAAAATCGAGATATATATATATATAATAAAAGAAAATAAGAAAGAAGAAGAAATAATTATAAATGAAGTTATGAGTTAAATAAAACAAAGAAAGGTATTTCTTTGTTGAGGATGTAAAGATTTTAATTATAAGTGAAGAAAAGGCATAAGTATGATGATAATGTTTAAAAGAAAATAGAATATTAATATTAATATTTATTTGAGAAATAAAGAGGAAATTAGAATAAAGAGAATGAATTTTTCAATGAGAAAATGTCTTAGAAGTCGAATATATGAGTTAAAGAGATGAGTTACTCGTATTTGAGTTCGTTTATGTTGAATGAGAAATTAATCAAAAGATGTTATTGGAACAAAAATAAGAATATAACTAAAATATTCAAATTAAAAGAATATTTCTTGAAAAATTGAAAGTATTGAGTGATATGAGTTATAAGTTTATGTATATACTCTTAAGTATGCTTTGATGTTTGATTGATGCTATGAAATGTTAATTGAATGAATAAAAGTTATAGAAGTTGAAAAACGAACAAGTATACGTGTTATATGAGAAAAACGAGTTTAATAAGTTTTAAATACTTGGATGTTAAGTTCTTGATGATATATGAGTATTAAGTGATTTGATGATGATGTTTGAGTAGAAATAAGCAAATTTGCTTTTTGAATCACTTAAATCGGAGTTAAAACGTAGAAGTTATCGAACGTTGAAGTTTTGAAATGAAAAGACGAGTTTTTATTAAATAAAAACGAAAATAAAGAATTTTTAATAAAGAAAAAGATTAAATGATAATTATTTGATATTGAGTATTAAGTTGAGAGTATATACGAGTATGAGTTCGTATTTTGAGAAAATGATGACGTATTTTAGAATCGAGAAGTATTAAATAGAAGTTTGAATTTTTAAATTCAAAATAATTATTATCATTTGAGTTATTAAGGTTTAACGAAATTATTTTTCGTTAAAGTCAGAAGTTATAAGTTTTCAAAAGTTAAAAGTCGAGCAGTAATGAGTCAACAGTTAACTTTGTTTGAAATATGAATTATTTCTGAGTTTATAGTACTTGATTGAGACTATGTGATTAAGTGGGATTTTTTTAATCCACTTATCTGTGAAGCTAATCATTTAGCTATTATAAATGTTTGATTATTGATATAAATGCTCGATTATTGATGTGAATACTTGATTATTGATGTGAATGCTTGACTATAATGTGAATGATTTATGATGATAATAGTCGAGAATTAATGTTATGATTTTCTGAGTTCATATAACTCGAGAACTTGAGAAGTATCAGACGAGTTGAATAGTAACTTCTCATTTTGCGAGAATATTAAAATATTATTTTCTAAAATCGAGAATCCGAGTTTGAGAAGTAATTAGAAACCGAGTAAGACGATAATCCGAGAACGAGAAACCGAGAAAGATGTCGATGTAGAGAAGTAAAAATAAGATAAGAAAGATACGAATCATGTAGAAGTCCTTCAGCCGAGCCCTAAGTCTATCTTATATTTTTCGAGACGATAAACTCGATCTTATTCGATGTTATTATTGAAGGGCCGAGCGGGACTGAGAAATAAGACGGAAGCATAAAGTAAGCTACCTCGACTCAAAATACCAGAAGTCAGGTGAGCTTTTCTAAAAGCAAAACTCCGATAAATGCTATTACTTATTGAGTAATATTATGTGAGCTTTTAAAATTAATTGACTTGCCATTTATCTAAATTTGGTATGCTTTATCATCTACATGAGTTATTATATCATGTGTGAGGCAGGAACCCACGTGTGGTTATTGATTGATGAAGTGACTGTGAGCTTTACTTCAGTTTAGCCGGTCACAGTGTTTGAGAAGGAGACCTACTTCTCGACACAATATTGATGTGGTAGATGATTCATACCTGTATTATATATGTTTTGACTACGCAGTCGATTTCAGAAAAATAAAATGATTTATGCATTTACAAGTAAAATGCTTTCAAACGTACTAACACTTGTGATGCAGTGGCAATGCAAGTTCAATTATATAGCTCTAATGAGCAAAGTTTTAAAAAATATTTTTGGCATGTGCCCTGCATGTATTTCTAAACGTGCAGGTTAGTTATGGATGAGGATGGCGAAGGTGGTTCTTGGTGGTGTGTTATCTGTTGAAAGTTGAGTCAGCAATTACATGTCTTCATACATGTAGTTGTTGGAAGTGAGTGATGTCTCCGCTGCATGATAATCTTTTTGACATGTCTTTTTGATAAACTCTGATATGGTGATGATACAATGAGCCGTGTGCTCGAACAATTTCCTAATTCTCGTCTGTCTTTCATATTTGCTTGACTTGGAGTCGAGATACTTACTAATATTTTTGTGAAACCGATGTAAATTATTTGTGCCCGTCTGCCTTGATTATCCATTTGAAAGTATGTTGATATTGTTAACATTTCTCGTTGATAATCCCTTAATTCCGAGCATGATGTCTTATTGAGTCGAGTTTATTTGATGATTTCACATTCTTAATTTAATGGAATTAGTGTTTTGTTGCATCTCGGGTTGAGTTGTGACACAAGTGGTATGTTTTATATGATGGTTTCACCTTCACACTCCAATGGAGTCTGATCATTCCTACACACCGAATTTTGGGTTGTGACAAATAATAATAATAATAATAATAATAACAACAATAACAATAATAATAATAATAATAATAATAATAATAATAATAATAATAATAATAATAATAAGGCCGAATGGCTCA
Source organism: Schizonepeta tenuifolia (assembly GCA_029490685.1). Lineage (NCBI taxonomy): Eukaryota > Viridiplantae > Streptophyta > Magnoliopsida > Lamiales > Lamiaceae > Schizonepeta > Schizonepeta tenuifolia. The sequence continues at coordinate 25,680,830 of CM055957.1, forward strand.
ACTTTCTACAAATTCGTGTTTTGCATCTCAGGTTAAGATTCTGCATGGTAAATACCAAACTTTCATTTTTTGTTTCTGGTTTTGCAATCAGCGAGATTTTCCGGCGAATCTTTAATTAACCATTTGATTATGTGGCAAAATAATATATACGTGGCACTCATGTGGCAAAATAATATGTACCAATTCAGATGCAAACATATTATCCGACAAATATATTTTGTGGCCTATTTTGACAGTGCATCATAAAATTAGGATGAATAACCACAACTACTACATAAAGCAATAATTTGACTCCATAAACATGAAATCTCATAATTTTCACTATCTTTAATAGACTACAGAACCAAGTTCGACAATTTTTTTTGCTTTTAATAGCTATGTTAATAGCATCTCTTTTTGAAGCATTTTGTGAACAGATAGAGTGCAAAAGAAAATTATTGTCCTCCACAGGACCACCTATTTGCAACAACACAATAGAAAACCATTAAGACCCAAAAGGAGAGAAGAAAGAGAAGGAAACCTCCGACATTTAACAACGAAAGCGGGAAAAAGAGAAGAATTGTGGAAGTGAGAAAGAATTAGGGTCCGACAGAAATATGCTTGCATCTGACTTGGTACATAATTATTTTGCCACATAAGTGTCACGCATATATTATTTGACAGTTAATCAAATGCTTAATTAAAGATTGGCCGGAAAAAATTAAAGATTAACTGGAAAATCTTGTTGGTTGCAAAACCAGGAAAAAAAAAGTTTGGTACTTACCACGCAGAATTTTAACCTAGGATATAAAACACGAATTTGTAAGAAGTTGGGTATTTTATTCGGCCTAATAATAATATGACAAAAGATATCTAACGTTACGTTTTGAAGTTTAACTATATATTCAAACCAACTAAAAATTTATACGACTTTGGAGTTCGGACTAAAAAAAAATTAATCATCAAATAAGAAATGCAATATAATTTCTAAAATAAATGTTATACTGTATATAATATAGTTAATAGAGTATACGTATCACTACATGGTTCAAAGTTGCAAATAGCAAAATCTGAAAAAAGAAAAAGAGAACAAAACATCAACCCATGTATCTAAAATCAACAAAACTAGAACTGAGCAAAAAGTTTTATGGAGCATAATATTTTGTAAACCATAATATTTCAGCATATGACGTATATTGGTTTAGAGGTACCACTTCATAGAGCTGAAAATTCTGTAACCACTACTACAAACATCATGTTAAGATACGTTTACATAACCTACTCGTGTGATATATATCTAAGTTTTATTATATATGTTCACATTATTTTTTTTCAAATTAAATCAAGAAGTGATTAAAAGGTCATGAAAGAAAATGAGACTCTAGGCAAAGTTCGTGTATTTTTCGGCAATTAACCTTATAAAATGAGTCATAATACTCTAAAGCTCGTTTGGTATGGGTATTAGGGTGTCGTATAACCTAATTTAATTTTTTATGAACTAGGAATCGTAGTTCATAATACACGAGGTACACACCGATAAACTCTTGCTCTTATACAATAGTGTTCAAACCACTCAAGATGTACATAAATCACATTAGAAAAATCAAGTATAACACATCGATAAACTCTTGCTCATATTCTGCAAACCACATAAGATATACAAATCACACTTAAAAAATCAAGTGTACCATACTTAAGTTAGTTACTCGAACACAATGGAATTGATTATAAATTGTTGGAGAAAAATGTAGTACACCAGAGTCCAGAAACTTTATTATATTGTAAGACAATAGAAACATTAAATATTATCATATTGAAATTTTCTCATACATCTAGTCTTACCTACTAACATGGATATATATTATTCTGTGGCGTACATATACAACAAATCAGAGTGGCGCAGCGGAAGCGTGGTGGGCCCATAACCCACAGGTCCCAGGATCGAAACCTGGCTCTGATAGATCTCAGAAGCAAGCTTCCCAGTTCCACATATTTTTATTTCCTTTGTTGTTGTAATAATCAGAAATTAACTTTGTATTTAATAACTAAAACTGCATTTGTTTTCATTTTCTATATTCGTTGTGCAAAAACATTGACTATTTATTTGCAGTAACTGAGTCTTTGAACTTTGATTTACCGCTACAATAATATTTATTATACTTTATAAGTTATTTGATTGAGTTCTCAAATTTTAGCGTAGTTTCTTTTATGAAAGGGCAAGTTCCAGTGATGTTAGAAGTCCAACAATCTTTGCATTTGTTGCTTAAACTGAGGATGAATGTACAACATTACTAGGCTATTAAACAAAAAATTCAATTGTTACACTCTGAGACTCAACAATATAGTATGTATGCTTTCATTCCATTCCATTCCATTCCATAGCTGCCCCTGCTCTGCAATTGCTCGTAAGAGAGACGAAACACGGAGCCTCAGCCTCCGCCTACTTTTCTTCTCAAGTCGATCGTTCTTTTCTAATCACGCAGATGCACAAATGGCTCCTGCAAACCAAACAACAATCAAGATCAAGATGATAGTATATATGGGAGTTATAGTATAGTTGGGAAAAAGTGATTTTTAAGGAATTTCAAATGGATATGAGAAAGGAATGGCAACCTGAGGGTGCAGATGAGCAGCAAAATTTGCCTTCATCAACATGTTTCACATCAACCCCAATAAACCATGATCCAACACTCACATCATCATGCCCGTACGTACGCAGGATTAATCTGCAATTTCACAAACAACGTATGCATATAATAGTAATTTCACTTAATATGTAATCATTTGATTTTCTATACAAGTACCTGTTGACTGATATAAACTGCGCTAGTGGTTGTGATATAGCAAACACTTCACCTGAAGCATGTCGAAAGTATCTATTTATAGGAAATAAGAGTCAAATTGGATATAGGCAATAAATATCAACTCCATAATCAAAGACAAAAAAAAGGAAAAAAAAAAAAGAAAAAGTGGTATGTAGGTATTGCATTCCAAGAATAAGACACTCACACAACATAATTGATAATGAAGTCGAGATTTTAACTCATAGGTTCGCACAAGGTTTCCTCCTACTACCCCCCACCACCTCACATAAAACGAAAAAACAAAATACTAACATGTCCCAAAATGCTAAGGCTCAGTTTTTGGAACACCCACAATCTTTTGATACTTCCAGCGATTTATTCTCATCAAAAGACAAAATTAAAATGGAACACAATTGGAATTTGGAATAAGTAAAACGGGTACAATAAATTGATGCCAATGGCATCATAACATGGTTTCTCAAAGTAATGGAAAGAGTAAGATGGGTACAATGGTGAAAAGAGCATATATACTTACGACTTCCCATCCCCAAATTTCCACCAGTCGGGTTCATACCATTTGTCTTTACTGCATATCAAAGAAATGTATAAGCACCAAAATATATTTTCAACTTTCCATCACAAGGAAATGACTTGTCTAAAGTGTCCAACTAACTCACGGCTGAGAAAAAACTTCTCCCGACTTCATACATCCAATATAAACACGAGGCTTATCCAAATGACTTGCAAGCACAGCTCCAAGAGCATCTGTACAATAAGGTTTCCCAAGTAAGGGTGGAAATGTTTATAAAAAAAGAGGCTAAATTTCAAGTTCTTATTGATTCGGCAAACATAAAGCAAGCTTAGAAGGGCATATGATTATTCTTCTGAAATCTTGTTACCAACTGCTACCTCCGGTCCCCAAGTCTCTTCCTAGGAGGAAGTGACACGGGTATTAAGGAAAAAGGTTGTTGAGTTAATTATGAGTAGAGAAAAAGTGATTGAACTTGTTGTGAGTGGAGAAAGGGTCCCACATTGAGGGTAATGATATATTAATTAATTGAGATAGTGGAGGGCCATATGTGGTATTTTAGGTAAATAAGTTGATAAAGTAAGGGTAAGAGATAATAATTTGTTGTGAGGTAGTGTCCAAAAGTAACTAGGAAGAAACTTGAGGACCATCCCAAAAAGGAAAGATAGGAAAAGACTTGTGGACCGGAGGTAGTACAAGATTTTTAAATGCTTATATGGTTGAGCCTACTATAAGAAGGATAAAAGGACAGCTAGTAATCACACAGATAATATATCAAATGAGAACATAAGCTAATCTAGAGCAAGTCAAGAATATTGGGAATTTTCTAGTCAACAAAGAGATCTGCTCTCATTAGCCTAAGCACTTTCAGAACTCTACACATAAAGAAGGTAATGCGGTTTTATTACGCTTGCATTGCCCCATAGAAAATTTGTTTGATGGAGCATCCAGTTCCAAACGGGACCAACAATCAGCCCAGGTAATGACATCAAAGGAATCATGATATTTTATTTCAACATTAGTGAGGCAAATTCATGACCCTGTGGGTAGTTGTATCGACAATCTAACAAAGCCAAACTTTTATAGTGTGGCCTTAGAAACTAAACCTCCTTTCTGCCAATGATGCAACCATTTGCATTTGCCATTTTAGTTGGATATTCAGGGACAAATTTATTAGAAACAGTTTTTGTATGAAATTAGATGTCATGTAGAAAAATATTTTAGATGCTACCGAGAGAAATTATTTACCAATGAAATCATTGACATATTGATTGGATTCTAACCCGAAATAAGAAGTCTATTTAGATAACAGAGTCAATAATGAAGTTACAGATAAACTATAGCACCAAAGATATTCAACATTTAGTAGATCAAGGAACACATACCAATATTAACATACACATCATCATTAATCTTCGCATAAAACTCAGCATCCCAGTGCTCCACAGCATGAATCAGGAACAACTTTGTCTTCTTTGCTCGCTCTTCAGGAGTCTCGACATGATTTTCCTGACAAGAACATCAAAATTTTCAACAAATTTTATAATTTGAAGGTTATAAATATCAGCAACACAGAAAAGCAGTCTTGCAGTTGAATTAAGGTGATCCAGGCGAGTAGTTTGATTAGAGTTACAAGGAAAGCAAGAAAAGGTCATGAAATTTCAGAAAGAAAAACTAGGCAAGGCTAAATGCCATATTTGATTTAAGAGGACATTTATCAAAGTGGACATTCTAACAATGGACAAGTGGGACTGAGTATTGGAAAGCTTGTGTGAATTACAAAGCCATTTCAGTCATTAAAATCAAAGTTAAAAAGTATTATTTTCAAAGATAGCATTTGAAACATTAGCTGGATCTCTTCTTGTTGTGTAACAATTTTAATACTAGATAAGTAAAAAACAGACATACAAGAATCATGAAGTCACTAGCCTCCCTATTTTCATTGTCGATCTCCCTGTCTGAACTTTCACCTTGATTCGCACTGCATTGATGTGTACAAACAGTCAAAACACAGTGCTCTAAGGTACTCTTTATCATTTTCGTATCAGCATTACAGCAGAGACCTTCTCCCTATTACAAATCGGATGACAATGCCTTTTTCTGCCTCCAGTTTCTTGAGAGCATTGCCTACATTAAATAAATTCAAGATAAGCAATTTTGAAAAAGCATCAAAGATAAACAGGTGGAAAGCATAACTAGAGGTGTAATAATAGAGTGAACAACTTTTTTAACTACAAAATTGGAGTCACTGGATCCTAAAAATTAAGTCAAGACCTCCCTCCCTCCCTCACTCATTCACTCATCCTATTTTCTTCATATTCAGTTGCAACTTGCAAGTGGTTCTTAGTGAAGACAGATTCCAAATATCATATCTTTATGTTACTTATCCAGCATTAAAAGGAGTACATTTTATAGACATAGAAGTGTTTAATAAGCTATATCTACTTGTCGTGCCAGAGAAAATCGACAAAATTACATGTAAGAAAGGCGTACCAGTAGGCATCCAGGCCTTCCGAATTGCATCTCTGTTGTTCTTGCGTCCAAACATAGTAATTATCCCTACAACAGCCAAAAGTTTCTTCTTTGTAGCTACACTGTTTTCTACGAGATGCTTAGGCACAAAACCTTCCTCCCGAGCTTTTTCCAGATCAACATTAAGAGCAGCTAATTTCTTCTGATATTCCCTGACAAACAATGAATCATCTGCGGGGGCTTAATAAATTCAATTGAATACAAATATAGCACCAAACTGGACACAATGAGGCATTGATTTAGTCTAAACGCAGTGGATATTCAATACAAAATACCTGCAAGAAATGATTTTCATTGTGTCGTCTACAGAAATGGAAGACTTTCCCTGACAAAGATCACAAGAAGATGCCATCACTTGGTCAGTTATGAGTTTGATGAAATTGAAAAACTGTGTTAATGCAAGGTGTTGCAGACTTCAGAAAAAAAGGACGGTTTTCAAATCGGTCATGAGCTCCATGTGCTGAATTGGCACCATTTGGTTGTTTCTCCGATGCAATATTGCAAAAGCATATACTAAAGAAATGCATCACCTAACATCATCACGGCAAGTAGCAAATTTTTGTCTCTTATCACGCACATTCACCCAACTGATAGACAATAACTAGCTATTATCACCCACAACACAATAATGTCGCCTACCCCATGAAATTGAAATCGATTATTCAAACATGTAAAGCTCAATAGTAATTGAGGTGATGTGATATGCTAGACTTCTAAGAACAGTATGAATCAGAAGCTCCAAATCAAGGCCTAACAATTGAAATATTGGGTTACCAAAAAATAAAAAAACAAAAGCCTAAAATATATACTAACATTCATTCATGTAAGAGTTCATATAAAAATCAAAACACCACATTTTTTCTCTTTTTCTTCTTTCATCTGATCCAGAAAAGTTAGGCAAATTTCAGATATAGAAAGAATGTGAAGTTTCACCTGGCCAGTTCTTTTATCCAGCTCATTAACTAAATACACTCTGCTCTCTGCGTCCTGCCACAATCTACATAAATCCATCCCTCAAAACAAGAAAGAGAGAGAGAACAAAATCATGAAAATGTAGAATTTGATCATAGAGAAAATGAATACCGGCCGGCAACATAAAACCAAGCCATGGTAGCAAACATTGACAGCATCAAGAACGACATCCGGTTCCCGAAACTCGACGCCGGTTGGCTGGATCCCCGGCTACCCATTTCGTCAAATACACCGTCGTTTCCCCGGCCGAAACGGACAAAATCAATTTTTTTGTAATGGGAAATCTTTGTCCTTATGTTTGGTGGTGGATTTGTTGTAGTGGTGATTGAGAGAGTGAGAGAGAACCTAACAACAATCAAAAACTCTAGAGCGAGAGAAAGAAGAAGAACATAAAAACATAATGGTGCGCTTTTATTTAATCAATTTTTGATAAATCGAAAAAGAAATACTAGTATAGAAAATTATTTGATATTTTAAATTCGTAATCATAATAGTGACAATACACTTAAATAAAGCAACAAATTCTAGAACAAAATGAAAATTACTAGAGATGAAATATAAATATTATTTGATTCATTTTTTATTTTATTTTTTTGATAGGGAAAGGGAAGCGCGGTCCTTTGAAATGATAAAATAGTTGTGAGAAAGTCCCCTTAGAAATGGTCTAGTGGCAAACTCAGGTTCATCTTATGAAATGTCTTTATAGATCGAGTCCGTCACATTTGTATTTGGATGTGTGGTTTATCCGTCCTGTGTGGTTTGCAGGCTACTGCATACGGAATAAGAATTTACCCAGTACGCACCAAAAGTAGCGGCTGCGGATTCGCATGACATCAAAGAAAAAAGAAAAGTTGTGAGAAAGGAGAAAATTTCAAATGATGTAAAGGAAACAAGAATATTTTGATTATGCTTCAAAAAAAATATCAACATTGTACTTTATTTAGGAATTTTGATTATAATTATCTACAATATTTTATTTTAAGTATAGATAAATCACCTAAAATCAATATGTACAGGATTTAGAATGCATTGGGGTCGATTATCATGCTACACTCTAATAGCAATAATACTTATAGCTAATTCATGCCTCACTCCATAAGCATTATATATGTACGATATTGTTCATCTTAATTTATCTATAAAGATATCATATCCACTAATAAATATCATCACTTTTGGAACATTTCTTAGTCCCAGTTACTTCCAGGCATATCCAATGGTTAGATAGGAAGTCGCCATCTAATTATCTTCTCGATCATCGGAAATGTTACTAGGATTTGGGTATAGTTGGTAGGTTAGGAAAACGGTCAACTCCTAATAATTAGGAACGTGAATTCAATTCCAATTCAATATGGCTGACCCTGAATAGACCAGAGAAAAACGAGAGTTATGTTATGAAATTTCTAAATCCGGAAAATTTTCAACCTGATTGGTTCAAATCGAATAGCCCTACAGTTTGATAGATCTAGCCCAAAACTTACTTGGATTGGCTCATTTAAGCGAGAACTTTTACTACTTTGTTGTCAAAATTCATTAGTCCCTCCGTACGCAGTATAATTGTTGCATTGTGAACGGCAGGGTTTTTAAAAAAGTAGTGGGCGATAGTAAATAGTAGTGAGTATTGTTATGAGCGGAATTTGGATCTCACTATAAATGTTAGTGGAACAGTAGGAAATATAAGATTATATATAATGTGACTCCTACTATTATAAATGGAAGAGACAACTATATGTAATTTACTTATGGATTTGATGATGATGTCTTATTTCACAAATATATGCTTGTGGAAAATATTTTGGATTTTCATTCAAAATATCATAATTAGGCCTCCATCCTAATAATACTCATTTTTTCATCTAATATTAAAATAAGAGAATATATGGCGTATTTATTTGTTACAACAATATGATTATCAGAAAGATTTACACATAATAATTTTATTTTTATAATTTAAGGCATGACAGACTAGCTAAAAGAGGAAAGTTTAGGATCGAAAATTTCTAACTCCAATAAAATTTGTTTTAATCGAATAGGTTGATTTGATTGACATTCTCCATAATAACTAAAACATAATACTAATATCTCCGTCCATGAAATAAACTCTCATTTCATGCTCGAGACTAAGAAAATTGATAAAGGTATTTATGAGTGGAGTTTGAGTCCCACTTGTTGAGAGTGGAGAAAGTGAAATGGAAGTTCAAATTGTTCTGAGTGGAATAAGGTTCCGCTTGTTCTGAGTACAAAAGATAAAATAGAGTTAAAGTTGTTATGAGTGGAATAAGAGTCTTACTTATTATGAGTAGAAAAAGTAAAATAGGAGTGGAAGTTGTTGTGAATGGAGTAAGATCCTACATGATGTGATTGGAAAAAGTGAAGTAGGAGTTTATTTCGTAGACAAAATTTTGTAAGTAAGTAGAAGTTTATTTCATGGACAGAGAGGTAATTAAGAAAACAAGTTGGGCAATTTTCGAGCCAATATGATTTGCCCACGATCAAAGAGCTTGGTAAACCCTTTTATTTTACTCAAGAATTTTATATAAAAGTAAAAACAGATTATTTTATAGAACTAATGCTCTAATCTACTGTAATTCAGGCGCCTGTGCATTTTGCCAAGGATATGATGTTGGATCTACTAAGGAGGCAATTCTTAGGAGTGGGGAGTGTTCTGGTGAAACCGGTGTATAGTATATAACCGGTTTCACCAGGCCCGTATGAATAAGTGAGCCCGATTTCTCGGTCCAATTTATTACCTCCATTCCTTTCCTTTCTTTAGCTCGTAGCAGAAATAGAATTTCCCTCACTTCGACAAATCTTCAGCTCACCTCACCAAAATCTTTGAGCTTCGATCGACCACCATCGCCGCATTAAAGAGAAGAAATTCGTAGCCGATAGCAATGAATTTTGAAATTTCAACACAGAATTCCACCACAGAAATTCCTACGCCGTCACCGTCGTCGTCGTCGTCGCCACCGCATGAAGGTTGGTTTTCAACTAGAATTTAATCAGTTTTCAATTCATGAAATTTTCTCGTCAGATTTCATATAATCAGAATTTCTCGTAAATTTTCAATTCAAAAGCAATCTCCTAATTGAAATTCCAGAGTCAATTTAATTAATTCATCAAATTTTAAATACTTTTGTTTCAAATTCAATTTGACACTTTACAAATCATAGACAAAAATTTGCATGCAACGATTGTATCATAAGATGAGTTATGATTAGCATATATTGTAGTGAAATGGGTTGAGCCTTGAGGTTATAGATGCAGTAACTGATGATAATTTGCAGTAGCTATGAAATAGTAATAATTCTTATGATAGAAAGTAATAATTGTTATTATCAAAGTTGATGTGCTGGTTTTAATTTGTAATTATTTGAAATCCTTTTCCGGGGCATAAAGGGATGGAAATTACTGAATTTGAGGACTTGGAAGATGAATTAAATGTTGATGAAGGTAATTTGTTTATCTGTAATCACATCTGTTGATAATTCTTGTATGTTATTGCTTGCTTATGGTGTGTTGACAAAGCTAATCACATCTGTTGATAATTCTTGTATGAATTAAATATTGATGAAGGTAAGTTAGTTTTAGTAATCGTGCTGGTATAGTAACTGTTGGTCTTTATTATGCTCATGTGAGGGAATGAGAAATGAAAAAATTGAAGAGAGAAAAAGAAAGATGTTTAATATCACAAGGACAAACTGTAAAGCATCATTGAGAGCAAAATTGAATGGTGATTCTATGATTGAGGTAGTAGATCATAAGACAGAACACAATCATGAGCTTTCAAGAAGAGAGTTAAGTTATATGCACTGTTCTCAAAGATTAATAAGCATAGATAAAGCTGTAGCAATTCAAGATATGTTGTCTTCTGGAATTGGAGCAATAGATTCATTTAGATTGATGGCGTATGAAGTTGGTGGTGAACACAGTATATGTCATACACTGAAGGACCATCGTAATTTTGTTACTAGGATGAAAATTGAGGCAATTGAATCAGGAGATGCACAAACACTGATTGACATTTTAGACGAATAGGGCACTAAAGATAAGGAGTTTTTCTTTAGAGTGCAGCTAGATGATAATGGCAGATTAAGTAATATTTTTTGGAGGGACTCAATGATGAAGGAGGACTATATGATATATAGTGATGTGGTTATATTCGACACAACATATAGAACTAATAAGTACAACTTAATTTGTGCACCATTTGTTGGGATAAACAATCATTGGAAGAATGTGATGTTTGGATGTGCATTCATCTCAAATGAGTAGAGTGGATCATTTGAATGGTTGTTTGAGGTGTTCAAGAAATCTATGGAAGGTGTGTGTCCTGTAACATTATTTATAGATCATGATAAGGCAATATCGAATGCAATTGAAAAGGTTTTCCCCATGGTTAGACATAGACTTTGCATATAGCATCTGTACCAAAATGCACAAAACTATCTGGGCAAGTTGAAATTTGACAAGTCGTTTATGGATGCATTTGATAAATGTTTAACTGGTTGCACTGATGTAGAGGAATTTGAAAACTGTTGGATGTCAGGGATTTCTGATTTTGAACTGCAAGAACTTGCATGGTTACAAAGGTTGTATCAGTTGAAGGAGAAGTGGTGCAATGCATATAACAAAGACTTATTTTCTGCTGGAATTTTATCGTCGCAAAGAAGTGAAAGCACTAATAGTGCTTTAGGATTCAAAGCAAAGAAGACGACCAGCTTGACAAATTTCTATGCCATCTTTAATGCAACAACAGATCGTTGGAGAAGTGTTGAAGCAAATGATGAATTTGAGTGCTCAAAAGTAAGACCCAAATCTCTCTTACCAATGATTGATCTTTTGGACCATGCTGCAGAGGTATATACTTCGGCACTTTTTAGAAATTTTGAAAAGCATTTCCTGAAATCCCTTTCCACTTCATTTTCTAAAGTATATGAAGAAACTTGGCATAAAAGTATATTATGTGAATGATACTAATTGTATCTATATAGTTAATTTTTGTGTGATGGGGTGTTTGGTTAATTGCACTTGTAAAAGATTTTAGGAGTGTGGAATGTTGTGCAGTCATTGCATGAGGATACTTTTTATTCATTCTATTCTTCGAATACTAGACCGATACATGTTGAAAAGATGGACAAAAATTGCCAAACAGAGTGTGTGGGATAAATGTTCACAGCAAAGTGTAAGTCATGCACCTTTGAGACATCAGGTGGCAAGAAAAAGCTATAGTCCGATTATAAATGCACAAGAAACTGAAGAAGGGAGAAGTATTGTTGAAGAAGCACTGAATAATGTAACATTAGCTCTTGAAACTTTGATGAGTACAAGCAGAATAACAAATGAAGCTAAAAACAATCAGATATCATCCACTTCATTGTTATCTATCAGTGTGAAGAATCCTGAATATTCAACTATAAAAGGTCGGAAACAACAAAGGTTGAAAGGATATGTTCAGAAAAGTAAGAAGAAGAAAATATCTGAAGCATTAAATGCAATTCAATCAAAGGAGTTTGGAACTAAAACTCCTAATGAGAGATTGTTATAGAAGATCTGACCAGTTTGAAGATCATAAGGTGAAGTTCTAATTTTCCTAACTTGAATGAATTCCAAATTATTGTTTTCATCCAGCAAGGTTTATAATTATTTATGGTTTTTAATTTGCAGATAAAAACACACAGAAAAGAAAAAAAAATACAAGCAAGTAGAAGAGCTCAAATGGATTTTGATTCTTTATATGTTGATTTAAGTTTAATTTACTTTTCTTTTTGCTGAAATGACTCTATATTGTTCATTCATTACTGTTGTTTTATAATTCAATATCTGAAAGTTAATTGAATCTACTGATGAGGAGTTATATGTAGTTGAAATCAACCTAGTAATTTTGTGCACCATACATTTAATTTGTCTTAAATCTGATGTTGCATAATGTTGACATTGCTGGAATTCGTTTGCATTGGATACATTTTCTAAATGTATGAAATTGGTTTATCAAATCATTATATTTTTGTTCCTCATACAATAAATAATGTATAAAATTGGTTTGTTTTTACGGATCCGCCTTAAACTTCGATTTTACGGATCCACCTTAAACTTCAATTTTACGACTTCAGTCTTTGGCTACAATTATACGACTTCACCTTTAATAAGAATATTAATATAAATATAAGTAATTATTGTTATTGAAAAAGTAAATATTTTGACTAATAAACGTAATGTTTCACAATTATTACATTTTCTCACAACAATGTATACTTTTGCAGATGAAAAGTCGTACTTTTACAATCATTAAGAAATTATTACATTTTGTCACAACAATGTTGAAGTAATTATTGTGTTTGAAAAAGTATAGATTGTCACTAAGAAAAGTAAAGCTTCACAATCATAACATTTTGTCACAACAATATTTATTTTTGAACACAACAAGTTATACTGCTGTAATTTTATGGCTCCACATTCGGATTCAATTTTACGACAAAAAAAAAAACCACAAAGCAAAAAATATAAAAAATAAAGGACAACAAAAAGAAGAGTGAAAAAAATAGGGGTGCATAGGGTCCACACGACATGAGTGGGGACATGCGCATACACCCCATGCACCTCCGAGTTCGGGTTCAATTTTACGACTCCATGTTTAGCTACAATTTTATAGCTCCACCTTAAATCCATTAATAATATAAAGATAATCGTAGTTACAACAATTTGGGTTACTCGACTCACTCAAATGTTAAAAGTAATTATTGTCGTTTAAAAAGTAAAAAATATCATTAAGAAACGTAAAGTTTTACAATCATTACATTTCGTCATGACAATGTCTACTTTCGTACATGACAAGTTCTACTTTTAGTCAACTGTTAAAGTAATTATTGTAGTTGGAAAAAGTAAACTTTTTCATTAACAAACGTAATGTTTCACAATCATTACATTTCGTCATGACAATGTCTACTTTTGAACACAACAAGTTATACTACTATAATTTTATGACTCCGCCTTCGGATTTAATTTTCCGAAAAAAGAAAAGCCAAAAAAAATAAAAAAAATAATGGACAAAAAAAAGAAGAGGGAAAAAAATAGGGGTGCATAGGATCCACACGACATGAGTGGGGACATGCGCATGCACCCCTTGCACCTCCGAGTTCGGGTTCAATTTTACGGCTTTAGCTATAATTTTATGGGTCCACCTTCAATACATTAATAATATAAAGATAATCACAGTTACAACAATTAGGATTATTCTGCTCACTCAAATGTTAAAGTAATTATTGTTTTTAAAAAAGTAAACATTGTCATTAAGAAATGTAAAATTTCACAATTATTACATTTTGTCACGACAATGTTTACTTTCGTATATGACAAGTTCTACTTTTAGTCAACCGTTAAAGTAATTATTGTCGTTGAAAAAAGTAAATATTTTGACTAAAAACCGTAAAGTTTTACAATCATACATTTTGTCACGACAATGTCTACTTTCGTACATGACAAATTCTACTTTTAGTCAACAGTTAAAGTAATTATTGTCGTTGAAAAAAGTAAATATTTTTATTAAAAAACGTAAAAGTTTCACAATCATTACATTTTCTCACGACAATGTCTACTTTTGAACATGATAAATTGTACTGCTGTAATTTTACGGCTCTACCTTCGTCTTCGATTTTACGACAAAAAAACGAAAAGACAAACAAAAAAACAAAGAGGCAAATGATAAAAGAAGAAATAAAAAAAAGGTGTCGACTCTAAGTTTACAACGGGGCCTTCGGCTCCGATTTTTCGGCTACTCCTTCGGCTCTAATTTTTCGACTCCGCCTTCGGCTCTAATTTTTTTAGCTCCGACTACTAATATAAAGATAATCATCGGGTAATTTAGATTTTTTCAGCTCGCTCCTAGGCCTTCGGCTCCCCTCGCTTGAATCTTGACCAAAGAAGAAGCGATAAATAAAAAAATAAAAAGGCAAACAAAAAAACAAAGAGGCAAACAAGAAAAGAAAAATAAAATAAAGGGTGTCGACTCTAAGTTTACAACGGAGCCTTCCGCCTTTGGCTCTGATTACTAATATAAAGATAATCATCAGGTAACAATTTGGATTTCTTCGGCTCGCTCAGAGGCCTTCGGCTCCCCTCGCTCGAATCTTGACCAAAGAAGAAGCGGCAAACAAAAAAACAAAAAGGGAAACAAAAAAACGAAGAGGCAAAAAATAAAAATGAGGGAAAAAAATAGGGGTGAGTAGGGTCCACATGACATGAGTGGGGACATGCAGATGCACCAGATGCACCTCCGACTTCGGCTCCGATTTTACGGCTTCACCTCTAATACCCTTAATAATATAAAGATAATCATAATGACAACAATTTCGGCTGTACGACTCGCTCAAACGTTAAAGTAATTATTGTTGTTTAAAAAGTAAATATTGTCACTTAGAAACGTAAAGTTTCACAATCATTACATTTCGTCACAACAATGTCTACTTTCGTACATGACAAGTTCTACTTTTAGACAAATATTAAAGTATTATTGTCGTTGATAATGTAAACATTGTAATTAAAAATTGTTACTTTTTGTAATGATAAGGCTTAATCTAGTTAACAATTCCACTTCCTCAAAGTGGCAAACAAAAGCGAAGAGAGAAAAGGTTCCATATGAACAACATTTGCACATTGGTTAGTCGATCCTAAGGGTGGGGAACCCCGACACATAGTGAATTCAGCACGTGTTCAAAAAAGTAATCTTGTAAAAAATCATGAACCGGGATGTGGAGGTTCATATCAACGTTGGGGAGTCTGGAG
Source organism: Schizonepeta tenuifolia (assembly GCA_029490685.1). NCBI lineage: Eukaryota > Viridiplantae > Streptophyta > Magnoliopsida > Lamiales > Lamiaceae > Schizonepeta > Schizonepeta tenuifolia. The sequence goes on from CM055957.1 coordinate 25,696,427, forward strand.
ACGTTAGCGGGGGCCTCGAACGCTGCAAACAAAAAAAAAGAGGGGAAAAATTTGAAAATTGAAAAAATATAAAAATAAATAACAGAAAAACAAAAAGAAAAAAATAATTATTAATTAAAAGTTAACTTGCTACGGGAGTATTGAAAGGAGATCGGATGATCTATTTCGAGATATAACAACTCTATTAGAAAGTCAAATTGGCAACTTATACACAATAAGAATTGGTAATGAGAAAAGTAATTATAGTTGTAAACAAAAGTAATATTTCAAATAATTACTTGTGCGAAGAACAATTTATACTTATATTACAACAAGTTAATACTCTTAATCTTAAGTACCGAAACCAAAACACAAAACATATGATCAATCTAACTGAAACTAAGATAACGTATAATCAATAACAAATATTTTCATGTTAAAAAAACTAACAAACTAAGCATATAAATTTCATACTACAAAAGTTGTATCCCTTAATCACTCTACACAAATTCATACAAACATTAACAATATTTGCATAAAAAGTTGTATTGTTCAATACTAAGATCTAGCATACTGATAAGCAGATTAACCATACTACAAAAGTAACCATTATCCAATATCCAAATGTTAAAAAGTAGAATACATATTTAATTGTCAAACAAAAACTATCATTTCCACTAGAAAGTTGCCTCCTTCACAACATATCATTTAGCCTTTTTTGCAAATCGAAGAACCTCAGCCAAGACTTCTTCTTGGCATTGATTGATAGCAGACAAGATAATTCTTGAACAATAAAGCACTCTAAGCTTTCTTCTTTCAGCAGCCTTCAAACAGGGAAATTGAAAAAATTAATAACTTCCTACATATTTATTGATGATAAAGCCAAGTTCATATATAAACAAAAAATGTAGAAGCATGAACAAGAAATCACTATTATGCATTTCTGAATTTGACATACAGTGAAGAAAGACATAATATTATAACTGTGACGAATCTTGAAGCATATAAGGAATGCCATCAAAATGTTCCATGTGATGCATCAGATAAACACCACAGTCAATGTTGCTTATGTCACTTTTCCATTCGAAAGGAACATCTTCAAAACTAAATGATGGGAAGTCAGAAGCTTTTGGGTTTCATATCACGAAGAAAGATAGAAAATTGATCTTTCTGTATAGGCAAACAAACAATTTGTAAACATGTAATTATTAGATGAAAGACAACAAACATTAAATAAAATACAACAAATGATATATTAATATGAAAGAAACCTACCACAAGCTGAAGCATTTTCCAATTGCGAGAGTTTTCTGCACAATTATCAAGTTTGTTGTCCAGGTACTGAATCTTGCATGCACAGAAGTTGATGACAAGAGCAACAAAGTGCTTATCAAAGAAAATGAGAATTATAAACTGTTAAGAAAAACAAAAAAACAGATTATAAAAAAGAAAAAGAAAGAATACAGTATCAACAATAACATATAAAATAACAAAATTCTACTTACAGTTTCAATAGATGGCAAATCATTCAATTGAACCATTTGTTTCACAGAAAAATGCCAACAACTTCTAACAGTATAACCTAACTCTTCAATAACATCAGTAGGCTTGGCATCAATCATTTTCTCAACATATGACTAGAAAAAGGAACAGTTAAATGATTACTATAAAAATGAAGAATCAAATGAAAAAAAAATCAAATTTAAAAAGATAAAAATATACCGAATGTTGACTGTTGAAATAGAACTTTCTAGTGACAGTTGATAGTGTGGAACAGTGATACTTAATGGACTTGTTAAGAATGATAGACCAAACATCTATCATGAAAACAGAAGTTAGCAACGTCCTTTTCTATCCTAGAAATTTCCTTAAAGTGTTTGGCATTATTGATAATAAATCTACTCTTCAATGTAGATTTTCCAGAAGGCCATTCAATGCTACAATTCAATACCATTGGATCAATAACATGCAAATTGGAGACTGCAAAGGATAAAACAATAACAAAATAAGTTTACTAAACTGTAGTTAATAATTATACCATAACCAAATATTAAAATCTAAAATGAATTACCAAAATTGAGCATATCAGTGTTCTATTGCAATGAAAAAGAAGAACATAAACTTAAGTACAATATATAATTAACAACTATACCATCATCTGACTTGCATTCCTTGTAATGCGGAGTGACTTTCTCATATATTCAACTTACAGAAACATCTTCATGCTAAATAGTAACTGAATCGATAATCTTAGCAATTTCTGAAAAATCAACCTTAGCAATTGGACTTTTCTCTGCAATTTCAATTTCAAAGGAGTTAATTACCAATTTTAAAAGGTAATATAAATATAAATTGTATAAAAGAGTAGAAAACATAAGTTCAGACTTCAAGGCACGAACCTTTATAATCACTCTTCCCTATTTGTTCACACTGTTCAATTGGAACTTCCTCTTTCATTTCATTTTCATTTGTTTGAGATTCTGATTTCATAAAGTAATACAAAGGTAATTACAAATATGTTACTCCCTCCGTTCACCAAGTTATACCCTGTTTCACCTCTTTTTTTTTGTTCACCAAGTAATGCCCTGTTTTATTTTTTTTACCAACATACCATTCCTACTTTATGTAAATTACTACCCTTTGCCATTATTTAACCCACCCAATATTAATTAACACCAAATTACAACCCACTAATTAATTCCTAATTAACACTAAAACCCAAACCCACCTATTACTCGATCCTGCCCAAACCCACCACTCTCATTCTCTCAATCCACAGAAACCCTAACCCAATTCTCTCATTGTCTCACAATTAACATCATCTTCTTCATCAGATCGATCCCCATTTCCATTCTACAGAAACCCTAACCCTATTCTTCCCATTTCCATTTCAGTCGTTGTGTTCTCTAACCCTACCTTCACATCATCTTCTTCATCTCTCCACCATCGCCAATGACGATGACCTCCTCAGATCTGCTGCCCTCGTACGCTCTACCGTCTGAAATTGAAGATCCACCGGCGTCGATGACGATTAACTCCTCAGATCCGCTGCCCTCTTACGTTCTACCATTTGAAACTGAAGATCCACCGGCACCGATGACGTTTAACTCCTCAGATCCGCTTCTCTCTGACTCTCTACGGTCGGTAGATTTCATGCCTGAAACGGAGCTTGAGGCGGTGGAGGAGTTTGTGTCTGAAACGGAGCTTGAGGCGGTGGAGGACTTCGTGCCTGAAACGGAGCTTGAGGCGGCGGTCGACTTCGTGCTTCAAACGGAGGGAGAGACGGCGGCTGAGATCGTGCTTGAAATAGCGACTGAGGCGGCAATTGAGGTGGCAGCTGTTACGGTGCCTGCAACTCCATCGATAGCTTTTGCCGCCCTTTAGACCGGTTACAACTGGACTCTATCTTGGAGTCGATGTCGCCTAATGATCCTGCTTACTGGTTAATGTCTGAAGTTGCTACGTCTCGGCGAAAAAGAAAGGCAAAAAAAGCTGTTGAGGCTGCATATCTGAATAAAATCAGGGAAAAAAGACGTAGCCTTTCTCATTAGGTTATCTTGTTCTTATTCATTCATTTGAGTTGGTGTTGGGGCTGATGATGCCAAATTCTTATTTACCTTATGCATTTGCTTGAATATGCTTGGTGTTGGGGCTGTTGGTGTGGCTGTCATTCCATTGCTATTATGTTTTTGTGTATTAGTGGGGGCTGGTGATGCCAATTTTTGATAATCTGGTTGATGCAATTCTGTGAATCTCTTGATTATTTACATGATGTTGAGGTGCTGTGATATCTGTAAATAATCTGTTGATTTTTTGCCTGATGTGGTGATGCCATTTTCCTGCTTTTTGGCTAATGCGATTCTATGAATCTCTTGATTATTTACATGATGGATTTGAGAGAAATATGATGATGTTGTGGTTCTGTGAAATCTGTAAACAATCTCTTGATTTTTTACATATTCTGGTGATGAATTCTGATTCTATATTGCCTTCTTTGATGCCTTTTAAAACTGATGAACATGGTACTACACTTGTTTCTGATTCTAAACTGATGAACATAGTACTACACTTGTTTGTGTTTGCTTGTTGGTTGTCTGAAATTGATGGTAGCTGGAAGATAAATGTCTATCTTATTAATGCCACCACCTGGTTTTGGAGGCAGCCTAGGATAGATATGAACTCAGTCAATGATGCAAAAACCCAAAAAAATATTCATAGTAATGCTAAGACTACATTTGTTCAAAATCCAGCTGCAACAAGGACAATTTACATTCCAAACACAAAAACTACAGCTTTAATGTTTGTCCCTGTAAACCATTGCAAAAAACTAAATGTGGTCCACCTATTCTGTTAAAAAAAGCTGATGTAACCCTTCAACTAGTGAATCAAGGTTGTAGATTGCACCTGTTTCATGCTCTTGCTCTTGTAGATACTCCATGCTCTCCCTTACAAGCTGTTCTTCAATCTCTAGGAATTCTGGTAGTATGCCTTGTCTCCTAAGCTTATCCTTATCCAAGTGTGGCTGCTTGTAGTTGTTGATGCCCTTAACCTTGATAATCTCATAGTAACAGCTTTGCAAACTCAAGAAAACATCATTGATCTTGTCCATTGGATACTCGTCAAATGCATCCTGTACATTTTTTATCAAACCCTCAACTATAGTTGCCTTTTTCTCATCTTGTAGATTCTGTATAGCTCTGAAAAAGTCTAGGTCATTGACATTTGTGTCAGGTGAGTTAGGTGGTTGGCAAACAAGTTGAATATTAAATCCATCAGCTTGTGCCACAGCTTGAAATTCAGGATCATTGTTGCTAATGTGTGGTTTTGCAATATCTTGCTGTATGATGATGTGCATTCTGATTTCTGGTGGGCATTTCTGTTTGATGCATGGTACAAGCTGTACATTGGAAGTTTGAGCTGTTAAACTGCCTGTATGATGAATTTGCATGAATTCTGATAGGATTTAAAAAAAAAATACTTGCTGGATAAACACCTCCTTCATGACAGGTTTTGTAATTGCTTGCACTGGCTTTGTTAGCATGGTTCCTGCTAGTCTATTTTTACTGTTTCTTGCTGCTGCCTTCTCATAAATGAATGGGAAAATGCCATATTTCCCATCAAAGATAACTTTTCCATCTGTATCATACATTGGTCTTCCCACAGTTGATAAGTACATTATTTTCTGAATGTGGGTCTTGGATTTGCATGTTCTGTAAGGCACCTCTTCATCTGCCAACTTGTAGAATCTCTGTGTTGTCTTTGTGAGATTGAACCACTTTTCATCCACATGTATAATGTTATACATCCTCTGAAAATTGATTCTCCCATTTGAGCTTATGGAACTGAGTATGTTGAGGCTCCATTTCAGCCTTGCTATCATATTCTGTGGTGTGAGAAATGGCTTTATTGCATTGGTATGAGGCTGTATTTTTTTCTGTTTCACCCACTTATGCATCAAAGGTGTACTAACACCCAGCCGTGATGATATTTTTCTGAGGCTGGACCTTTCTAAAATAGACATACTTCTCACTTTGTCTTCATCAAGCACCCATGCATCTTTGTGTTTTGCACCTTTTTTCATTGATTTGAGATGTACTGTAACACCAAGCTGTTTTTGTGCAAAAACTTCCTTCCAAATGCGCCACACTCTTTACATCTAAGTTAAAAAGCTGACCTGCTTCCTTATTCGCGCCATAGCGAAGCTTCAAGTCCTTGCTGTTTTGTAGCAGCCAGTGTGCGAGGTTGTTTCTTTCAATTTCTGTAAGATCGGGCCTTCGAGATGCTTCTTCCATTTTGTGTTGCAACTATGAATTAATGAGGAAAGAGAGAGAGAAGTAGAAGCTGATTTTTGCAGTAGATTTGTGCTGCATTTGGCAGCTCATTGGTTGTATATATAGGGCAGATTTTATAGTGATTAGACTGCTGTAAATTTAAATTTCCCCCCTAAACAAATCCCTCCAATTGTTTCACTCCTTGTGTTTTCATTTCATTCATTTATGTCATCAGGAATTTGAAGAGTTAATGAAGTGAGGTTTTGTGCGTATAGTTCTCTACTTTATTATATGTACTTGTTTCTGTTGGGAAATTTAAGTAAAAGTTTTGATTGATTCCAAAACCAACTGACCCCAACCGAGTAGATGTTGCCATTTCCTATTGTTAGCTTTTAGGCTCGCTGTTTGAGCAATGTTGAGATTTTATCTTTACAGGACTCCATCTGAAGACGGCAACAAGGTTTCACTCGGATAGAACATCAGTTGTAAGAAAGACAACTGAGCGTTCATCAGATGAGAGTTAAAAAGGGGGAAGTTATAAGAGAACATCAGTTGTAAGAAAGACAACTGAGCGTTCGAAGCCAACTGATCAGATTCAGAACATCAGAAAGACAACTCAGCGTTCAAGAGATAGAACATCAGTTGTAAAACTAAATCAGTAAGATCAACAAACATGAAGTTCAAGACAGCTGAGGGTTCAAATGTTCCTATTCAGACAAAACATCAACTGAAGACCAATCAGATGAAGATGAAACTTCTCAACCGACTATCAAATGTTGGAAGTCAAAGGTTGAAATTTGAATTTCAAATAAGGAAGTCACGTGAAGGTTTGACTCTCTGTCATTACCTCATTTGGCCCAACACAAGGCTGTCTCAGATGGAAAGCAGAAGTTCACAGTTGCCAAATCCGGAAAGTCTGCAGAGATGAGAGACAAGCCATCGCTTTCACAAGAACAGAGATCAACGGCTCTTCCACGGCTAGTTGATTCTCTCCGCCTATAAATAGAGGCCTTCATTCATTCACCAAGACTACGAGACAGAGAAACAGAAGAAGTGCGAGAGTAGATAGACGAGCGAACATCACCAGTTGAGAGTTCATATCACAAACGAGCTAAACTGCATTCAATCTCTAAGAACATCACTAGTTGAGAGTTCATAGAGTATTAGATTCTGTCTTGGTGTTTTTCGATCCAACCTTGAGAACATCACTAGCTGAGAGTTCATAGAGTGTTAGATCCTAGCTCACTTTCTTGTTCGAGCTAGTAGTTGGAAAACCCCACCCTTTTACACATCCTCTCAAAAGGATTGTTAGGACCCTACTCTTCCCAGAATTGAGTAGATAGGTTGATAAGTACCCGTAAACTTATCTGTAAGGTTGATAAGTACCCGTAAACTTATCTTAACGGTTGCAAAGCCCGCGTAAGCTTTGTGGTTTTTGTCCAGAAGAACTTGGACTGAGTTGTGTGGACTCACAACTCCCCGTGGACATAGGAGTTATCTCCGAACCACGTAAATCCTTGTGTGTTTGTGTTTTCAGTTCAATTATTTCTTATTGCATATTCAACTGACCTTCTAACCAGCATACAAAACTGCATCTTTGCATATCAACTGTCTTGGTTATTGACCGACCTTGCATCTAAGCGTGAGTTGATTTTATACGAGTTTTTATCCACCACATTCCGCACAGCACCACTCTTCCAACTGAGTTTGCTTACTCAGTTGTGAATCCAGCTGAGTCTTCTTACTCGGTTGTTGATTTTTCAAGAGTTGTTTTAAAATTCTTATCTGGTGTATTCCCCCCCCCCATACACCAGAACTCGTATCGGGACCATCAAGTGGTATCAGAGTAGTGGTTCAAAAATCTGCTGACTCTGTTTCACGAGATGTGAATCGAGGTGTTATTTTCTTCAGTGGTCAACTGAACAGATCTTTTTGACGCTAGTGCATATCTGCTTGCATTTTTCTTCTGTTTGTTGTGTGTAGATGGATGTTAAAGACAAGATCGTTGTCATGTTCTCGGTTGTGAATTATACATCCTGGAGAACTCGGATGAAGAAGATTCTACTGTCAAAGCATCATCGAATGCAACAAGTACTTACATCCGGACCGATCATCATTAGAGAAAAAGTCACTCGCACCCCAACAAATCCCAATGAAGGGGATGCAACTGAGATGATGGTTGAGAAAAAAGCAGAAGACTTCACTCCAGAGGAAGCTAAAGTGAGCCAGTTGGATATCTGGGCTCAGAGCACTATCATGTCCACAGTTGGACAAGACTATCTTCCTTGGATAGAAGAGTGCGACACCGCTGAGGAGATGTGGGATATTTTGGCATCTCTTAGCGAAGGGAGTGACGAAACAAAGGAGAACAAATTCTCCCATGCTTGTCAAGATTTTGACAACTTCTGTCTCAGAGTTGATGAAACCATTGATAAGTTAGAGCTTCGGTTCATGGACATCATCCGAAGAATTCAGTCCATCCGACGAGGAAAATATACTTTGAGAGAGATCAACCTCAAAGTATTACAAGCTCTACCGGCTGAGTGGGACACCTTCACCAACATTCATGAGAGCCGAGCTGATCTTGGAGAGATGGGAACTGAAAGACTGTTCTCAATTTTAAAAGAAAATGAGTACAAGGTGAACCGGTGAAGGTCAACTCAGTCCTCAGTTCAGACGAGTCGACATGAGGATGTTGGTTCAGCAACTAAAACAGTAGCACTTCGAGCTGACTACTCCAAGTCGCGAACATCAAGGCCAACAAGATCTGCAGACACAGCTACGAAGGAGCCAAGCAGAGAAGAGCTGCAACAAAGCATTGCCGCCATGTCCAAGAAGCTAGCTGACATGGATGCTCAGTTCGGAAAATACAAGAGATTCTACAAATCCAACCGAACTCGAGATAATTCAAAGCCTGTGAACAACGGTTGCTTTGAATGGGGCAAAGAGGGACATTTCAAAGCAGATTGTCCAGACCTTTCAAAGAAAGAAAGAGAAGCGTTGAGGGCCAAACAAGCTGGAAAGAACAAGGCCATGGTTGCAGAAGAAGCAGCTGACGACATGGACATCTTCACCGACACTGAAGATGAGGATGAGCTGACTTCCACTAACAACGCTATCGGTCAGGATCAATGTCTCATGGCATTTGGAACCGACCAGGATGATGCCGAGGTACATTCTAGTCCGGCTGATTTAAATTCTTCCAATATTTCTAACATGCAGGAAACACTGGATGAAGAGTTGGAACTCTCCTGGGATGATTTTCTAGCACTCAATGAGGAAGTGCAACAGCAATCGGTTGAGTTTAAGAGTCTTCAAGAACAGTTCGCCAGACTTGAAGAATCCTTAACTGAAAAGGACGATCTGATTAAGAGTCAAACTGAAGAGATTGATAATCTCAAAAATCAACTGAATGCTGCCAACCAAACTAAGGCTCCAACCGATGAGGAGTTGAAGGAACAGATCAAGGAGCAGCAAGATCAGTTGAGCAAGCAAGAGGCGCAGATCGACCAGCTGATGAAGAAGTCAGACGAACAAACCGAGCATATAGCTGTTCTTCTCAAGGATCTACAAACTGAGAAGGACAACCTGATCAAGCTATATCAGTCATCCAAGATCATCGTGAATCTAATCAGTTACAGACGACAGATGGATGAGGTGTCAGGACTCGGTTACGACGTGATCAAGGATACGGGAATTCTTCCCGCAACCTTCATCAAAGCTGTGGATGTCAAGGTTGTCAAATCTGACACAGTTGAGTTTGAATACCCCCCAAATTAATCCAACCTCCACTTCTCAGCAAGCTTAGCCGACTAAGAAAATTTCAACTGAGAAAGAAAAAAGAAGCAGTGGTTGGAGAACCAAAGAATTCATCGGTTGAGACATCAACTGAGGGGGAATGTTCCAAGACTCGGAAGAGGAACCAGAGGCGTCGGAGATACAATCAGAATCGACTTCAGAACCGACCCCTGAACCGACCACAGAACCGACAAGGATTCAACCATCTAAATTAACAGCGGTTCCATCATCAGAGCAACCAGAGATTCCAACTGAGTAAACCGATGTGGAACGGTTCCAACAGCTGTGAATACTCATGCCACAACAAGAATCAACAACAGGGCATGAACAGTTGTCGTCAACAGTCAGGAAATTGAAATCATACTCAGCCACAAAGATTCCAACATGGCGTCCGACCTCACCGACAAAATCAACAGGATAAAAACCGCCAATAAAACAGGGGGAACGCCTTTCCTCCTAAAGCTCACAATGGGAGAAATTCATCTCCTCCCAAAAAATAGAACTCCAATAATAACAACAAGCCTAAGGATAACCGAGGTGTTGTTATAGTTGATGGAGATGGGAAAAGTGATTTGGAATGATAAATCTATCCGAATATACAGGGAAAAGCGACTCACAGTTCAAGGGGGAACTGGTTCTAACCCTCCAGGACCCAACTAAAATTGGGGACCTAAGCATGTTTCTCTGTGCAGGAACAGGAGAAACAACTGAAGAAGAATAAAGCATCATAGACCAGTTGGGTGATGGATAGTGGATGCTCGAAACACATGACAAATCTGAAGGATTTGCTTGGGAGTTTCGTGGAGAAAGAAGGACCATCAGTTACCTTTGGTGACAACTTAAAAGGTCACACCAAAGGCTACAGTACCCTTGAAACCAATCACGTGTCGATTTTCAATATTTCATATGTTGATGGATTGAAGTATAACTTGCTCTCCATCAGCCAATTCTGTGATAATGGTTTCTCTGTTAAGTTTGATGCGCAGGGCTTCAGGGTTAAAAATGTCGGAACAAAGCAGGTCATATTGTTGGGAAATTGATCCCCAACCGGGAATGTCTACTATGCTGACTGGAATAGTAGTCCTCCTGAAACCTGTCTGTTATCAAAGAGCAGTTCAGATGTGAGCTGGCTATGGCACAAAAGGCTCAACCATCTGAATTTCAAGACAATGAACCGACTTGCCAGACAGGAACATGCAAAAGGCATTCCGAATCGAGTGTTTTCAACAACACATATCTGCAGTGCATGTCAGTTGGGAAAGCTCGCTAGATCCTCCTTCCGGTTGAAAACAACTCCCTCAACCGACCGAGTATTGCAGCTGATCCATATGGATCTCTTCGGGCCAGTTACACCAAAGAGCATGAATGGTAACAAATATACCCTTGTTGTAACTGATGACTTTTCTAGGTACATGTGGACTATTTTCATGCGTCACAAAAGTGAAACCCGAGATGAGCTACCCAAGCTGATGGATCGGATATCGAACCAACAAGAGATGAAAATTATTTCCATCCGATCAAACTGTGGAACCGAGTTCCTAAATGAAACCATCATCGAGTACTGCGAGAAACACGGAATCACTCATCAGACATCAACTGCGCGTACTCCACAACAGAATGGAGTAGCTGAGCGAAGGAACCGAACGCTGAAGGATGCAGCTACATCTATGTTGATAAGTTCAGCTCTGCCAAAGAGATTTTGGGCTGAGGCAATCAACACAGCCTGCTACACTCAAAACCGGTCTCTTCTGACCAAGCGGTTGGAAAAGACTCCATATGAGCTATGGAGACGCAGGAAGCCTGATATTTCTTACTTTCGCATTTTTGGTTCTAAGTGTTATATTCACAACAATGGGAAGACTCAGTTGAAAACTTTTGATACCAAGGCTTCGAATGGCATATTTCTCGGATATGCCGCTCGGATCAAGGCTTATAGAGTTTTCAACAATAGCTCTCGTGTTGTGGAGATAACACCTCATGTTAGTTTTGATGAATCTACTTTTGAGTGCAGGGAACAGGCTAAAGGACAACAAGCTGATCCACATGTTCCACCAGTTCTCACCAGATCGCAGATTCTAAGGCAGAAGAATCTAGCTGAACTATTGGTATGGGCAATCGAGGATGATGATCCATATTCCTCTAAAGATGAATGTGAAGACCCCAGCTCATCTCAAGGGGGAACCTCAGCTGATGTCACTCCAACTGCATCAGCATCCGAAGCCCAACCGAGCCCGGTTCAAAATATTGTCAATATTGAGGATCCAGACTCAACAGCTGATAAATCACCAGTTCTGAAGATCCCAGCATCTCCCACAGCTCAGGAAATCCCATCAGTTGAAATCTCGGAACAGCCAATGTTGGAAGAAGAAGGAAGACGCAACATGAGATGGTATGAAGATCATTCCACGGACAACATCATTGAAGATCCAACCGAAGGTGTGCGTACAAGGAGCAGAGTTGCAAATCCAGATTCAACCGAGGAAGATTCCAACACTTATGCCCAATATGCTGAGGAGTTGGCAGTTCTTGAGGAGTTCGAGCAAGCTGGAGATGTTGCCATTATATCTTGTTTCGTAGCTGATGTGCCAGAACCGAAGAATGTTGTGAAAGCTCTCAACTGTGTTCATTAGACAGTAGCTATGCAAGAAGAGCTGAATGAATTTCTACGCAACTGTGTATGGAAGTTGGTAGAAAGACCAAATGGTGTCAAAGTCATTGGATTGAAGTGGATTTTCAAGAATAAGAGAGACACCATTGGATTCATCGTGAGGAACAAGGCAAGGTTGGTAGCTCAGGGTTATTGCCAACAAGAAGGAGTTGATTTCGAGGACTCTCAACTGTGTTCATTGGACAGTAGCTATGCAAGACATACTTGTTGTGCAAATCTATGTTGATGACATCATATTCGGTTCCAAGTCGGAGGAGCTGTGCAAGAAATTCTCAACTCTTATAAAGGAGAAATTCGAGATGTCAATGATGGGCGAGATGAACTATTTTCTTGGGCTACAGGTGCAGCAGTCATCAAAAGGGATTTTCATCAATCAGTCCAAATATACAAAGGAGCTCATCACAAAGTTTGGATTGCAGTCAAGTAAAACCACAAGGATCCCGATGAATACTAACTGGAAGATTGAACCTGAAATTGAGTGAAAGCTCGTGGATGCCAGTAAGTATAGAGGGATCATTGGTTCTTTGCTATATCTAACCGCCAGTCGGCCAGACATATCTTACGCGGTTGGAGTGTGTGCTCGGTTCCAAGTTCAACCGAGGGAAGCACACATGTTGGCAGCAAAGAACATCATCAAGTATCTGAAGGGCACTGTTAATGTTGGGTTGTGGTATCCAACCGACGACAATATCCAACTAACCGGATACTCAGATGCGGATTTAGCCGGAGATCGGTTAGACAGGAAGTCCACATCAAGACATTGCCAGTTCATGGGAAGCAAGCTAGTTTCATGGTTCTCCAAGAAACAAGTATGTGTTGCCACTTCTATAACTGAGTCAGAGTACATGGCTGCCGGTAGCTGTTGCATGCAGGTGTTGTGGCTCAAGCAACAGTTGAGAGATCTTGAAGTCGCAACTGGACAGGTTCTCATTCATTGTGATAGCTCAAGCGCCATTGCTATCTCTTTAAATCCTGTTCACCATTCTCGGACGAAGCACATTGATATCCGACATCATTTTATCCGAGATCATATTGAGAAGAAGGAAGTATCTTTGGAGAAGATTCCAACTGAGATTCAGAGAGCTGATATCTTCACCAAACCTCTAGCCGAAGTGCGGTTCAAAATGTTATGTGATCTACTGGGATTGTTGGATCCATCAGATGAGGAACCAGCTGAGGTAAAGAGATAGATATCCAAGCTCAGATGAAGGGGGAATCTCAGATGCGGATTGCCAATCGAAGAAATCAGACGTCAGCTGAACAGACGAACTCGAGTCAGCTGATGGTATGTCGCAACAGTGGATCAGACGTCAGCTGAACAGACGAACTCGAGTCAGCTGATGGTATGTCGCAACAGTGGATCAGACGTCAGCTGAACAGACGAACTCGAGTCAGCTGATGGTATGCCGCAACATTGGAACACAGCTGATTCCGACATCAGCTGGCAGGTATCACAGCTGATTCCAACATCAGCTGGCAGGTGAACACAGCTGATCCCGACATCAGCTGGCAGGTATCATTTATGGCTGAAGGTGTTTATGTCTTAAATGAGAATGTTTGAAATAAATTCCAACATTCCTGAAGCATGTCAGTTAGATTAAAATAGCCATCATAGCGCATTTAATGTAAAGTATGGCTAAACACCTATAGCCCTACTTTATAGTGCGACTGGGCTGACATAAAACAATATACCTTCTCACGCGCTGGTTGGAATTCGGATTTTGACGTCAAGTCAAAGCTAGTCAACAGTCGCGAGATCTCAGCCATTGATGGATTCGCGCCATTCAACCCTAGCCGTCGATTTCAACCGAGCCACTAACCTATAAAAGGCGGAAAATCAGGAAGTGATCTCTTACCTTCTACATTCGTGTTTATCTGCAGTAACTGTTCATTTTCGTCTCCGATTTGTCTCACCATTTTCTACAAGTTTTTCTCTCTATATATATCTTCACAGAATTATTAAATGGCACCTAAAGCTTCACAAGGAAGGAAAATGGCATCTTCTGGACCTTCTCTAGTCCCTTTATCCTATAACGAGTCCTTTGATATGCTGTTATCGAAGATTCATTTTGAGCAAATTTTATCAGAGGATGAACTGGAATCGCCAGTATTGTCTCCCCTCGCCGAAATTCTCAGGGAGAACGGCCTCCTGGACTGGGCGACGCTCTTCCCGTCCCACCTTCTCAGGCGACAGGTCGGGGAGTTCTACCTAAATCTGCAGTCTCCCATCGACAGCCGAGACGGGCTCGTTACAGAAGTATCTTGTCGACAACGGGATGTTCCTGCCCGAACGATCCGTCGTGTCACCGTCTCCATTCTAGTCTCCGACATTCTACGCCAAATCATTCCACCGAACCAAACAGCCACAGACACCATCGACAACATCACCAATTCGGAAGCCAATGAGTTTCTAGAGAGTTCTCTCATCACTCCAGAAAAACTGAGGAGCAATATGCAGCGAACCAAGTTGAAGCCAGAACATCGACTCATGTTCGATGTTATATCCAAGGTTGTGTTCGGTTACAGCGGAGCCTTCGGAGACATCAGTCGACCGAAGCTCAAGCAATTGATTGCTTTCGAGCACAAACACAAACACAACGTCGACTGGTTCAAGTATTTCGAACACCAGCTGACTCTGGAGAGGCAGAAGATCTCCGAATCCACAACCGAATCTGGAGAGAAGTTGTTGAGTGTCAAGGGAACTCTCAACTTCGGTTGCAAAATTTCTGCCCTGATCCTGTTCGCCACTAAGGATCAGAACATGGTCTGGGATGACTGTGAAGAAATCCCTGTGAAGAAGCTGATGCTGTTCCCAACAGCAAAGAAGGCTCAGGATGTGATCAGGAGTGTCTACACTCCTAAGGACAAAATAGATGCTGTGAAGACAACTGAAGAAAAAGACACAACTGAGGAGTTGCCCCCAGCTGCCGCCTGTAAATCAAAATCAACAGCTGTACGCCGACACAGAGCTGAGTCGGAGAAGGAGAAAGCTGAAGAACCAGCTAAGAAGAAGCTGAGGGTTCGGATCAAGAAGAAATTGGTTGCGACACCAGCTGAAGATGTGCCAGCTGAGGATGTGCCAGCTGAGGAGGTACCGGTTGAGGAGACACCAGCTGAGGAACCATCTGAGTCGAGTCACTCAGTTGACAAGGATGCGTTCATGATCGTTCCTCGCGCAGGTGGAACAGATGAGATGGATGGCATGGAAACGGATCTCTCCTCGGATGCATCTTCTTCATCTGTGGAAATCGAAGATATTCCAACCTCCCCCACGGCAGGAGCTGATGCCGTACAGCCCGAACAAGAGATCTTCCCAACCGATCAACAACCAGAAATTTCGAGCTCTTCGCTCGATGCCAACATTGAGACCATCTCTTCGGCCAATGTTGAGGAACCTATTGATACCCTCATCCCCACACAGTCCGATATTCCGAGCTCCCAGCTCGATGCCAACGTTGAGACCACCTCTTTGGCCAACGTTGATGAAACTGTCGAACCGATCCCATATGAAAATTTATCTCCTTCCCCCATCGATGATGAAGCCGATCGATAGGCCGTCGCATAGGAGCATGAAGGCAAGGTGGCCTACTGCTTCCAGAAGCTGATCGGGATGTTCCCTGAAGCGCGCGACATGCCGATCTTTGCCACGCTTGGAACCGAGCTGCTGTATCAGTTCAACCTCATCTTCAGTCACTGGTATGTGAAGGAAGATACAATCAGAATACACAGCTGGAACCAACTCAAAGCTGACGAGTCGCGCATCAGAGACTACTTCAATTACACCAACCTTGAGGTTGCCTACAACAACAAGGTTGCACTGCTAACGCTCGTCTGGATCTCAGCAAAGCGGAAGGAAGAGACATGAGGGAAACAGCCGAACAAAACTGTGTCGCCTTCCTGGACAACATGCTTGTCAAGTCAGCTGAGTTCATTGATGACCTGGACGCAGCAGCCGCATCAGCGAAGGAAGAAGAAGCGGAGCTTCAACAGTACATGGCCAACCGCCAAGCCATGGTCACTGTTGAACCGCCAACATCATCTGACCAACCAGCTCTAGCTGATCAGCCAGCACACTCCACTGAAGAAATTTGTGAGCTGATAGCTGAGAGGGTCACAACTGAGGATCCGAGGAAAGCTGATACGGCCAATCAATTACGCGGAATTAGGGACTCGAACACACGTCAGCTTATAGGTTGATTCAATCCAATTACAAACTGAACAACTAGAGACTCGAACTCCCAATTACTGATCTGGATTGACAATTGAACAACGAAACGAACAAGATACGAAACAAAACCCCAAATTATCGAATAAAACCCTAGAAAACTACCCGATCAAAAACTATAGCAAATCAACTCCGATTAGACTCAAATTTTAACACGAATTATAAATTGAAATCAGTAACAACATATCCAAAATTCAGCTAATTCGCACGAGGGGTTTATGATTTATGAAGGGGCGGACTTTTGGACGATTTTAGGTTGAAACTGGAAACAGTGGCGGTAAGGGCGGAAGTCTGGAAAGGCGTGGGGATTGGGATGGATGATGATGAACAAAAGTGGTGTTGGTGATGGTGACGAAAAGGAATGAAAACAGGCTGAAGAACTTACCCAAAACGAACCCCGGATCTACTTGAATCCGAAACGCGTCGATGGATCGATCTTCGTGGCTTGTCTAACCCGGATACGACTTGATATCACGAACGAGACAAATGATTTCAAGTCTAAGGATGCCAACTCAAGACTCTACCAAGAACAGCAACGTGAACCGAAGCACGCGTGAGACAAAAACTGAAAACTTGATTTTTTATTCAATATTGTGTGCTCTGAAAAGTGTCGAACAAGGGTTTAAATACCCTAAAATCTGAACTGGGCCCTTAATACAGTTGGGCTCAAAAAGGAATGATTAAAATACTAACTATTGGGCTCCATTAAATAACACAAAGTTCAGCCCAATTAAAATAAATCCGACATAAAACAATTAAATAGAAGAAGTCCAATTTCGAATTAAAAGGCTAATCCGAAACTTGGGTCAAGTTCACCAACTTGGGCTGCTTCATTACAACATCTTCATCTTCCAGCTTCTTCCGGACAATGCACTGGAAATAGCCTTGCAACTTCTTGGCTCTCAATCTTGTACCTGGACCTCTTAGCTGCAACTCCGGGTTTGATTCATCAGTGCTGGATCCCGGCTCATCATTCCCCCCCTGCTGAAAAAAATTCATCCTCGGATTCGGCTCCTCCTCGGCATCAAAGTCATCTACGGGAAAAAGAGATAAGTCAGCAACATTAAAAGTATTGGAACACTTATACTCACCTGGAAGATCAATGCGGTAGGCATTGTCATTGACTCGGGCAACCACAGTAAACGGTCCATCTCCACGAGGCATCAACTTCGACTTCCTCAAGTTAGGGAAGCGCCCTGGACTGAAGTGGATCCAAACCTTATCACCTGGTTTGAATAGCACTTGCGTGCGATGTGTATTAGCCTTCGTGGCGTTCTTCTCTCCCTGCAGCTCGATCCTGTCCTTGATCTTCTTATGCATCTCTTGAACCTATTCAGCCCTACGAGAGCCTTGCAAACTCGAAAGATGGTCATTAGGCAAAGGGATAAGATCTGTAGGAGTGAGAGGATTAAAACCATATACTACCTCAAATGGAGACATGTTAGTGGAAGAATGCACAACACGGTTATAAGCAAATTCAGCAAAAGGTAAACACTCTTCCCATGACTTCAAATTATTCTTCACTAAAGCGCAAAGTAAAGTCCCTAAAGTCCTATTAACTACTTCAGTCTGACCATCAGTTTGAGGATGACATGCAGTAGAAAATAAAAGTTTAGTACCTAACTTTCCCCAAAGAACACGCCAAAAATGTCCCAAGAACTTAGAATCTCTATCAGACACAATAAGTCCTAGGTAAGCCATGCAGTCTAACTACTTCACGAAAGAACAGATTAGCAATATTAACAGCATCATCAGTTTGTCTGCATGCAATAAAATGAGACATTTTGGAAAACCTGTCGACAACCACAAACACAGAATCTTTGCCAGTCTTAGACCTAGGCAAACCAAGAACAAAATCCATGGAAATGTCAATCCAAGAGGCAGATGATGCAGGTAGTGGAGTGTACAAACCAAATGGATTAGAACTAGATTTAGCCTTTCTACAGGTAATACATCTAGCACAGATTCTCTCGACATCTCTCTTCATGCGAGGCCAATAAAAATTCTCATGCAATAAACTCAAAGTTTTAGTAACACCGAAATGACCCATCAAACCACCTGCATGAGACTCTAGAACAAGCAAATCTCGCATAGAACAAGTAGGAACACATAACTTTGCATCTTTAAATAGAAATCCATCAGTTACATAAAAGGAATCAACAGATCTAGTCCTAGACTGACAATTTCTAAATAGTGCTTCAGCGACTCGTGATCAGTGTGAATCACGAACTCCTTCGATCTCAAGTAATGCTGCCAAGTCTCCAAAGACCTCTTCAATGCATACAGCTCCTTATCGTACGTAGAGTACCTAAGAGCTGCTCCATTCAGCTTCTCACTGAAGTAGGCGACCGGCTTCCTATCCTGCATCAAAACAGCACCAATGCCTATACCAGAGACATCACACTCAATCTCGAACATCTTAGAAAAATCGGGTAAAACTAACAAAGGAGCATTACATAATTTTGACTTCAACAAATTAAAAGCATGCTCTTGGGCTTTACCCCACTCAAACTTCCTGTCTTTCTTACTCAACTCAGTCAATGGTGCAGCAATAGTAGAGAAATCACGCACAAATCGACGATAAAAACTAGCCAAACCATGGAAAGATCTCACATCAGAACACGACTTAGGTGTGGGCCACTCCTCAATGGCTTTCACCTTAGTCCTATCTACCTCAACACCACGACTACTAACCACAAAACCAAGAAAAACAACCTCATCCATGAAAAAAGAACACTTAGACAGATTGGCATACAACTTAGCGTCACGTAACAACTCAAAAACATGCCTAAGACGCCTAACATGATCAGAAACACACTTGCTATAGATAAGGATATCATCAAAGTAAACAACAACATATTTTCCAATAACATCACGCAACACATGATTCATCAAACGCATAAAAGTACTAGGAGCATTAGTAAGTCCAAAAGGCATCACAAGCCATTCATACAAACCATGCTTAGTCTTAAATGTTGTTTTCCACTCATCCCCTTCAGATATTCTAACTTGAAAATATCCAGAATGCAAATCAATTTTAGAAAAGACAGACGCTCCAGACAACTCATCTAGCATATCATCTAACATGGAAATGGGAAAACGATACTTTACCGTGATTTTATTGATGGCTCTGCAGTCCATGCACATACGCCATTCATTATTCTTCTTTGGCACAAGAATCACAGGAACTGCACATGGCGACATGCTCTCTCAGATTCGCTTATCTTCCAACAATTCCCGAACTTGTCTGTCTATTTCTTTGGTCTCCTCAGGGCTGGTCCGGTAAGCTGGTCTGTTGGGAAGGACTGCTCCCGGCTGAAAGTCGATCTGATGCTCAATTCCTCGAATTGGTGGCAGACCACTGGGAATCTTTTCTGGGAACACATCCTTGAACTCCTCCATCAAAGGCTGCAAAACAGTAGGAATAACAACATCAGGAGTATCATTAGCCTTAAAAGTAACTAGAACGATAGGCTTACTAGCTTTGATTGCTTTCTGTACTCCCTTTGCACTAATAAACAAGTTCTTGTGCACTGGATCTGAATTGTCTGCACTGGAACTCGATGTAGTGGCAATATGAAGGGACTTAGAGGATCCCTTAGACATAGAAGAGGTAGCCTTGGAAGACTTAGAGTCGGTCGAACTCATTGTAGGATTAGGCGACGACAACGCGACCTTGTTCTCAGACTTTTTCTCCCGTTCTTCCTGGAATTTCTCTTGCATCCTCTTCTGATCTTCTGTAACATCCTTAGGCGCCAATGGCCATAGTCTGGCAGTCCGACCATCTCTAGTCACGGCATAAGTGTTGGCGAATCCATCATGTATCGCCTTCCTGTCAAACTGCCAAGGACGACCAAGCAAAATATGCGCCGCATCCATAGGGATGACGTCACACAAAACAGTATCTGTATATCTACCAATTGAAAAGGTGACATTTACCTGGTATCCTACTCTGATCTCGCCTCTGTCGGTCAACCATTGCAATCGGTAGGGTTTGGGATGCTTCTGTGGAGTCAAGCCTAGCTTTCCCACTGCATACTGGCTGATAGCGTTCACGACGCTTCCACTGTCAATAATGAGCGAGCACGTCTTGTCTTAGATAGAACAACGCGAGTAGAAGATGTTTTCTCGCTGATCGTTCTGATCCTCTTCACGAATCATGCTCAGAGCTCGGATGGAAACAAGATTCACACTAGCTGGCTTCAGCTGCTTGTCTTCAATCTCAACGCTAGGGGAACCATTAAGGGGCTGATCTTCGACCCTTGCATCAATAGGGTTGTCGGGCTCCTCTTCACTAGCTGATTCTAACTCATTCTGATAGGTAATGAAGAGAACTCGGCGATTTGGATACTGGGCTTGAAAGTGTCCCCATCCTTTGCACTTGTGACACTGAACGTCACGTGCTCTTCCTGGAGTACCATTCTGAGACTGATTAGGCTGCACAGTTCGATTCTAATTTCTGTTGGGTGCAGATGAACCGAACTCGGGTCTGCGACCGGGCGTAGGTGCAGACTGCTCAGAACGGCGGACGGGTGGTGCGAACTGACCTTGAGGACGTGTAGGGGTTGTCATAGGTGTAGAGGAATCGCCTCGAACCCAAGGAGTCCTAGTAGGCGTCAACTGGAAGGATCGACGACGTCCATCTCTGAGCTGCCGTTCAACAATAGATGCATAATGAACCATTGCCTCTATACTGTCAAAGTCCTTTAGCTCGACTTCACAGGCAATATCAGGGTTCATTCCTTCAATGTACCGGTTGAGTGTAGCAAACAGTGTCTCTTCTTTACCTACCCGGTTCAGTGCTGTCTCTAATTCCTTGTGATACCCCTCAATTGATCTGGACCCTTGACGAATCTGACTGAGCTTCTTTTCCAATTCTCTTTCATAGTGAACTGGAATGAATCTGCCTCTCATAACATCCTTCATTTCCTGCCAACTGTCAATAGGAGGATATCTATCTTTTCTGCGCCTATTCTGCTGAAACTCCCACCAAGTTGTTGCATATTCAGTGAACTCAATGGATGCTAGTTGCACTTTCTTGATCTCGGGAAAGTCATAGCACTCAAAGATTTTATCAACTTTGCGTTTCCAGTCTAAATAGGCGTCTGGATCATGTTTGCCTTCAAATGCTGGGATGGTGGTCTTGATGTTGCCGAGTAGATCATCGGCATGACCATATCTAGGCTGCCCTGGATAAACGTTCCTGCGAGTTGCCTGGAAATGTGGCTGGAACGGTGGCTGGAACGGGTCACCACGACCTCGGCCCCGGCCTCGAGGTTGGAAACCGATTCTGTCTCTATTTCTGTCTCCCTGATGTGGTATGAACGGAACTGTATTATCCTCACGTGGGATGAACTGAGCTGTATTATCCTCAGCTGGTTCATCCTCAAAGTTTCCAAACTCTGAGTCTGAGGCTTCATTATGCACCTCATCTTCATGTACCTGCGGTTGAACATTGGCCTGGGGTATAGCGGTACTGAACTGCTCGAATTTAGCCAACAATTCTGCCATGGTATTCTGAACTTCTCTGAACTGTCTCTGCACATTACCATTCAAAGCATCAAAGTGGTACTTGGCATCCCAATCAGCTTTGGTGCCTGAAAACTGAGGTGATTTGTCTTGACTCATAGTACCTGCACAGTGAACAAACGACAAGAAATAAAAGGGACCTCACAATTCCTCACAATCACTCGTTTGTTCTCTCATATTTTTACCACTCGTGTATGTCACTCAAGTGTATAGGAAAGAATAACAACTAAACTAAAAAAACTAAAACTTCCCAATAGAATCTGTCGTCAACTCTTTAACTTTAGAAGAGCTCGGACTTGATGTCCAGAGAACCACGGGATAGCAAGGGAGCCACGAAATAGAAAACCACACAAAGACAACGGTTATGCAGAAAAACCGTCGTCTAAACTGCCCAGAAAAAGTGCACGTACAAACTGCACCAAAAGACTCTATACGATCCAAGGATTCAAAAGAACAAGAATGCTCAAAGTGAGTTTCGGTAATGCTCGGGAAATAAATAGTAACTTTTTCGTGAATAGTGATTTTTCTACGGAGGATATATGGACTACCACGACCCCAAATATCATACCAAAACGTAGCGGAATGACCAAATATCATAACAAGAATGCTTAATTTTTTTTTTCGTTCACTGAACGAGGATTCCGAAAAGTGGTACGAACAGAACTAAAATATGAAGTATGGGTGAATGGTGACCAGTTTTAATTGGGACGGATTTTTGGGAAACAAATAAGGAAGAAAAGGTAGTCAAGGCCAAAGAAAGGAAAAGATAAGGAAAGGATGAATTTCGGATGGTATGTTAAGGATTTCAATCCAAATTAGTGATTCAATTCGAGCCTAACTAGGAAAGCAATGAAATCAAATCCTAATGACACTCGGATAACACCAATTGATCCTTATTAAACCAATACAATCAAATCCAATAATCGAAACTAACCAAAAATTGATAACCAATACAATACGACGTCCCCAATCGCTATTCGACGAAGGACAACAACTCAAAGAAGATACACAAACTGCAATTCACAACTTCCCAACTCAAATCAAGAAAAACTCACATAAACAACAAAGACTTCTCGGCGATTCAATCCTAGGGCTTCGACTTTCAACTCTTTTTTTCGATTTCTTTTCTTTTCTTTTAGTCGATCACTTTTGCCCCTAGAATGTCACACCAAATTGGATCGAACCACGACCAGCAAGCGCTGACGTGGCTCTGATACCAAAATTTATGATACGGCCAATCAATTACGCGGAATTAGGGACTCGAACACACTCCAATTACAAACTGAACAACTAGAGACTCGAACTCCCAATTACTGATCTGGATCGACAATTGAGCAAGGAAACGAACAAGATACGAAACAAAACCCCAAATTATCGAATAAAACCCTAGAAAACTACCCGATCAGAAACTATAGCAAATCAACTCCGATTAGACTCAAATTTTAACGAATTATAAATTGAAATCAGTAACAACATATCCAAAATTCAGCTAATTCGCTCAAGGGGTTTATGATTTATGAAGGGGCGGACTTTTGGATGATTTTAGGTTGAAACTGGAAATGATGGCGGTAAGGGCGGAAAGGCGTGGGGATTGGGATGGATGATGATGAACGAAAGTGGTGATAGTGATGGTGACGAAAAGGAATGAAAACAGGCTGAAGAACTTACCCAAAACGAACCCCGGATCTACTTGTATCCGAAACGCGTCGATGGATCGATCTCCGTGGCTTGTCTAACCCGGATACAACTGGATATCACGAACGAGACAAATGATTTCAACTCTAAAGATGCCAACTCAAGACTCTACCAAGAACAGCAACGTGAACCGAAGCACGCGTGAGACAAAAACTGAAAACTTGATTTTTGATTCAATATTGTCTGCTCTGAAAAGTGTCGAACAAGGGTTTAAATACCCCAAAATCCGAACTGGCCCTTAATACAGTTGGGCTCGAAAAGGAATGATAAAAATACTAACTATTAGGCTCCATTAAATAACACAAAGTTCAGCCCAATTAAAATAAATCCGACATAAAACAATTAAATAGAAGAAGTCCAATTTCGAATTAAAAGGATAATCCGAAACTTGGGTCAAGTTCACCAACTTGGGCTGCTTCACTCCAACATCTTCATCTTCCAGCTTCTTCCGGACAATGCACTGGAAATAGCCTTGCAGCTTCTTGGCTCTCAATCTTGTAACTGGACCTCTCTGCTGCAACTCCGGGTTTGATTCATCAGTGCTGGATCCCGGCTCATCAAAAGCTTTCAAGGAAGCCCTGACTGAGCTACACTCTGGGGATCCGGGCATGTTCAGCCAGTTCAGGCGTGCAATGATAGAAGCAAAACTGGATATGAACACCGTCCCCGTCCCTCAGAAGGTCTCCCTCATTTCCTTCCAGACTCAAGAAACCCCAACCGTCAGAAGATTGCAGCTGAGGCAAGACAAGTTTGTCGAAAGCATGGGGTTGACATTTCAAAGGAGTCAGATGCTAAAAGAGAAATTTTTGTTAGAATGTTTAGCAAGTATGGGCTAAAGTACTAGCTGAGTTAGAAGTTTTTGAGCAACTGATGTTACTTTTGACTTTTGTGCTTATTTTGTTGTAACCATCAGTTGTAATGAAAACTTACTTCAGTTATACGATTCAACTTGACGTACAATATCTCGTTGTCCAAGCTCTGAATCGCAAAGTTATTTCAATACCATGTTATAACTGTGCTAACCCTTTGATGTTTTAATCTTATAGACTGTCTAGAATTTCAGCTGAAATTTTAGATAGGTCAGTAAGGTTTAGATCAGTTTGATCTGTAAGGGCTTTGTAAGGGTTTTGGCATCATCAAAAAGGGGAAATTGTTGGGAAATTTAAGTAAAAGTTTTTATTGATTCCAAAACCAACTGACCCCAACCGAGTAGATGTTGCCATTTCCTATTGTTAGCTTTTAGGCTCGCTGTTTGAGCAATGTTGAGATTTTATCTTTACAGGACTCCAGCTGAAGACGGCAACAAGGTTTCACTCGGATAGAACATCAGTTGTAAGAAAGATAACTGAGCGTTCAAGAGATAGAACATCAGTTGTAAGAAAGACAACTAAGCGTTCATCAGATGAGAGTTAAAAAGGGGGAAGTTATAAGAGAACATCAGTTGTAAGAAAGACAACTGAGCGTTCGAAGCCAACTGATCAGATTCAGAACATCAGAAAGACAACTGAGCGTTCAAGAGATGGAACATCAGTTGTAAAACTCAATCAGTAAGATCAACAAACATGAAGTTCAAGACAGCTGAGGGTTCAACTGTTCTTATTCAGACAGAACATCAGCTGAAGACCAATCAGATGAAGATGAAACTTCTCAACCGACTATCAAATGTTGGAAGTCAAAGGTTGAAATTTGAATTTCAAATAAGGAAGTCACGTGAAGGTTTGACTCTCTGTCATTACCTCATTTGGCCCAACACAAGGCTGTCTCAGATGGAAAGCAGAAGTTCATAGTTTCCAAATCCGAAAAGTCTGCAGAGATGAGAGACAAGCCATCGCTTTCACAAGAACAGAGATCAACGGCTCTTCCAACGGCTAGTTGATTCTCTCCGCCTATAAATAGAGGCCTTCATTCATTCACCAAGACTACGAGGCAGAGAAACAGAAGAAGTGCGAGAGCAGATAGACGAGCGAACATCACCAGTTGAGAGTTCATATCGCAAACGAGCTAATCTGCATTCAATCTCTAAGAACATCACTAGTTGAGAGTTCATAGAATATTAGATTCTGTCTTGGTGTTTTTCGATCCAACCTTGAGAACATCTCTAGCTGAGAGTTCATAGAGTGTTAGATCCTAGCTCACTTTCTTGTTCGAGCTAGTAGTTGGAAAACCCCACCCTTTTACACATCCTCTCAAAAGGATTGTTAGGACCCTACTCTTCCCGGAATTGAGTAGATAGGTTGATAAGTACCCGTAAACTTATCTGTAAGGTTGATAAGTACCCGTAAACTTATCTTAACGGTTGCAAAGCCCGCGTAAGCTTTGTGGTTTTTGTCCAGAAGAACTTGGACTGAGTTGTGTGGACTCACAACTCCCCATTGACGTAGGAGTTATCTCCGAACCACGTAAATCCTTGTGTGTTTGTGTTTTCAGTTCAGTTATTTCTTATTGCATATTCAACTGACCTTCTAACCAGCATACAAAACTGCATCTTTGCATATCAACTGTCTTGGTTATTGACAGACCTTGCATCTGAGCGTGAGTGGATTTTATACGAGTTTTTATCCACCACATTCTGCACAGCACCACTCTTCCAACTGAGTTTGCTTACTCAGTTGTGAATCCAGCTGAGTCTTCTTACTCGGTTGTTGATTTTTCAAGAGTTGTTTTAAAATTCTTATCTGGTGTATTCCCCCCCCCCCCCCATACACCAGAACTCGTATCGGGACCATCAGTTTCTTTTTTTTTTATTTGGATGATTGATGTACAATTGTTTAATTAGAACAAGTAAGTAAGCAAAAAAAAATCGAACAAGAACAGATTAAAAAAAATGAATAAGCACAACACCAAAAATTCGAACAAGTCAGTGAGAAAAAAAAAGGACGAGCAGGATTAGAAAAAAACGAGCTTAGTAAATAAAAATCGAACAAGTCATTGAGAAAAAAAATGAACAAGCACAACACAAAAAATTCGAACAAGTCAGTGAGAAAAAAAAGGACGAGCAAGATTAGAAAAAAACGAGCTCAGTAAATAAAAATCGAACAAGTCGGAAAATAAGAAACAATTTAATTTACACACAATACTCCATTAAATAAATAGAAATAACCTCCACTAACTTTAATTAGAGATTAACAAAAGTAAGCTTCTCATTAACACTATCCCTACTTTTCAATTTTTACCCCACTCAAAATACCTTTTTCAGATTTCTTAATCTCCGTGCCACCCATGAAATGGGGCATAACTTGGTCAACGGAGGGAGTAGTAAATATAAAAAGAAAGCATAAAACAAAAACTAATTGAAGTAAGCATTAAATACAAACCTAAATGACAAACATCACGTTGAGAATCAGACAAAGAATATGAACTTTGACTGAGTAGTTCAAAAGATGGCATATCAGAATCCCTGATCCTAATCTTCTGCTCCTTCTTCTTCTTTCTCTGAACCTGTTGATCGTCAGGATGTTTATCATCAACCACATTGTGAGCCTGCTCAATTTCTCCTGTTGAAACAAAATGTAAAAATTAGTTCAAATATAATTAAGGACATAATTAAGAAAGAATATGATATAAACTTACTTGTCAAACCATCTGCAGGATTGGTGTTAACATCAGTACCCACAAAATCATTAACAGGAACTCATTCTTGAGGCATAGAAGATTGGAAATTATCACTTTTCACAGTATTATCCTTCTTAGCATTGTGGAATTGAAGAGCCAATTCATCACAAATTTTGAAAACATCTTCATTCCAATACGAATCAGCAGCCTCCCAAATTTTTGGATCTGGAAATGGTACAGTCGGTATACCAAAATATTGTTGTTGACAACCAGATCTCTTCAACTCTTCAACTCGTGCCTTGTGATTGGAAACAATCACGTTGAAATCTCTTTGGATAATCAAGAACGACCTTTGCAACCCCTACAAAATTAAATATTTTAATTAAACTAAATATGTCAATTACAAAAATAAAAGCACAAAACCAAAGATATAGAAGGGTTATGAAACTAAAAACACTTTCATTTTCAGAAATGGAATTGATATCAGAATTAGACTTCTCGCCTGGAAGAATCTTGTAACTGATATACTCAGAATCTGGTTCCCGAGCATCACCTTGACCACCAGACTAAACCGGATATTCTTTCTTAGACACCCTATCACTCCTACCAATAACATAATCCTCTACACTGGCACGATCACTCACAAGGAAAACACCTACCAGCCACTCCCCACTACCAAAATCTGATTCACCATCAGACTCTTCCTTCAATCTGTTGTTAAACTTAGAACTAGACCAATGCCTAATGAGTGGCAAGGTATGTGGCTCAGAGATACCTTGCCATTGGAATTGATGAAAGTAAAGAAGATGAATAACTAACACACAACCATTTATAACAGAATAATCATTCTGTCTAAACAATTCCAATGCCTTACATAGCTTCTAAAGAACAAACCTACACCAATCAAGGTTTCGAATGCTATGAACATATAGAGATTTCAAAAGTCTAAACTCTATCGATGTGTTTGCACTAGGAGTAAGAAAGGTAGACATAGCAAAGAGAATGAACAAAATAACAAAATCATCACCCCCATTTTGGAATCTCTGATCACTTTGATTTGAAAACAGATCAAACACAGACTTCTGAGTGGTTTGACCAACGAAACCAATTTTTTTCTTAAATCCTCTATCAAACCAGCCCCATGTTCATTATTTCTACCATAAGATAACACATTAACATTCCCATCAGTAGGTCTAGGTAGAAGGAAAAAATCTTGAATATCAAAAGGTTTAATAACTAGATTATGCCCTCCCTTAAGATTCGAGACACGAGACAACGGTTTGAAATTTTCAATAAATCACATAGTATGCTTCCAAGACACATACTTCCATTCACACAAACACAACAGACCACCAAACCCTACTCGTCTAATAGACTCTTTCTGATCATCATTCAAAACTGAAACTAAATCAGAAAGTCTAGCAGGATTGCAACTAATTGAATATCTGTAAAAAAGAACAAAGTAGCACTCAGAAAATCACTAAAAGAATCTCAAGTATTCAAAATTAAAAATAAGTAAAAACACAAATACCTTTGTTCCTTCACAACCACCTTCAAGACTTCCTTCCTCTTGACTACATGACCAGGACTTTTTTTCACTTTCAATCCTTTCTACCAGTGTTGTCGGGAGAAGATATAACAATCTCTTTACCCTTAGATGATTTCTTTTTAACCATGCTTAATAATCTAAAATAGAAACAGAATGAATAATCAATAGTTTGCTAAATCAGAATATTATAAATATATACTGAAAGGGTATTTTTCATCACATGAATGTTAACTTTAATTCAATAGAAATGTAACCTTAAAAAAGACAGAAATGCCAAAACATCAAAATCAATAGAAAGATGACAATAACAAGATACAAAAACCATAAACCTCACCAAAACAAAATCATCAACTAAACTAAAAAACATAATCAAACGCATGAAAAACAAAAAATATATAAATCATAAATCAAAAGCAAGGCTCAAAATCATATTGATTTCAATATATAAACTAAAACAACAGGATGAAATAAGGCAAAATACACAAAGTAAACAAGAAATTCACAAGAATCTCAAGTGGAATGTTTATGAACACATTTTTTTAAATACTGGCTGATTTAGAACTAGGATTTCAGCAATCAATCAGACAATAAAAATAGCTAGGGTTTCAGTCGATATCCAAAGGCAAGTAAAGCAAGGCGAAGCAACGGTGAACAAAGAATGCAAGAGCAGAGAAACGGAGGTAATCGCAAAACAAAACACACACAAACACACAACTATTACAAATCGGGAAATTCTAGATCGAAAATCAAATAATGCAGTAGTCCAATAAAATACAAAAGCAAAGCATACTAAGGCAATAGTCCAATAAAATACAAAAGCAAAGCATACTAAGGCAATAAAGTGAAATACCTTCAAATTCAAGGAACTAGAGTTCCACCGATAAAGCGAAACAGCAAAAACGGGCAAACAACAACGACAGACGAAGCAAAATACGACGACAAGATGAAGAAAATCGGCGACAATATGGCGAAAAAGAAAGAAAAAGCGGCGAAGAAGAAAGGAAAAACGGCGAAGAAGAAAGGAGAAGATGATGAGAGAAAATACGAAGAGAAGAGAAACAGAGAGAAGAGTGGAAGAAAGAGAGAGAGAAAAGAGGAAAAGAAAAAAGAAAAATAATCTTATTTATTTTCTCTGAACTCGAGCTGATTGGGCAGGCTACGGGCCGAACAAGCCCGATTGTATAGTATACAACCGGTGCATAAAAAGACCGGTGCATGGAAACAAATGTCTTCATAGTCACATTCTTAATTATGTCATATTCGTTTTGCATTAAATATTTTTGTTTTAATTATGCTAATGGAAGTGGACCAAGTAAGTGGTGACTAAATGCTGTCTTCTTATTACTTCAATGTTTTGACCGGTAAGACAATAAAATGAAAAAAGGACTACGTTTCTTTAGGATCTTGCAATAACTTTAAAATAAACTTAAGTTTAAGTTACAAGTGCCACTATAATTTTCTTCAATTTTTTTTAATAATATAAAATAAGAATAAACACTTAATAAAATAAAAAATATCATTTTTTTGGATTGACGACAAAATTCTTAATTTTAGAGGTTCAATCGGTTTAATACTAGTTCAATCTGTTATTATCCCAACTTTACTGATTTTTTGGAGATGCAATTTTAAGCTTCTTAAAATTTATTTATTTTTTCTCTCAAAAAAAAATTATTTTAATGTAGGAAGAACTTGAATTAAATTAAAATAACAGTAGTACTAGTTCTTTTTTATAAAACACATGTATAGTTTACAGTCTTAATTGGTGAAGATCGTCTCAATTCGGTTTCTAATAAATTGATATTGGTAAGTATCTCATTTTGAAGATACAGTAAAGCTATCCGGACATAGTATGTCCGGACATAACCGGTTCGATCAAGTAAAAAACTAATTTTACACAAATTTTTAATTAATATTTTTTTTTCATTAATTTCGGCAATTTATGAATGTACAACAATACCCTTTTCGAATTTTAATTACAAGAAAAGAGAAGATGTTTATATCGACGAAATATGGTATTAATTAATACAGTTTTAATTAGGAAGAGATTTCTTTAGGAGATGGGAGGAAAAATTTTGAGGGGGAGTGAATGTGGGGGAATACCGCCGATTTTTTTTTTGTTGAACCGATTATGTACGAACATACTATGTCCGAATAGCATCGGCCCTTGTGATAATAGGCAGATATTTGTGTTAAAACTATATGTGTGAATTACTTGTCCAGTTTATTAATAAAATCTTACTTATGTTTAAAATGGATTATCAACTTTAAATCCATCTTAACTTTTGATATGCTAATTTACACTTTAAGATTTGTAGTTCATATTATTTAATAGCACCATACTCTAGAAATTGGATTATTGGAACTCCAAGTTAATTTTTCTTCTTTCTTTTTTTCTTTAGTTGGAAAGGATACCGACATGATTAAGTCGAGACTTCTCCCTCTTACACTTGTTGTTTCATGTTTGGGTGTCCCAAGGCCTGAGGATATGTAATTTTGTTTTTTGTCGGAAATAACAAAATCTTTTATTTGAATTTGCATGTAATTCTCACACAACTTTTAACAACTTTGAACTTCAAAATTATCTTTTGATTTGTTTGCAATTATACAACTTTCAATTCTATCCCCACAAAACTTGTCCGACTTGTAAGAGTTTAGATCCAAACAGGCAAATACCACACTCATCAGTTAAACGATGTTCTTTGAAGGGAGCAAGTCAATTATCTGAAAACTTGAAATCAGGATACTCAATGAAATATGTCCCCTAAAAAAAAAACAAAAACAAAAGCAAAACAAAACAAAACAAAACCAAACAAAAAAAAACAAAAAAACTTTATTCGAATTGGTATTTAGATTTAAAAAATTCTATCGACTTTCAAATCGTAGCTTTGGAGCTTTGGTTACAAGTAAGTTGATTTGATTGTTGTTAATGTAGCTCTGTTGAGCATCGAAATGTGGAACTTGCAAGGAAAATACAGTTGATTTTATATTATTATTTTTTAATTGTGAAATACAGTTAGTTTAATTAAAAACTTTCATGCAAGTGTTCGAACGAGCTAAGGCTCTCTGCAATGGCGAGCATTTGAGCGAACTCGCTGGCCAGTTTAATCGCCACGTGGAGGCGAGCTCGCAGTAGTCATATTGGCGAGCTCGAGTTCGTCAATTTTTTTTTTTAAATGAAAATAAATATTTTATTCATTTAAATTAAAAACATACATGGAAAAAAAATGCGTAAAATTACATGCCATCTCCGAAGCGTTTTCAAATTTCTTCGATCAAATCATCCTCGAGTTTTGCGTGTGCTCTTTGGTCTCGAAGACTTTCTTTCCGCTTCAGGTAGTGTGCGAAGCTATCCGGGGCTCCTTGTCTCGTACTCGAACTCGGTTGGGCTTGGGAGGTTGTTTCTTCGTTCGGGCTCCAATTAGTTACAGAAACGCTCTCATCTTCAACTATCATGTTATGCAAAATAATGCAAGCATACATGATGTCTGAAAAAGTTTCTCGGAACCAGGAACGCGCCGGCCTACTAATTATTGCCCAACGAGTTTTGAGAACACCGAAAGCTCTTTCCACGTCCTTGCATGCAGCTTCTTATTTCTTCGCAAATAAACATCTCTACGGCTCTGTCGGGCACGGTAGAGTCTTCACAAAAGTTATCCAACATAGATAAATGCAGTCAGCTAGATAGTAGCCCATCTTGTGCTGAGTGCCGTTTGCAAAGAAAGTTACCACGGGGCTCTTTCCCTGCAGAAGAGCTTGGAATACGTCAGACTGGTTAAGCACATTGATGTCGTTGTTTGAGCCGGCAACTCCGAAAAATGCGTGCCAAATCCATAAATCTTAGAGGCAATAGCTTCAAGCACGACTGTGGGGTGCCCCTTCTTCTGATTCGTGGACGCCCCTCTCCACCCATTCGGGCAGTTCCTCCACTGCCAATGCATGCAGTCGATGCTACCAAGCATGCCGGGGGAGCCGTGCTTCGATTCATGCATTTGCAAAAGGCGGTTACAGTCAGCCGTATTTGGTGGCCACAAATACTCGCCGCCGAATGCAGATATGATCGCTCGACAAAAATAATCAAGCGATTGCCGACCAGTGTTGTCTTCCATCCGTAGATACTCGTCGTATTGATCAGCGCATCCGCCATTTGCGAGTTGCCGCAACGCCATAGTGCATTTCTGGAGTGACGTGAACCCAAGTTTCCCCGTTGCATCCGCGCACTGCTGAAAATAAGGCTTTGGAGCCTCAACCGCCCTAAAGATTGTGTTGAACAATTTTTTGCTCATACGAAATCGGTGCCGGAACACGTCTTCGCCCCATGTTGGAAACTCAGAGAAGTAATCCGCATTAAGACGGATCTCGGCATCAAGGCGGTCACGAGGCACCACCATCCTTTTCCTCTTTGAACTTTGGGCGGCAGTGGCGGCCACCGCCGCCTCCTCCTCCTCTTTCTCGACGATTGCGTCGGCGGCCTTCGCTATGAGATTGCCGAACATGACGGGAATTTGAGCACTAAACTGTCGGAATTATTCCATTCTAGCATTAAAATAATCGTCGTCGCCAAACATGATTTTTTAAATGAATGAAATAAACAAAAATATGAAGGTGTTGAGGAGATTTGAGAGAGAATTGAAGAGATTGGTGTATGAATAAGGGAGAAAAATGATATATTTATAAGTGTTTTCAAACTCGCTGGTGACCGTTGGCGATCGCAACGGCTAGCGATCGTGCCAACCAGTGATCGCCAAGTGTCCTCCCACGTCAGCGAGCTCACCAGTGCGGCATAGAGAGCACGCTTGCACGCACGCCGAGCTCGCCAACAGGGTGCGAGCGTGATGGCGAAGCTCGCTGGGGCAGCGAGCGCGCGCGAGCGCGCCGCTGCCCACAGCCTAATATCTCAGTTGGGTCACATGTTGAATAGTCTGTCTCGATCAATTGCAATTGAAAAAACTTAATAAGTTTGATCAAATTGGTGCAATTTTAACATACACTACTAGTATCTTAGAAAATAACAGTATCATTTGAATAGTTAGAAATAGTTTATATAAAGATTTAAAGTCGAAGATACCAACACTAACATCCTCAGAAAAAAGTGAAAGTATTATAATAGAGTAAGAAAATGAAAACTTATAATGGTGCAATTGAAATACTATTATAGATATTATAGGAAAATTATAAATTCACATCAAAATTTTGTGGTCGCCAGTGAGCCATAGACACATGCAGCACAGTTGACTTGTATTTAATATTTAAATATTCAATTAATCAATATATATTTAGTCATAATTAAATTTGATTAACTTAATTTATAATTGATACCGGCTTATGCAAGTGGTCATTGCCTGTTGCATGTGAGTAAGGGGTGCATAAATGGAAAACATGTTCTTAAAGCATTCCCACGGCATCACTCAAAATAAATTTTAATTTTAAATTTAGGTTAAAATAATAAAAAAAATATATTAAAAATATTCATCAAGCATATCTCTCAAATTTTGTAGGAACCACAAAAATATTTACATTTCCTTATAATCATCCTCAAATTTACACCTCCCTAAATCTTTTTTAGCTCACAAATTTAATTGGGTCACAATTTTATACGATAATTAGAGTCATAGGCTTTTCCAGGACACATAAATAGAACGAAGTGCACATTTAGGACACTTTATTGACGGACTTTAATTTGAGGACATTAGTGAATTAGTAAGCCCTCCGTAATTTCAGCCTGGATGGGCTAAATAGCACGTGTTGAGCACGTGATGGAGGGTTTAGGGCTCGAATACCTATGTGTCACCACGTTAGCCTCCACTTCACCCTCCACTCACCCTCCCCTAACCACCCCCCCCCTCCCTCTCTCTCTATCATTGACCAGCCCCCGCACCCTCTCCTCGAATCTCTCCTCCTCCAGCCATCTCTTCACCTCCTCAAACCTGCTTATCACCCACACGAACGGCTGCTCGGACGCTTCCGGCGCCCTAGCCCTATCTCCATCAGCCGCCTTGCCACCAGCCGACACTAGCACCCCAGGCACGCGTACATCACCGACGCCGCCTTCTTTGAATCCAGCCATTTCAAGTAGTCGATTTCTCCTATCAATGCCGCGTTGCCTCTCTCGAATTTGCCTGCAACATCTCTATTGCAAGGGGAAACCGGTCCAATGCACCAGACCTTTTTATTAATGGTGTTGCGGTAGTTCTCGGCGCAACTGGCTTCCAATTTGGGGAAGATATTTGTGACGACGCGTACGCATTCGATTCCGCCTGCTGCATTTGGTCTCTAATATCGTCCAGAATCTGCAACACGACGAACGATCCAGGCAGTTGCGCATGCATGATCTCCACGCAGAGGGGCATACCGGTGATGAGGAAGGGTTAAGAGTCGGATTCGACGGCGAGGTGAGGGCAGTGTAGCTTCACATTGTGCGAGGCCACGAGGAAGAAGCAGCCCATGAAGACGACACGCGGGACGTGAAACCTCTCGGCGGTGGCGGAGGTCCAGGGGAGGCACTTGTCAGAGATGATGCAGCTCGCCGGCAGGTGGTGGTCGGCCAGGTACTGCTAGAGCAACGACTGCAGCTTGTTGAGGGCGCGGTAGAATGGCCTGATGAGTAGAGGGTGAAGTGGAGGGTGATGTGGCGACACGTAGGCATCCGGGCCCTAAACCCTTCCATCACGTGCTATTTAGCCCATTTGGGCTGAAATTAGTCCTACAGAGGGCTTGCTAATTCAATAATGTCCTCAAATTAAAGTCTGTCAATAAGGTGTCATAAATGTGCACTACCTCGTATTTAAGTGTCCTGAAAAAGCCTCTAGCTCCGATAATTAGTACAAAATAGAAGATATGTTGGATCCATTCGTAACATAGGGACTACAAATAATATAAGGAAAGCTTTACGACTAATTTAAAAATAAATATTTGGGATTTCTGTTGTGAGTGCTCTAAGGTAACCCGTACCTTTTTTTTATTCGACCGGGTATTGGGTACTCGATACCCATATTTTTCGGGTATTAAATACGTGTGGGGTGAGAATTTTAAAAAATATCCTAACGAGTATACTTGTTAGGGTATTGAGTACCCAATCAAATAATCATTTATTATTATATATACAGTATTTAGTATTTTTAATTATATTTTTATATTGAGTAGTAAAATATTCCCTTTACTTCAAACTAGGAGTTTTATATTTCATATTTCTATCTATATGTTTCATATTTTCTTTTCTTCAAATCTAGCGGCTTTTATGTAATATTATTAGGTGTTTGCTACTTTGCTTTGAATATTAAAATATTTAAACTTTCTACTTTATTTGATGTTGAAGTATTTGAACTACGTATTTGATATTGATTTGTTGTTGTTGTCTAGTTATTGATGGTCATTATATTTGCATTTTTGAAAATTGTAGAAAAGTCAAGCTGAAAATAGGTAGAAAATATGAAAAAAAAACAATGTTGTTTTTTTGCTTTTTTTTATATGGGTAAACCGGGTACTCATTATGAGGGACGGGTATACTCGGTCGGGTATTGGTTACTTGATTAGCTAAACTGGAAAGGGTATGTGTATGATATTCTTGCTTAAATGGGAATGGGTACCCGTTTATGCATCTCTATATGAGTACTCCGCCCTATTTCAGAATACTTATTTAATCATCTTTCTTATTTGAATATTCCATTTTATTATACTACCTCAGTCCATGATAAGTGTGGTTCGATTTTCTTTTTTAGCCATCCATGACAAGTGTGATCCAGTCATAAATGAATATGACCCCACTTAATATATTACTCTTTTATCCCTTCAATATCTCTTTATTTACCAAAAAAATCCATTAAAGTTAACACATCTCCTTCCCCACTCTCACTCACTCTCCTTTATTCCATTAAAGTTAACATATTTTGATGGTCCCGATAACGAGTATCTGGTGTATGGGGAGAGGGGGGGGAGCATACACCAGTAGCAATTTTCATTGCTTTAAAATCTTTTCACTGAGTTAACTGCTCAGGTCAGTTTGCTCTACAACTAGGAAAGTCAGTTGGAGCTGCTCAACAACTGAGATGGTCAGTTAGAGTTGTTCACACAGTTGGGTGAACAACTGACTTCTTTGATTGAAGGTCACCTGTGTAGTCCAACTGGGGTTTCAAACCGTTTAGCGTTTGTGGAAGTTGGTGGAAATTAAGCTCGTTACTAAAACTAAAACCTTAATGAAAACAGGAAAGGTCAAGTTCCCAAAATTTAGTGCAGTTGTGTGCAAGTGCAGTTTGTATGCAGTTTGTATGCTAGGTCAGTTGGTTAGGTAACTGGATATAAAATACTGAATATAAATACAGAAAGTAGAGAACACAATATTTTAACGTGGTTCAGAGATTAACCTCCTACGTCTACGACTTTCTTTTCGGGAAAGTAATCCACTAGATAAGCTTAGGCGTGCTTACCAAATGTTCCACTTGGTTTACGGGTACCAAGCAACCTAACTGATGTGAACCTCGGCACACGCACGCGGAAGACTCGAACAAGATACGATAGATGGATTTTCCAAAACCTCCGTAACAGTTTCTCACAAGTGAACTAGGCAATTAGATCCCTAGAACCCAATGATAGGACGCTACGGCAACTCGGGGACGATGAATGACACACAACGAGGGATGATTGACTCGTTGATTCGCCGGATAATGAATTCTACTTGGCAAAACCAAGAAGAACTCGAAAACTCTCAAGAGAGAATAAAACTCACGTTATAATTAATCAAGGTGTAAATTTCGTTCATGACAAAGGCCCCTATATATAGGGTGCAAATCCTAACCCTACTAGGAAACTAAACATGGAAAATAACTCCTAACCCAATAAGGAAACAAAGCCCTAGTCTAAACAAGGCTTAAAACTCAAAACTGACTCAACTAAGGCCCAATTTCGGCCACCCTAATTAAACCCACGAAAATAATAATAAGTCTAACACTAATGGACTACACGAAAGTAAATAAATAACAAAACAAGTCTTTAAACTTGAGCCCACTCGCACATGATAAGATTAATGTAGCTCGGACCATTCAACTCACCAACTTCGATAGGTTTTTTCATCAACTCTTGATTCCAAACTTCTTGAACTAAACCCATCAAGCTCTCCTTAAACTTCTTGGCTCGAGATCTTGTAACTGGTCCAACAGGAACATGCACCGGATCTTGCACCAACGACGATCCTTGGACTCCATCATTCCCCTCCTCTTGAGAAGGATTTGTCCTCAAATCCAAGTCGTCACCTACATCAAAATGACTCAAGTCAGTAACATTAAATGTAGCACTCACATTATACTCACCGGGCAAGTCCAACTTGTAGGCATTATCATTAATGCGCTCCAAAACTTGGAATGGTCCATCGCCTCTAGGAAGTAACTTAGATCGCCGCTGCAATGGAAACCTCTCCTTGCGCATATGCAGCCACACCCAATCACCGGGTTCAAACACCACCTTGCGACGTCCTTTGTTTGCTTGCTTAGCATACTGCTCCGTGCGTCGCTCGATGTTCATCCTTGCCTTCTCATGAATCTGTTTCACAAAATTTGCCCTTTTTCGGCCCTCAAAATCAGTATAATCATGCGCAGGTAAATGAGACAAATCTAACAGAGTTAAAGGATTAAACCCATAGACAATCTCAAAAGGCGAAAACTGAGTAGCAGAATGAACATAACGATTATATGCAAACTCAACATGTGGCAAACATTCTGCCCAAGACTTAATATTCTTTTTAATTATAGCACGAAGTAAAGTAGACAAAGTTCTATTTACTACCTCGGTTTGACCATCAGTTTGTGGATGACAAGTAGTAGAAAACAAAAGCTTAGTACCTAACTTACACCACAAAGTCTTCCAAAAGTAGCTCAAGAACTTAGAATCTCTATCCGAAACAATAGTCCTAGGCATGCCATGCAATCTAACAATCTCTCTAAAGAACAAATCAGCTATATGAGATGCATCATCAGATTTATGACATGGAATGAAATGTGCCATCTTAAAAAACCGATCAACCATAACAAAGATAGAATCACGACCACACTTAGTCCTAGGCAATCCTAACACAAAATCCATTGAAATATCAATCCAAGGTGCAGTAGGAATAGGCAATGGTATATACAAACCATGGGAGTTAACTCTAGACTTAGCTTGCTTACATGTAACACAACGAGCACAAATTCTTTCAACATCACGTTTCAGATGAGGCCAAAAGAAATGTTCTTGCAAAACAGCCAAAGTCTTAGCAATACCAAAATGTCCCATTAAACCCCAACCATGAGACTCAAGCAGCAACAAATCACGTATAGAGCACTTAGGAACACACAACTTATTCTTTCGAAAAAGATAATTATCATGCCTAAAATACTCTCCACTAGCAGAACGCTCACATGCTCGATAAATCTCACCAAACTCATCATCATGCTCATATAAACTCTTAAGACACTCAAAACAAAGCAACTTAGCATCTAAAGTAGAGATCAAGGCATACCTCCGAGAAAGTGCGTCAGCCACTACATTCTCTTTTCCTTGCTTGTACTTAATGACGTAAGGAAACGTCTCAATGAACTCCATCCACCTCGCATGCCTCTTGTTCAGCTTGTTCTGCCCCTTCAAATGCTTTAAGGACTCATGATCTGTGTGAATAACAAACTCCTTAGCCCACAGATAGTGTTGCCACGTTTTGAGGGCTCTCACCAACGCGTACAACTCCTTATCATACGTAGGGTAGCTCAACGT
This sequence comes from Schizonepeta tenuifolia, assembly GCA_029490685.1. Taxonomy (NCBI): domain Eukaryota; kingdom Viridiplantae; phylum Streptophyta; class Magnoliopsida; order Lamiales; family Lamiaceae; genus Schizonepeta; species Schizonepeta tenuifolia. The sequence continues at coordinate 25,735,924 of CM055957.1, forward strand.
CGGTCCATTGAGCTTCTCACTGAAGTACGCGACAGGCCTTCCTTGTTGTATCGAAACTGCACCAATACCAACACCGGAAGCATCACATTCAATCTCAAAAGACTTAGAAAAGCTAGGAAGAGATAGTACCGGGGAATGAGTCAATTTATGCTTCAAAAGCTGGAACGCATCTTCTTGCGCTTTACCCCACGTAAACTCCACACTCTTTTTGATAACTTCCGTCAAAGGTGCTGCCACACTGCTAAAGTGTGGTACAAAACGTCGATAGAAGCTAGCAAGTCCATGGAAACTTCTAACTTTCCCAACATTCTTCGGTGTAGGCCACTCCTGGATAGCTCGTATCTTCTCCCCATCAACCTGTACACCCTGTACACTAACAACAAAACCAAGAAACACAAGCTTGTCCGTACAAAAGACACACTTCTTAAGGTTAGCATATAACTTTTCTTTTCTTGGTGCATCTAAAACAGCCTTTAAATGCTCAACATGCTCTTCATGACTCTTGCTATAAATGAGAATATCATCAAAATAAACTACAACAAATCGACCAATAAAAGCACGCAAGACATGATTCATAAGACGCATAAAAGTACTGGGTGCATTAGTCAAACCAAAAGGCATAACCAACCACTCAAACAAACCAAGTTTTGTCTTGAAAGCAGTTTTCCACTCATCACCCTCTTTAATCCTAATTTGATGATATCCACTATGCAAATCAATCTTGGAAAACACACAAGAACCATGCAACTCATCAAGCATATCATCTAAACGAGGAATAGGAAAGCGATACTTTACTGTGATGTTGTTAATGGCTCTGCAATCACAACACATTCTCAAGGATGCGTCTTTCTTTAGAACGAGCAAAATCGGAACGGCGCACGGACTCATACTCTCTCTCACGCGTCCATTGGCCATCAAATCTCCAATTTGCCGGTCCAACTCCTTCGTTTCCTCGGGGCTGGTCCTATAAGCTGGTCGGTTTGGAAGGACAGCTCCGGGGACGAAATCAATTTGATGCTCAATCCCTCGAATTGGTGGTAAACCGGGTGGAATCTCATCGGGAAAGACATCATCATAATCCTGCAAAACAGAACTAATAGAAGGGGGTAGAGAAGAGAAATCGTTATCACTATGCAAAATTTCCTTGTACAACAACAAATACATTGGTCTCTCCTCCCTCACGGCCCACTTCAAATCTCTCGGTCTGGCTAGAAATGAATTATGCACCAACCCGCACTCCTTTTTCTGCTCGACCAACTCCTTGGGCTTCACATTGTCCGCCTCCTTTTGCATCTGCATTTGATCCTCATAAACTTGTTTAGGAGTAAGAGGAACAAGGGATACCTTCTTCTGCTTGTACTCAAAAGAGTACTTGTTGGTGAAGCCATCATGAGTAACTCGCCTATCGAACTGCCACGGACGTCCCAACAAGATGTGGCTCGCCTGCATTGGAATCACGTCGCACAACACTTCATCTTCATACCTCCCAATGCGAAAAGGAACCTTCACTTGCTTCGCCACTCGGATGACGCCGGACTCGTTCAACCACTGCAATCGATACGGCTTAGGATGCTTCACCGCAATCAACCCCAATCTCTCAACCATGTCTGCGCTGGCCACATTCGTACAACTTCCTCCATCAATAATGACACTGCACACCTTATCTTGAACATAGCACCTCGTGTGAAAGAGGTTCTCTCGCTGCTCTCTCTCATCGGGTTGAGTTTGGGCACTCAAAACCCTCCTAGTCATGAACAGCTTCCCAACAGGAGGTAATATCTCTTCATCTTATTCGTCGGACTCCTCCAAAGCTGGCATCTCTGGATCACGATCTTCATCATCGGTCACCACTTCACCATCATCTTTCAAGATCATGATTCTTCTATTCGGACACTCACTCGAGATATGCCCAAATCCTTGGCACTTGAAACACTTCTTATCTCGATTTCGGCTGTCCGGGGTTGCTGGTTTGGCCTGATTTGCTGAATTCGAACTCTCCACTCGGGGCTTAAAGAACGGCTTCTTCTCCTCGGTCGGGGACGCCTCCTTTTTCCATTGGTTCCCTTTTGATGAGAAACCGCTAGAAGGTGACTGTGAAGACCTCCAACTGACCGGATTCTGTCTCTGATTGCCCCTCCTCTTGAGCTGACTCTCTATCTTTATGGCCATGTGGACCATGTCCTCCAACTCAACATAATGCTGCAACTCCACTCTGTCTCGAATCTCCCACTGCAAACCCGTCAAAAATCTCGCCATGGTCGCCTCTCTTTCCTCCACAATATTGGCTCGAATCATAGCTATCTCCATCTCCTTGAAGTATTCATCCACACTTTTACTGCCTTGCTTCAAATTCTACAACTTGTTGTAAAGTTCTCGGTAGTAATGATTTGGCACAAAACGCCTCCTCATCACAGCCTTCATCTCACGCCAAGTATCAATAGGTGGCTCGTCGTTTCTCCTCCGACTGGTCACCAACATGTCCCACCAAACAAGTGCATAATCTGAAAACTCCACTGCTGCCAACTTCACCTTCTTAATTTCTGAATAGTTATGGCAATCAAACATAAGCTCCACCTTTCTCTCCCATTCAAGGTACAGCTCTGGATCATTCTTCCCTTGGAAGGGGGGAATGTTCATCTTTATGTTGCCCAAATAGTTATCTTGGGCGTTTCTGTCACCGCCTCTCTGCCAACTGCCCTCATCATCTTCATCGAACTCGGTGTCCTCCACATAGTCATCATACTCTGTACGACCTCGTCGATCTCCACGTCCTCTGCCACCTCGTCCTCCTCTGCCACCACGACCTCGATTGAAATTGGTCTCTCTGGTCTAAGACTGCTCAACCTGGTACAGTCTGTCAAACACCCCTTCCATCTTTGAATCTAGCATCTTCCCCAATTGTGATGAAACGGCTTCCATCATTAGCTTCATCTTTGGATCTCCAACGGGCTAATCCTTCTCATTTACCACCTGCTTACCATCATTAGACATCTTGACAAGAAACAAAGGTTAGTAAAATAGAATCCTCACCACCTCACAAGCACTCGTGTATCACTCAATGATGAATCACTCAGCACTCGTGTATCACTCAAATATGGCTTTTTTTTCACTATAATAATCTCACCTCTCTTGCCTTTTTCCACTCAAGTTCTCTCTCAAGGAATCGAATTCTCTCAATCTACCACTTGAATTCACCATCAACTAACAACGAAACAACCAAACACAAGAAAACCGAAAACAAGAAACGAAAGGCACGAAGAAACGAAAACTGGAAACTCAAAAACACGTTGCACAGAAACGTGCTCAACGACTCTACACGACCCCAGGAACCCAAAAAATACGACGACACGCAACCGAAAAGTCGGAAAAAGTGCTCACAGAAACTGCTCCAAAAGAATCTATACGACCCAAGGAACCCACAGAAAAAATTTGCCACCAATAAAATTTTTCGAGATTTTGTTTTTTTTTTTTGCCCCTTCTCAGAACGAGGATTTCAAAAATGCGAAGAACGGAACGAAATTCTGAACGAGCCGCCTTTGGCGATCGCTTTTATGTCAAACTGGAATTTTGGTGTAAAGGGCATGTGTGTGGTTATTATGGTCTCTTAGGGCGTATAATATGGTAATGATATGAGTCGGATGGAAGGTGTCAAGTAGTAATGGAATCTGGCGTAGTATATGGCAGTATGGGCGTGTATATGGAAGGTATGGATATGGTAAGATAGAGATATGGAAAGATATGTATGAGAGATATGGAAAGATATTGATATGGTAAGATATGATTGACTCTATATGGTAAGTTATGGAGACAAAATAAGGAAACAACAAGAACTGGACACGGATGAGATACTAAACGGATCGAACGATTTTTTCGATGACACGAAGAACACGACGAACAGAAACGATAAAGACAACGACGTGACAGGACAGAAGACGAAGACGAAGACAGAAAAAAAATACGAAAAACAAGACTCAAGGAACACGAAGAACCTGGATACGAAACGTGGCGCTGATGCCAAAATGATGTGAACCTCGGCACACGCACGCGGAAGACTCGAACAAGATACGATAGATGGAGTTCCCAAAACCTCCGTAATAGTTTCTCACAAGTGAACTAGGCGATTAGATCCCTAGAACCCAACGATAGGACGCTACGGCAACTCGGGGATGATGAATGACACACAACGAGGGCTGATTGGCTCGTTGATTCGCCGGATAATGAATTCGACTTGGCAAAACCAAGAAGAACTCGAAAACTCTCAAGAGAGAATAAAACTCACGTTATAATTAATCAAGGTGTAAATTTCGTTCATGACAAAGGCGCCTATATATAGAGTGCAAATCCTAACCCTACTAGGAAACTAAACATGGAAAATAACTCCTAACCCAATAAGGAAACAAAGCCCTAGTCTAAACAAGGCTTAAAACTCAAAACTTACTCAACTAAGGCCCAATTTCGGCCACCCTAATTAAACCCACGAAAATAATAATAAGTCTAACACTAATGGACTACACGAAAGTAAATAAATAACAAAACAAGTCTTTAAACTTGAGCCCACTCGCACATGATAAGATTAATGTAGCTCGGACCATTCAACTCGCCAACTTCGATAGGTTTCTTCATCAACTCTTGATCCCAAACTTCTTGAACTAAACCCATCAAGCTCTCCTTAAACTTCTTGGCTCGAGATCTTGTAACTGGTCCAACAGGAACATGCACCGGATCTTGCACCAACGACGATCCTTGGACTCCATCACTAACCAGTTCGATTACTGCTTCGAACAAGACCTTGCAACACTTTTACGGGCAAGTACACAGTCTGAGCTTAAATTACGGGTTCTAAGGGGACCTAATCTTAGATTGCAGGTTCTAAGGGACCTACCCTTTGATTGCGGGTTCAAAAGGACCTGGTCTTTGATTACGGGTTCAAAAGGACCTAGTGACTTTGATTGCAGGTTCAAAATCGGACCTAAGGTTTGGGGGTTGGGGGTTTTTTCCAACTAAGAAGCCTTCTACACTGAGAGAAGTGGAGGCTTCGTTCTAAGGCTGCAGACTCGATTTTTTGGGAGAGAGTCTGGTCAGAAACATGATAAGCAAGAACCTATATTCTAGACTCGATCAAATAAGGGGCTTTCTGACAGGCTAGATGGAAGAACAAGAAGAGATTTGGGTACTCGGCTTCTACTGGTCTTCAGCTGAGGTCTTCTTGCTGGGGAGAGAGGTGATCTATTGCTGCTACTTTACTCTTGATTTTTTCTCTCCGTTTCTGCTTGTTTCCGCCCACGAGCTTTGATGTGGAGGGAAGATCTAACTAGCTGTTGGAAAGAGTCGTTTGATCTCTACCAAAAGCATGACACTTCACCTGCTTTTCTGGAAACTTTCCAAAAATGGTAACTGCGACCTTTGCTTTATGCACGTCGTTGTTGTCAGTCCATTTATGGTAAGTTCTCCAGCTGGCTTGTACTTCCGAGTAGATTTGAATTTGGACTTCAACTCTTCTGCCTTCAACGTCTTCAAATTATTTTCTTCTCCGCTTTGCGAAGTCTGACTTCGACACAACTTCTCTTCATGCTTGAGCTGCATGGGTCAGTTGAGGAGTTAACTGAGTTGCTGTCCAACTGAGTCCGTGATACAGCTGAGCTTTTGGTCTCAAATGAGTTCACTCTAAACTCGATCAAAGAAGAGACTTTTTGACAGGCTAGATGGAAGAACAGAGGAGGTTTGGGCACTCGACTTCTACTAGTCTTCAGCTGAGGTCATCTTGCTAGGGAGAAAGGTGGTCTATTGCTGCTACTTCACTCTAAATTTTTTCTCTCCGTTTCTGCTTGTTTCCGCCCACGAGCTTTGATGTGGAGACCTCTATTTATAGAGGAAGATCTAACTAGCCGTTGGAAAGAGCTGTTTGATCTCTGCCAAAAGCATGACACTCCACCTGCTTTTCTGAAAACTTTCCTAAAATGGTAACTGCGACCTTTGCTTTATGCACGTCGCTGTTGTCAGTCCATTTATGGTAAGCTCTCCAGCTGGCTTGAGCTTTTGAGTAGATTTGAATCTGGACTTCAACTCTTATACCTTCAATGTCTTCAAATTCTTTTCTTCTCTGCTTTGCGACGTCTGACTTCGACACAACTTCTCTTCACGCTTGAGCTGTATGGGTCAGTTGAGGAGAGAACTGAGTTGCTGTCCAACTAAGTCTATGATACAGCTGAGCTTTTGGTCTCAACTGAGTTTGAGGGTCAGCTGAGATTGGGTCTAAGTTGAATTCTTCACGAACTGTCTTCTTTAGTCGAGAAGGAAAATAAAAGCTCCTTAAGATTTCTCTGTTAATGAGAAACCTTAGTTTCGTGTCAAGTTTAGACTTTGACAAAGATTAGACTTTGACAAAGATTTCTCTGTTAATGAGAAACCTCATTTTCCTTCTCTGTTAATGAGAAACCTTAACTCGCCCCACCCGACCCGATCCGATTGACCCAGGTTTGACTCCGGTCAACGCTCTTTGACCATTTTTTTTTTAAATTTTCCATTTTTTTTTATAATTTCAGTTTTTTTACCCTTCTTTTTTTGCCGCTTCTTCTTTGGTCAAGATTCAAACGAGGGGAGCCGAAGGCCTCAGAGCGAGCCGAAAAAATCCAAATTGTTGTCTGTTGATTATCCTTATTTTAGTAATCGGAGCGAAGGCGGAGCCGTAAAATCGAAAAAAAAATTGAAAAAAAAACTGTAGCGCGTGGTCTCATGCGAGACGTGTGTAGTCGTGCCCATGCCCAGTGAACCAGCAGTTCCGAACCGTAACCGGACCGCCGGTCAACGGTTTTTAACCGGACCGGTGGTTAACGGTTCGAAACCGTAATCAGAACCGCGTAAAGAAGAGCCGGTTACGGGCCTCACTTTTTCGAACCGTAACTGGCGGTTAGTAAAAAAAAAGCATATATATCGCATGAAAATCGGCGGTTCCAACGGTCGAACCGTCGAAACCGACGGTTAACAAGCTGAACTGCCGGGCCCGCCGAACTGCCGGTTCCAACGGCTCTGGGCAGAAGCTTGGCAGCAAGCAGCAGCAGTAACGGCTAGAATTCTAGTCGTTTACTTGCTCCTTTCTCCCCCTATAAATATCACTCCTCCCCCACTTCACTCCTCACACCTCAATCCTCTCTTTCTCTCTTAATTTCTTTCATTTTAAGCTCTCAAATCCTCTCTTATTTTGTGTTATTTGTAGTATTGTATCACCATTTCCATTTTCCACCATCACCAACTCTCCAAACTTCATCTCCACCGCCACCACCTCCACCTTCACGTCTCCACCTCCACGCCACCTCCCCACCACTCTTTGCTCCCCATCACCACTCTTCACTATGTCGAGCTCATCTCGTGTTGATAAGGGCAAGGGTATTGCCGAAAATCAAGATGGCAAAGCTCGTGCTCCATCTCGATCCACAAGAGGAAGATCAAGAAGACAACAAGTGGCGGAAGAAATTGATAGAGCCTATGCCGAACAACTTCAAAAACAACAAGAAGATAAAAAATTTTATGAAAAAATTCATAGGCAAGAGGCGATTTTGAACCGGCAATCTCAACAACAATCCAACGCCACTGGAGACGAAGAAGAAGTGCAAGCACCAAGTGGTAGAACTCTCGTTTCGGATATCTTCCTCAAGCACTTCACGAAATTGCCAAGAATTAAGGATTCCACAAGCTCAAGCAACGATCCCGCGCCGACAACCGACCAAAATACAACGCATATTGCAACTATTGCAACAATGTCTACAAATGGATGCACGGAGGAGGCTACGGCACACTAAGGCGACACATGGAGACTTGCCATCCGACAGAATACGGAATTCCATAAAGCCAAACAAAAATTCGTGGATCAACAACTTTGGTGACCGGTACGCCTTCTAATGTTTTATTTAAGTATGATCATAAGCATGCCGAAGATGTTATGGCTAGATATTGTGCTATGGAAAAATAACCTTTTATTTATGCCGATAGAATAACGTATGAAGCATCTATAAAAGATGCATATTGTCCCCCCGCCAAAAAAAATAGTAGAAGTAACATGCTTAAGACTATTAGGAGACAAGTTTTTGATAAAAACAAGAGTTAATAAAATATTTTATACGTTTAGATCATAAAGTTTCTATTTGTGCGGATATTTGGACGGATTGTTATCATAAAAATAATTATATGGAAATTACATGTCATTGGGTTGATGATAAATGGATGTTACAAAAGCGTTTGATTGCATTTAGGGAGTTCGATGATCCACACACGGCTAATGATATTGCTTTAATTATTATTACCGTTTTAAATGAATATCAATTGATCAATAAAGTATTTTCGGTTGGTTTTGATAATGCATCTGCCAATACCGCTAGTATTCCCTAATTAATTGCGGCTTGTAGTCCCACTTTTCAATGGAAATATTTTCATAGTAGATGTATTTGTCATATTTTAAATTTATGAGTTCAAGATGCACTTGAGATTTTTAATGAATCGGTTGAACCAATTAGAAAAACCGTTGCCATGTTGCATAAAAAGATAGATTTATGCAAGAAATGGCAAAAATATTGTCGTCAAAAAAATCTTCAACATAGGACTTTTGTTAGAGACGTGTCACATCGTTGGAATTCGACCTACGACATGCTTAATAGTACTATAGAGTATAAAGATCATTTATGCGATTTTTTTAGAAAGGAATTAGCAAACACTCAATTAACCTTGCTATCTTCTCATTGGGAACAATGCATGGATTTATATGGTTTGTTGAAAGTTTTTAATAATGCCACCCTTGAATTATCGGGTGTTTATTATTGTACTTCCGTTAGTGTATTGGAACATTGCACGTATATTGCTCTTAGTTTTAAGAATTGTTTTGCTAAACCAAACTTGCAAGGTGTGATTTATTTTATGGTGCAAAAATGGCTAAAATATTTTACATATATTCTGGATGTTTTCTTGGTAACTAAATGTTTGGATCCTAAATGGAAATATGATGGTGTTTGTCAAATGATAGATATTTATTATTGTGCTTTCACACAAATGGACTTTTTAGATGTACATATTGAAGGAGAATGTATTGTCTTTGATATTCCTAATGTACAACAAATAAAAGATGACTTAGAAAGAACCTTAAGATCTCTTTGTAGCGAATATAGGACAACTCATAGTAATCTCGACATAAATCAAACTCCACTTCCTAGTATCCCAACCTCTTCATTTCTACCACTCGATATGATGAACTCCTTAGATCCCTTAGTTCAAAAATTAAGTACCATATACCAAGATAGATCCTATGAACTTCCTAGAGGCCAAGGTAATAATGAATAGGATATGTTTTTGGGTTGTCGTTTTATTTTTGCTGTTGAAGATAGCGCTCCACAAATCGACGTCTTGAAGTGGTGGTCCAAGAGAACAGAGTATCCAATAGTCTCTATAATGGCGAATGAGTTATTTGTCGTTCACGTATCTACTGTCTCCGTTGAACAAGCCTTTAGCCTTGGTGGACTCATGTTAGATCAAAGAAGATCACATTTGAAACCAAGAAACGTCGAAGCTACGATGTTGCTCGATGATTGGTCGAGGGCGGATCTTAAAGCTCAAGAAAATGATTGGAATGATGTAGACGAGAGCGAAAATGAAGAGTTCACCGAGACCGATCGATCCGAGGCGGAAGAGAACTAGCTAACTAGACGGCAATAACGACATGAATAAGGTAATCGAACTACGTGGACTTTGATTCCTCTATGAGGATACGTAGGCAACTCAATTTTGATTAAAAAATTGAGCTCAAGTCCTTTCTTTTCATTTTTTTTCATTTTTTTTCAAATGTAACATAAAGTATTAGAAGTTTAGAAAAGTGTTGTGAAAGTAGAAGTAATTTTGAAACAAATGTATGAAGTTGTAATGTATCAAATGTGTAACTTGTAATTCCAACAATATTCTTAATAATTCATTTTATTTTTTAATACGAGTACTTGAATTTTTTTCATTTTTTTTTTCCTTAGATTGTCTTAGAATATGTATATACAACATATAATAGCAAAAAAACAAAAAAATATATATAAAATAAAAAACTCCAAAAAAGTGCCTAGAAAGTTTTTACTGCCAAGAACCGGCGGTTTTGAGCCAAAAACTGGCAGTTCAACCTGAACCGGCGGTTTTTATTTTATTTATTTATTTTTTTTATTTTTGCAAACCCTACAATCTATCTATAAATACCACCCATTCTATCACTTTAAGCATGTAGTGCCCCGTAAATTCCTTACGATTTTAAAATTTTAAAGTTAATTAAATAAATGGCTTTGCACGCCTAAGTTTACGATTTTGCATCCTAAGACTAACGGTCGAATCCGTTTCCAGAAATAAATTACGGAAGTCAGCTAGACGACTACTGTATTTAGGGTTAGCGCGTACGAAAAGTTTTTAGTTCGTGAACTAAGAACGGAAAACCGTCTGATTTTTACATTCACGAAATCTCGATACGAACTCGCCCGAGAAAGTTCGTTTTTATGATTTTCCGGACAAAACTCGGACTGTGTCGTTCCGAGTTTTTGTCAAAATAAATTTTTATAAATTTATTTTCCAATTAAGTTTCGTACGTTAGAATTTTCGGTCGAATCGGATCGCGACGTTTTTGTGCCGAGCTACGTTTTTCGTCGAACGTTTTCCGTAACGTCGGATCGCGCCGGAAAAGCGCGTATTTCCCTCTCCCTCTCCCTCATGACCGACATCATCCTCTCCTTTAGTTAGATTTTTTGTGTTTTATTAGTTAAATAAGGGACACCTAATGTAATGACTATTCCTACTTTACACCTCTTAGCTTATAACATAAGTTAACAAAATTAAAACACCAACTCTCCCTCCCAACACACTAAAATCTCGGCAGCCCCTACTCCATTCTCCCATCTTCATTTCATCATCTCCATTGAAGAACCTTCAAGATCTAGAAGAAGAAATAGCACAAGTCTTCATCCAACCATCCAAACCTCTTACATCTTTCATTAATTAGCAAGGTAATCCTCTCCTCTATACTTCTATCCATCCATCATCTTCTTCTTATCATTTTCTTCTTTTTGATCGAAAATTAGAGTATGGATTTAGATGATTTGATCTTGAATTAATGAAATTGGATGTGTTAGATAGGTTAATTAGGGTTTAGAATTGAACAAAATCAAGAACCCTAATATCTATATAAATACCGAAAATTTAGGGATATTAGTAGGATTTTTTTGGATTTCTTCAATTGATGTTAAATTCATGCTTAAGAGGTGCTTAATTGATGATTAGAACAAAGAGGAATCGAAAGCCCCATGCTTTGTTGAAAATTCGATTAGGGTTTGAGTATAGAATTAGGGATTTATACATGTTAGATGAAATCGGTTTTGCAATTGATTAATTGTTGTTATAATAGGATGATTAATGGATAAATGGTGTTAATTGGAGAATAAAATCACTCTCTTATCCTTAGTAATAATACCAAAAATTATTGGGTAATTAGGGGATTTCATGTGTTTGATTTAATTGATGAATTGATGATGGAATATAGTTGCAAATGATGTTAGTTGTTAATAGGAATTTAATTAGATTTTTTCTAAAAATACTTTATGTAATGTAAGAGACGAAGAATACGTTATAAGTTGAAATATAATGATGTTATGAAATAATTTTATGCATGGAAGTGATTCTCGTTAGATGTAGTTTAATGACGTAAAATTTGAACGGAATCCGACAACTTTGAAAATCGCGTAAGAGACGAACAATTAGACGTAAGTAATAACCTGGAAGTCGAATGAGAATTCTAATTTGATATTATTGTCTATGATGGACTTGAGAACAACTTTGTAGTCGACGTCATGAGCTTAGAATGAACCTAAGACGTTATACGTCGATTCTATCGGGCAACTAGGGTTAGCGCGGCAGTTTTGCGACCCTCGCCGGAAACTGTAATAACTTCTAGCTCGTTTATCGGATTTGTGATCCGTAAATTGGAGCGTAAACTAGACATCCCAAACTTTTCAACGGTACAGGGCTCATCCCGTGTTTCCAGATCCCCTATTCTGGGCAGTCCCCAGAGTTTCTGTATTGCGCAGTGAAATTTCAGTTTCATTTCTTCTAAGTTGTTTCGTTCACAACTTAGTTTCTTTCGATCGTTTAAGCCGTAATAACTAACGAATATTTTTCTTCTGACCCTAGAGTCAAGTAAGGAGCCTTGAGTGATAAAACCAGTCGAGATCTCATCTCTTATTCGTTCAAGTAAAGAAGTAGTAAGCGAGAAATTTCATAAGTTGTTTAATGAACTAAAACGTAATTCTCCTAAGTTGTTTCTTTCCAACTTAGTTCCTTATGATCCTTTAAGTCGTATTAAGTTACCGACTACTTTCTCTACTGACCTAAGAGTCGAGTATGAGACCTTCCGAGTTCTAACGGGATTTGTACGAGTCTCGTTCCCGCTTAGTAAAATGAATCTAGTAAGCGTGCAAATGCCTAAAGAATGAAACGACTAAATCTTATTCCGATTCTCTTTGATCGATTATCTTTTACGACCCGTTTTTTAAGCATTATTATTTTACGATGAAGGAGGAAGCCAACTGTAAAGAAAGGACGGAAGATCCGAAGATTGGAAGCTAGTGTTTTTAGTTCTGTATTACGAGGTGGGCTTTTATCTATATCACATAAAATGTGGGTTTTTCCACAACTCGAAAGTATTATTTATCGCTTTGATAATTGTGTTTTCACAGTGATAATCTTGGCGTAAACTGTTTCAACTATTTTATGTGAGTTCTCTTGTACCTATCTGAGTTAACCTTCGGGTTTACCAGATTTCTGAGTTAACCTTCGGGTTTTCCAGACTTTTAGAGTTAATCTAACTAGGTTAACTAACGATCGGCTCTGAGTTAGCTGCTAAGTGCTTTCCAGAGTTAGTGCACTTTGTAACCTGTGGTGTATGTGGTATCCTGTTGAAGGGTAACCAGCCACGGTGAATTAGCTTTGGTCAAGATTGAACATAACATACTCTAAAAATGCTTGCGCAAGCTGCTTTATACAAATCAGTCAGAAAATGTTTAGTAGGCACGGGCCTTTTTCAACAAAACCCCGATGCGCTACGATTATAAAATGCCAGATTATTTATACTTATGATTACGATTTCGGCATCGTGCCCACTAAGTACTTTTGTACTTAGCCCTGCATTGTTTTCTAAATGTGCAGGTTGAAGCGACGTGAGCGGCAGTGGTTGAAGTTGGGTTGAGAAGTTAGGAAGCTTTAGTTATGACTCTTCCGCTGCAAAACTCTAGAATCTTTTGAGAGTATGTGTATTGGACAAAACACTATAGTATAAGTCTGTAATCGTGAACTTAGATACCTTTGTGTACTTTTGTCGAGTAATCACTCGTGATTAACTCTTTCTTTATTATATTCCAGTCTTGTTCATTGAATGTTTGATGTCGTTTATGTATGTTTAGTCAGTTAGCCCCCTTCTTCCCCGCTTCTTTAATCCAACCCCAGTCGCACCCCGGCTTCTGCCGTCCCTCAGGATTTGGGGCTGTGACAGAGTGGTATCAGAGCAAGGTCTGTTTTCCTGCTCTGGTTATGAGTCATTCTTTCTTAGTATGAGTCATTCCTTCTAGTAATATCACAGAGTGATATATATATACAAGTCTTCCTTCGAGTAATAATATAGAGTATTCGTTTGTACTCTATATCGAGCCTTCTTCGAGTCATAAGACTCGGTATTTGTGTATACTCTGGATCAGAGTCGTCTTTCCAAGTATAAGATAAGAGTTAAACTCTAAAGCTAAGATTGAGAACATAGATGTCAACTCAACCGCCCGCTACGTCGACTCAACGAGGAAAAGGAAAGAATTTTAATAATATGATTTCTTTTAACAAGAAATTTTATGAACAAGTATGCAATGAAATTAAGAATGAGAATGAGTTGTGTTCCGAAATTAAGAATTTTATGGAAGTAAAATTTTTATACTTTATGTGATTGTGTGATAGTACAAGTACTATCTTATGTGAAATTATTTGCGCGATAATTTCTTTCTTTTGAAAATTATTCGGACACGAGAATATAGTTGGATTTTAGGGATTTTCCTGAGTTATTAAGAATGTAGACTTGAAATCTAAGGTCTTTTCCGATACCTCGAGAACTTAGACGTTTTTAAGAAACGCTATTTCAAATGATTTCGAAAGGAGATCCACAACACGAGAAGGACTTCTATTGATAAATGTCACATGCGTATGGTGACATGAACAACGACTCAGCGAAGTCGATCTTCGTTTTAAAACCGATAAGAACTTCCTTTGAGGGAAATGAAATAAATAATGATAAAATAAAGTAAATATGTACGAAAGGAATGAAAGAAACATATAGATGTGTGAGAAAAATGTGACTCCAAATTATTCGAGAAAAGGTTGAAACAAGGAGGATAAGTTGAAATAAACAGAAGAGCCGAATGTTACCTTAGTTGTAAGAGGCATGAACAAAGTCTATGGGAAATGACTTTGTTTTACTTATTAGGAGCCGTTCAAGTATTCGATTAGCTTAAAATTTGTATCTTCCTCGAGAAGATTGAGTATTCCGAGCTAAATTAGAAAGTTTCCAGAAATTTCTTTTAAGGAAGTAGTTGTGCGTGTGCAATTCGAGAAATTGCTACTCGATTTAGGAAAGTAAATTCTGTATGAAGTGAACGATAGTGCGAGACAGAAGTTCCATGTGATTGAGAGACTGTTATGTGGACTTGATCAACCCACATAATAAGAAACTCAGTAATATGGGTCTTATGCCCCGCTAGCAAAACCTTTTTAGTAAGGTATAAGTGGTTTAAAGAGACGAATATTACTTACGTATAAGTAACATGTAATGACGTCGTTCCTTTATTTTTTTCGTTTCATTTTTTTTTCTTTCATTTTTGTAGTGTTCGTCTTGTTCGAACTTTGCGAAGAGAATTGTTTCACTATTAGGAGTCAAGCGCGAAGCTTGATTAAATTTCTAACGATCGCTCGATTTTAGCGACGCCGACTAGAACTTATGTTCTAAAAAAAAATTCTTAGGATATATTCTATTTTCTCCTTTGGAATTTATATTTTTTTATATACTTCGTCCTTGAACGAAGAATACGACACGTATGAGTATTATGAGTAGTGAATGACAAAGTCTTTTGTAAATGAATGTTACTTTTGCATAAGTAACGTAAACAAAGTGGACGTGCTTTGTTTTAATAAATGAGAATCGATAAGAAATTTTTCCTTGAGAAAGAGATAAGGATTAATGAAAGAAAATAAGGAATTAAAGAAAGAAATTAAAAGAATGAGATAAGAAATGGGAATAAAATCTTGAAATTTTATTTCTATATATTGTGAGTACGAGAGCAACTTTTTGTGAAATTGCTAGATGTCTAAGATAAGTTTGTTAGATTAAGTGTGGTGATATTACAATTGAATAAGGAATATTCATTTTGTAATCTAAGATTTTCCGTAAGATAAGATGTCATCTTACCGTTACTGATCTGTGTTTCTTAAAAACTTTGTAGGATGACTTCCAGTAGTGACACGGCTTCAGAGAATCAGTCCCCGCCACAGCGTACTTGGGCAGATCAGTTATTAGATAGGTATAGAGATTATGAGGCAAACCCGAGACACGACGTGGGACAGAGGATTAGTTACTTTTCGTCAGTTTATTATCCAGTCCGGCATACTATTCCAGAGAGTCAGGCTATACTTGACTTGGTTAGTCGTCTACCAGAGGAATGGCGTGGTTGGGCACACGACACGGCATGGTATTACCTTGGGATGTTTGACGACGATATAGAGCCGACAGGTGATTACAATGGATTCGCTTTGGAGGTACACAAGCGTTTCTTCGAGAGCAGACACATAGCAGCATATCCTGTTCAGGCGCATCCTCCCTACACTCACTTTCCGGCAGATTCAGAGTCAGAGCATGATGAGACGGGACCAGAGATGATTGCGCAGTTGGAGATCCCTTCAGTGATGGTACCTAGTGTGGACACAGGGGAGTTAGTTGCAGAGACAGCAGATGGCCTAGGATTACCCGCTCATTTCCAGCATGAGCCTTCCATGAGAGTTCAGGGACCATTTCAGTCAGGACCAGAGTATTTAGACACAGACGCAGAGCTTGCCGCCCTGTTACAGTTACCATCCTCATACAGACCCCTTGATGAAATTTGCGCGGAGTTGGCCAGAGTTCGGGCTGAGTTTGAGACAAGACCGTCCAGGGTCCATTCCAGAGAGGAGTACGAGACCGGTTCACTTCCCGACCACCTGCTGCCTCCAAAGAAGCGGGCATCAGTGACCTACTGAGGCTGCTTGGTTTCAGTTTCAGAGATGACAGTTTCAGATATGCCTGCACCACCATCACTTATACTTGCAGATGGAACTACCTTGAGGGTCAACGAGGCACTCCAGTTTACTTTCGGTTCAGAGTCAGAGGATGAGGACCCGGATGAGGATCCGAAAGAGGACACCGAAGAGGACCCGGACGAGGACCCCGAGGAGGATTAGGCCATAGTGGGCAGTGGTGACTTGACCGCAGTTTGTTAAGCAAGACGTCAGAGACGCATAGTAGTATAGTATCCTTTATTATGTACATAGTCGGATCAGTAACTAGATAGTTTTGTAGTACTCCAATGGATACAAATATTTTATGAATCGTTTCCGTTCTAGTACTTCCAGTAGTACGGTAATGTAAGATGTTAATGTATCCCGTACGCATAGGCAGTTAGCCTAGCTTAGACTCGTTGTAGTCTAGTGTTGTATAAGTCCTTGTTAAAGGCAAAACTAACATATCCTTTTTGATGTATATATATAATATACATGACACATGAGAGGGTTTTAGTCACAAGAGGTTTCATATGAATCGTATAACTAAACCAGAATATCAAACGAAACTCGTGTAACGAGAGTTTAATTTAACCTTGGAGGTTAAAAGTTGAGAGAAATAGAGTCAAAGTTAATTTTGTTATTCTTGTTTATGTGAAAGTATTAAGTGGGAAAGGAAAAGGGTTAGTGAGAAAATGAAGGCTTAAAAACAAGTGCTAATAAGAAAAAAATTTGTATCTTACAGTTTTAAAAATGTCGCTGAGAGCTGTTAACGATCGAAGAGGACCTGAAAATCTTAGAGGACCTGATAGAGGTCAAGAACAACGTATAAGCGAGGAAAGGCAAAAACACCCAGCAACCTTTTCACTTCCCCTATCTTCGCAACGTCATAACATTGAGGATTTATTCTTCGGAAGTAAACCACCATATTTCGATGGATCTGGTAATCCGAATGAGGCCAAGCAATGGATACGTTCTATAGAGAGAATCTTTGAGCCGATTGGACTTAGTGATGAGGAGCGTCTAGCATGCGCTGGGTATCAGCTAATCGGACCAGCTAAATATTGGTGGAAGACTAGACAGAGACTTATGCCGGTAGAACAAGCGGCTCTAACCACCTGGAATGGTTTTAAGGAGGCATATTATGAAAAGTATATAACCGATCAAGTCGAGACTAAGGAGGAAATAGCCAGGAAGCTTCAGGGAGAACTTAAGTATGAACTGGGAATAGCAGTAGCCAGACAGGAGGGATTAAGTTATGCCGAATTATTGGAACGAGTTCGAGAAATAGAGGCAGTAGTGCCTAGTAAGGAAAAGATAGTAATGTCCACACCGGCACCAAACCAGACCTCAACTCAAAATCTTCCCAACAATAAGGTTAACCATAAGGGAAAAAGGAAATGGGAATGAAGTAGCAGTGAGTGCTACCAGCGCCACAAGAGCCAAGAGAAACAAAATAGGACTAGGCAAGGCTTCCACCAGCCAGGAAAAGGAAGTAACTATGGAAAGAAAGCAGGGCAAAAGAATAATCCACAGAGGAATGAACAAACCGGTCCGGGCAAGAGTAACAATCCACTAGGACAGCTGCAAGGGCAGCAAAGGAATGAAAATCTGGGAGGAAATCACACAGTAAGGGTTAACACTCATGTTTGCCTCCAATGCGATAAATCGCACTCAGGCGTGTGTTAGGTAGGCACTGGCAACTGTTACAACTGTGGACATAAGGGACATATTAGGAGAAATTGCCCGGAACCACTGACGGCAAATGGTACCAACCAGCATGATCAGTTCCCAACTCCGAAAAGTACTCGAGAAAAGATCCCTTCTCCAGTTTGCCCTAAGTGTGGTAAGAAACACCCCGGGATATGTCTAGCCAAATCTGGTGTTTGTTACAATTGTTTGCGTAAGGGACACGTTAAGAAAAATTGCCCAGAGCTGAGGCAAGCGGCAAAACAAAAACAGGAAGTTTCTGCGTGTGCTGGACGTGATAAGGAGCCTGAGGGTGTATGTCTAACGAACATGGATAGATGCTTTAACTGTGGAATGTTGGGGCATATGAGTAATGACTGCCCTATGCTGTTTCAAATGATAGTACCATTTCAGTACGGCCAGCCTCAACCACTGATTACAGCTCAACTTCAGTCACAGCCACAACTGCTACAACCACAACAGAATGCGGGAGCTTACATGATTAGACAGGAGGGGCATAGTGAAGGAAGGGAAGATTTGGCAGGTATTGGACGAACCTTATAAAATTACCCTGTCAAAATTATTGACCCGTACTAGAACTTTATACCAGTTTTCTAGTACCTATTGACCATACTAGAGCATTATATTCATTTGACTAGTACCCTCTGACACTATAGGACTAAGACTACAACGCTCTAATCTTGAAATAAGAACAACTACGCTTTAGGGAGTGTTGATGACCTCAGAGAGTTATTCCCTTAGTTTCTTTGAGCAATCGATTGGGAAGTAATAAAATGTACTATATATATAAATTTAGGAAAAGACTAGTTGTTTGAGAATTACCACGATTCTCGACAACGAGAGAAAAATCTCTTTTAAAAAAAAACCCCGAGTAGTGAACCTACAGAATTATATGAAATATCTTATTTACTACCAGATTGTCGTATAGGTTTCACGATCGACTTAGAACTACGAGCAGCTCCCAAATTAAAAGCCTTATGTAGAATGATATCAAGGGAGTTAGAGGAGCTTAAGATCCAACTGCAAGAGTTGTTAGATGACGATTTTCTTTAGACAAACGTTTTCACCATGGAAAACATTTGTGATGTTCATCATCAAAGAAGGATGATTCTGTGACATTGTATATAAGCTGTCAAAGGTTAAATAAGATAACCCTTAAAAATAAATATTCTTTTATGAGAATATAAGACCCCTGATAAGCTTAAAAAGAAAACAAATGCAATTGTGAGGATAGACTTAAGGTCTAAGCATCTTTAGTTAAAGGATAAACTGGTGATATACTCAAAGTTCTCTTTCAAACCAGATAAAACCATTACAAATGCTTAGTTATGCCGTTAGTTGGCTAGTGCTCCGTAGTATTCATGAACCACATGAATAGAATTTTACACCTAGACTTAGAAAAGAATTTATTTTAGTATTTATCAATGACAATTTCAGTTACCCCAAGAATGAAGATGAATACGAAGAACACTTGCGAATAGTATTAGAACGCATAGAGTCGGGAGTTAGATGCCAAATTTAGCAAGAGCAAGCCCGAATGGAGAAGTGATGTTTCTTGGATATACATTGTCGACAGAAGATGTTAAGATAGATTCCTGCTAAGGTAGAGGCAGTACTTAAATGAAAAATCGCTTACCAGTCTGAATGAAATAAGAAGTTCCCAGGCTTGATAGTTAAAATAGAGGTTTTCATTAAGGAATTCCCTATGATTACTAAGACTTATGGCGCAACTACATAGAAGGAAAAGAATAAATGTACAGACAATTGTGGAATAGGAACGCGGACGTTCTAGGAAAAGTTGATCATTACCCCAGGTTCAGCCCTCCCAGAAACGACAAGGAAGACGAGGTAGATACCAATGCTACAAAGAATAGGTTAGGATGGTATAAATGCAAAATGAGAAAGTGATAGCTTACGCTCCACGACATGTTAACCCCAGGAAATTGAATATCCAACCTACGACTTAGAACTTGCAGCCGTAGAGCTTGCATTGAAATTTTGGACACACCATCTATATGGTGCAAGGGATGAGATCTTCACAGATCATAAGAATTTGGAGCGTGTATTCGAGCAAGGAATTAACATAAGACAAAGGAGATGGCTCGAACTAGTAAGATATTACGTTTGTGAAAATAATTACCATCTAGGTAAAGTTAAGAGTAAGAATAGACACGCTGAGTCGTAAGACTCCAACTAAGTTTAGGTATCTTTTCGTCGGAAAAGAAACGCTTATATGAGGATTCGAGAAGATAGATATAGAAAAATGCATGATGCATCAGCATCGATCGCAAGGCAAATAGCGGCACGAGTAGCTATACCAAATTGCGAGAAAGATTATAAGTATCTAGAGAAAGGATGAGTCGATGGATAAGCCTCGACTAAGGAAATGAATGGATAAACCAGACAGCGACTCTGAAGCAATGAGTTTTATGATAGAAATTTAAGAGTGGTATAATTCCTATGACAACGAATTTAAGAATTAAGAAAAGGATTTTCAGTGGAATAGAGTGAAACGAGACGTTGTTTCGTTGATAGAAAGATGTTTAGTTTATAAGTAGGAGAAAGCTTTTCATTGACAACTATACGAGTTGTGATAACCATTTAGGTATTCCAGAATGGAAATAGAATGATATAGTTATAATTTTACGACTTGCGAGACCTTGTAGAAGGAAAAGATTTACATAGCTGCTTTATTGTTATAAGGTAGGTGAAAGCAAGAACTTAGGACCAGACGCGGTCAATGAGATGATCGAGATCATTCAATAGATTCGAGTCAGAATAAATGAGTTTAAAGAAGACAAAAGTCTTAAGTATATACGACAATTCGAACTTAATAATCGAGAAGGAAAATAAAAGCTCCTTAAGATTTCTCTGTTAATGAGAAACCTTAGTTTCGTGTCAAGTTTAGACTTTGACAAAGATTTTTTTTTATAATTAGCAATAACTTGGAAAAGATAATTTCCAATACAAATAGTTATGGCCTTATCGCCAAATTTATGAAATACTTATTTTAAGTATATCTCATTTCGAGAAAGTAGCATATATTCGTTTTTATACACAAAGTTCTATCAGCAAGACGTCATTCTTGAAATCGACTTAAGTTATTAGGAAAGATCGAAAGCGATCTTGGATCGAAAAGTGCAAAAGTTAAGGAGCAAGTCGAGACGATTAGTATTAGCGTTATAAGATCATCACAGGCAAAGGGAAGCCATGTGAGAATTGTGGAAAAGAGTTGAGTAAGAAGTACTTCAAGCAGTTAAAGAGGATAAGCAAATTTCGGGATGAAATTTTTCGTAAGGGGGGTAGGATGTAATGCCCCGTAAATTCCTTACGATTTTAAAATTTTAAAGTTAATTAAATAAATGGCTTTGCACGCCTAAGTTTACGATTTTGAATCCTAAGACTAACGGTCGAATCCGTTTCCAGAAATAAATTACGGAAGTCAGCTAGACGACTACTGTATTTAGGGTTAGCGCGTACGAAAAGTTTTTAGTTCGTGAACTAAGAACGGAAAACCGTCTGATTTTTACATTCACGAAATTGCGATACGAACTCGCCCGAGAAAGTTCGTTTTTATGATTTTCCGGACAAAACTCGGACTGTGTCGTTCCGAGTTTTTGTCAAAATAAATTTTATAAATTTATTTTCCGATTAAGTTTCGTACGTTAGAATTTTCGGTCGAATCGGATCGCGACGTTTTTGTGCCGAGCTACGTTTTTCGTCGAACGTTTTCCGTAACGTCGGATCGCGCCGGAAAAGCGCATATTTCCCTCTCCCTCTCCCTCATGACCGACATCATCCTCTCTTTTAGTTAGATTTTTTGTGTTTTATTAGTTAAATAAGGGACACCTAATGTAATGACTATTCCTACTTTACACCTCTTAGCTTATAACATAAGTTAACAAAATTAAAACACCAACTCTCCCTCCCAACACACTAAAATCTAGGCAGCCCCTACTCCATTCTCCCATCTTCATTTCATCATCTCCATTGAAGAACCTTCAAGATCTAGAAGAAGAAATAGCACAAGTCTTCATCCAACCATCCAAACCTCTTACATCTTTCATTAATTAGCAAGGTAATCCTCTCCTCTATACTTCTATCCATCCATCATCTTCTTCTTATCATTTTCTTCTTTTTGATCGAAAATTAGAGTATGGATTTAGATGATTTGATCTTGAATTAATGAAATTGGATGTGTTAGATAGGTTAATTAGGGTTTAGAATTGAACAAAACCAAGAACCCTAATATCTATATAAATACCGAAAATTTAGGGATATTAGTAGGATTTTTTTGGATTTCTTCAATTGATGTTAAATTCATGCTTAAGAGGTGCTTAATTGATGATTAGAACAAAGAGGAATCGAAAGCCCCATGCTTTGTTGAAAATTCGATTAGGGTTTGAGTATAGAATTAGGGGTTTATGCATGTTAGATGAAATCGGTTTTGCAATTGATTAATTGTTGTTATAATAGGATGATTAATGGATAAATGGTGTTAATTGGAGAATAAAATCACTCTCTTATCCTTAGTAATAATACCGAAAATTATTGGGTAATTAGGGGATTTCATGTGTTTGATTTAATTGATGAATTGATGATGGAATATAGTTGCAAATGATGTTAGTTGTTAATAGGAATTTAATTAGATTTTTCTAAAAATACTTTATGTAATGTAAGAGACGAAGAACACGTTATAAGTTGAAATATAATGATGTTATGAAATAATTTTATGCATGGAAGTGATTCTCGTTAGATGTAGTTTAATGACGTAAAATTTGAACGGAATCCGACAACTTTGAAAATCGCGTAAGAGACGAACAATTAGACGTAAGTAATAACCTAGAAGTCGAATGAGAATTCTAATTTGATATTATTGTCTATGATGGACTTGAGAACAACTTTGTAGTTGACGTCATGAGCTTTCGAGCTAATATAATATGAGCTAAAGTGATGGTCGAGAACTAGAACGAGAAGTTGATAACATATTGGTTTAGTACTTCTTAGTTGGGAGCCGACGTTTAGAACGTCGTGCTATTGGACGAGTTTTGAGAAGGAGTTTGTCACGTACGGGAGTACGTGATGACTGCCTTGAGGGTCCAGTTTCTTAAGAAATCGAATACGAGAGCTTAGAACGAACCTAAGACGTTATACGTCGATTCTATCGGGCAACTAGGGTTAGCGCGGCAATTTTGCGACCCTCGCCGGAAACTGTAATAACTTCTAGCTCGTTTATCGGATTTGCGATTCGTAAATTGGAGCGTAAACTAGACATCCCAAACTTTCCAACGGTACAGAGCTCATCCCCTGTTTCCAGATCCCCTGTTCTGGGCAGTCCCCAGAGTTTCTGTATTGCACAGTGAAATTTCAGTTTCATTTCTTCTAAGTTGTTTCGTTCACAACTTAGTTTCTTTCGATCGTTTAAGCCGTAATAACTAACGAATATTTTTCTTCTGACCCTAGAGTCAAGTAAGGAGCCTTGAGTGATAAAACCAGTCGAGATCTCATCTCTTATTCGTTCAAGTAAAGAAGTAGTAAGCGAGAAATTTCATAAGTTGTTTAATGAACTAAAACGTAATTCTCCTAAGTTGTTTCTTTCCAACTTAGTTCCTTATGATCCTTTAAGTCGTATTAAGTTACCGACTACTTTCTCTACTGACCTAAGAGTCGAGTATGAGACCTTCCGAGTTCTAACGGGATTTGTACGAGTCTCGTTCCCGCTTAGTAAAATGAATCTAGTAAGCGTGCAAATGCCTAAAGAATGAAACGACTAAATCTTATTCCGATTCTCTTTGATCGATTATCTTTTACGACCCGTTTTTTTAAGCATTATTATTTTACGATGAAGGAGGAAGCCAACTGTAAAGAAAGGACGGAAGATCCGAAGATTGGAAGCCAGTGCTTTTAGTTCTGTATTACGAGGTGGGCTTTTATCTATATCACATAAAATGTGGGTTTTTCCACAACTCCGAAGATCATTTATACTTATGATTACGATTTCGGCATCGTGCCCACTAAGTACTTTTGTACTTAGCCCTGCATTGTTTTCTAAATGTGCAGGTTGAAGCGACGTGAGCGGCAGTGGTTGAAGTTGGGTTGAGAAGTTAGGAAGCTTTAGTTATGACTCTTCCGCTGCAAAACTCTAGAATCTTTTGAGAGTATGTGTATTGGACAAAACACTATAGTATAAGTCTGTAATCGTGAACTTAGATACCTTTGTGTACTTTTGTCGAGTAATCACTCGTGATTAACTCTTTCTTTATTATATTCCAGTCTTGTTCATTGAATGTTTGATGTCGTTTATGTATGTTTAGTCAGTTAGCCCCCTTCTTCCCCGCTTCTTTAATCCAACCCCAGTCGCACCCCGGCTTCTGCCGTCCCTCGGGATTTGGGGCTGTGACAATGCATCCGCCTCTCTTTTCCTTTTCCTCATTTTTTCTTCATTTTTCCATTCTCTTTCAATTTTCTATTCTTCAATCATTTTCTTCTTCACCTTCTCCAACTCCAAGTCTTCATTTTAAATTGTATTCTAAAATAATGCTTCCTACACCATCTACTTTTAGTGAGCTCTTCACCAAACACTACACCCATCATGATGAGCCATTGCCGGACTATACAAAGCCAACCTATCGTGTTTCTTGCAATTATTGCAATTGTGTTTTTAAGTGGCAAACCGGTGGAGGTTACGGCAAGCTAGTTGGTCACATTGCAAAGAAGCATCGAGTTGAAAGTCTTTCACACAATCTCAATTGATATTTCACATTGTAATGTTTGTACTTTGTATTTGTAGTGTTTATTTTCAATTTCAACTTCAATTGAAGTTAGTGTTAGTTGTGTTTCTTAGTTAGTTCTCCTAATCCTAATGTGTTAGTTAGTTGTGTTTGTTTGTTTGTAATATCTTCTCCTAATTTTAAATCTTAATGTGTTAATTGTGTTTGTTAATATGTTTGTTTATAATATTTCAATTTCACCTTTCAATTAAAATTAGTTGTTTTGTTCTTGTTCTTGTAATGTGTTTGTAATATAGAAGGAAGAACAAGCCTTGATTGATTGGAAAAAAAAAATTAACGGTTGTCACCGGAACCGGCCAATTTTTAACCGGAACTGAAACTGCAGTTTCCAGAACTGGCCCGTAAGCAGGAATAGTGTTGACAAGCCGGTTCAGGTTCCGCCCTCGCCGAACCATGAACCGGCGGTTCATGGCCCGGAACCAGCAGGCTTTGAACCGTAAACAGGTCTAGGCTTGTGGATTTCACGCACGGGTCGGACAGGGCGCGTGGGACGGATCGGGTCAGGTCGGGTCCCAGATATTTGCACGGTATATCCATATGCACCCAAGTGTCAATCATTAATTTAACATCTCTGCGTGGACCAAATAGGCACTTTGAATTGGAATGGAGTAGTATTATTTTCCACTAAATAACTTTGGAAGAATCTAATTAATGTATTGCACTTTTAATGAATGGAGAGTTGGTTGTCCCCATATCTATATAGAAATATATGAATATAGCGGCAAGCCAAACTTATGAGAACACATCAGTCCCACTACTAGGCAAGTAAAACCACCAACCCCTAGAGCCGAAACGGCGGCGTTTGGAGGGCGCATAGATATCATCGCTACCTGTAAAAAACAACCCCTCGCTGCCACCTCAAGTCACCCCCACCCTTTCACTCCCTCGACGGGTCCGCCTATTTATTCAAACCTCTCCCCCGCCGAGGCTATTTTCGTCATTTCACACTCAACTCCGGCGGCTCATCTAATAAATATTCATCCACAGCTGTAATTTCCCAAAAATCTAGCTTCTCTGCGATTTCGCCGTTGCTTACGAAGAATCAGCTTCAGCTCCTCCACCAGCAGCGGCGGCGCCACCACCTATCTACAAATGGAGTCCGCGACGCTATCCCAAATCGGTCTCGCCGGGCTCGCCGTCATGGGCCAAAACCTAGCTCTCAACATCGCCGAGAAAGGATTTCCGATCTCCGTCTACAACCGCACCACCTCTAAAGTCGACGAAACCCTAGATCGCGCCCACCGCGAGGGCCAGCTCCCCCTCTCCGGCCACTACACGCCCAAGGATTTCGTCCTCTCCCTCAAGAAGCCCCGCTCCGTCATCATCCTCGTCAAGGCCGGGGCGCCCGTCGATCAAACCATCGCCGCCCTGTCCGCCTACATGGAGCCCGGCGACACCATCATCGACGGCGGAAACGAGTGGTACGAGAACACCGAGCGCCGCATGGTCGACGCGTCCAACAACGGCCTGCTCTACTTGGGCATGGGCGTCTCCGGCGGCGAAGACGGCGCCCGCAACGGCCCCTCTCTCATGCCCGGCGGCTCGCACCGGGCCTACTTGAACATTCACAACATTCTCGAAAAAGTCGCCGCTCAGGTCGACGACGGCCCCTGCGTCACCTACATCGGTGAAGGGGGTTCCGGCAACTTTGTTAAAATGGTTCACAACGGGATCGAGTATGGCGATATGCAGCTGATTTCGGAGGCCTACGACGTGTTGAAGAACGTCGGGGGTTTAGGAAATGAGGAGCTCGCCGAGATTTTTGGGGAGTGGAATCGCGGCGAGCTGGAGAGTTTCTTGATCGAGATCACGACCGACATTTTCAAGGTGGAGGACGGGGAAACTGGCAACGGGCATTTGGTGGATAAGATTTTGGACAAGACGGGGATGAAGGGAACGGGGAAGTGGACCGTG
This sequence comes from Schizonepeta tenuifolia, assembly GCA_029490685.1. NCBI lineage: Eukaryota > Viridiplantae > Streptophyta > Magnoliopsida > Lamiales > Lamiaceae > Schizonepeta > Schizonepeta tenuifolia. Next base: position 25,762,677 of record CM055957.1, read on the forward strand.
CAGCAGGCGGCTGAGCTGTCCATCGCTGCCCCCACGATTGCTGCTTCGTTGGATTGTAGGTTCATGAGCGGGTTGAAGGAGGAGAGAGAGGCTGCCTCAGAGATATTCAGCAAAGAAGGGTTGAAGGAGGAGATCAACAATGTGGGAAATGTGGATAAGAAGAAGTTGGTTGATGATGTTAGGCAGGCGCTGTACGCATCCAAGATTTGCAGTTACGCGCAAGGGATGAATCTGTTGAGGGCCAAGAGTTTGGAGAAGGGGTGGGGGTTGAATTTGGGGGAGCTGGCGCGGATTTGGAAAGGCGGGTGCATTATTAGGGCCGTGTTCTTGGATAGGATCAAGCATGCTTATCAGAGGAACCCGGGGCTAGCTAACTTGTTGGTGGACCCCGATTTCGCAAGGGAGATGGTGCAGAGGCAGGCGGCATGGAGACGAGTTGTGGGATTGGCCATTCAGCAGGGCGTTAGCGTTCCTGGAATGTCCGCAAGTTTGCAGTATTTTGATACCTATAGGCGCGGGAGGCTCCCGGCTAACCTTGTGCAGGCGCAGAGGGACTACTTTGGGGCGCATACCTATGAGAGGGTTGATCGCCCGGGATCATATCACACCGAGTGGTCCAAGCTTGCTCGCAAAGCCAGAGTCTAGAGGAAAAGGTCAAAGCTTGAGGTTTGATTGTTGTTATGGTTTTCTTGAGGCATTAAGCTTGAATTGAAGTTGTATCCCTTGATGAGAATTTGTTGTTTACAAAAATATTTTGTAGCTTTTGCATTGTTGCGTATGCAGTTAATAAGAGAAGCATGCCTTTGATATTCCAAATAATTGTCTTTATTGCATTGACTTGTTTAGTTCTTCCTTGTTTATGTTTTCACTATGTTACTGCTGTCTATGTCTGGAATTTATTAGTATATATTTGGTGGATACTAATAGTTACAAATTTCATGTGATTTTGCCATTAGAAGGTGTAGTTTCAGCTTTCACTAAACCTTCTCTCTGTGTGTGTGTGTCTACTGCCCAACTACCACTCCTTTAGATCCAGTTTAGTTTTGTGGATCATACTTGAGAACTTTATTTATATGTAGCCTGCAAATAATCATTCTGTTCATATGTTGAAACGTTCATAGATTACAAATGTAGGGAGGATCCTGAATAGAAACAGAGTATTCTAAGAAAAAAATTTAAGAAAGAATAGTCTAAGCATACCAAGAAACTTTTGGATTTGGAATAATCTTACTCTCAAGAACAGGCTGAGTTCTCGTCACTTGAGCTCGTGGCATTTTGCTGCTTGCGATCCAATAAGATTTCAGAACCTCTCCTTCATCCGCTTCTCTCTCCATTTCTTGGGTTCTCTGACAAAGTGAAGATCTCACAGCCACTATTCCTAAGATGAGCCCTGCGAATCCTGCCACGGGCCCTAGAATCCACAACGTCGACATCTTGTGCCTTTTCTTGATCGGAGTTACTATAGAGAAATGGCCTTGACTTGTGCTGTAGCATATATTAGGCGAGCTCAGTTCACTTAGGAAGACCCCCCCAAGAGCCCCAAATGCAGCACATTTCATTGCCTCGCTGCCTCCTCTAGCTGATACTGAATTGTTAAATGCAATAGATATAGCCTTCCCGTTGGTGTTGAGCTCGAGTTTTGACAAGTTCTTATTGCTCTGTGATGCATCATAGACAAGGAAACCAACAACAGGGCACAAGAGTGTGTAACCGGATAAGGCGTAGTATGAAGAAGACCAGTTACCGAGATTGTGGTAAATTATGAGGATTCTCTTCACATAAGGCATAGGAAGAGTCTTCGGTGGAATGAAGAAGCTGCTGAAATTTGCTCCTTTCCTCCATAGAGTTCTGCTTCTCAGCCCCACCACAGAAACCTTCATCCCAGCTAGGTATGTAGGGAGCCTAGCGTCGTAGAGTTCGTCTGAGTGCCGTCGCCGCTGACTCATCACTCTCAGAGCATGGTCATGAAGAATGGTGTCCAGAGATTCAGTAAAACTGCTCTGGATGAAAGAGGTGAAATGCAACAAGGGAAGTAAGAAGATGAAGCAAAGATTGCTTTTCTTCTTCTGTCCCATGAAGGAGCTTGTCTGAATTTGTTGTGTTGCTTGTTGTCTGAAAGGTGAAGTCTTATATATTGTAGCTGATCAATTACATTATATATAGATATTTTATTTTTATAATGAATATTTGAATAAGTTAACCTTTGAGAGGTCAAAAATGGACCCAAGTTAATTATATGGTTTCCCAAGTAGAGGTGTGTAATGATAATGAATGAGGTGTTGGTGCATGCTGTTGTTGCTTTTTGAATCACTTTGGCGCTGAATCAATGGAGATCAATTTTAGAATTGCAAAAGTTGATTTGGTAATTGATCTTAACCATAATTTGCTGGATCTTATTTAGATCCATACATTGGATGTGTTTCGTTTAGTGATGAGGTTTGTTCACAAAAATAATGTTAAGCTTGCGAGCAAACGCAACAAAATATGCTAGCGAACTAGTTCGAACATAAAATTATTTGTGTTATATTTATCTTATGTTTGTATATTTTTATTAGCAATAAGTATACAGTTATCAATTAACCACATTTTTATAAGAAATTAATGGGGTTGAGTTAATATATTATATATTCCTTAAAGTAATTTAATTATTTAAGGGATGATGAATATTTATATTCAAATATATCTACTGAGCTTGTACAGGCTTGAATAAACTCAATATTGAAATGACCGGTTGAGATCATCCAACAATTGATCTTCTCCTCCTTCAATCGTATCAGAAACCTTCATAGCAGACACTGGGGAAGGGCCCCGGTGAAAACCCTCTTACACCCAAATCAGTCTTCCATGAAACAGAGAGAATAAAGTTGAGAAGAGTGTAAATGGTCGTGAATGTAGTGAAGAAGAAGATACCTCAATTTAGGGAAAGAGGGTATTTATAAGCTTACTATAGTGAGGGGTATTTTCGGCTCTTCAGCTGTAAGGGGTCTAATATTACTAACTTTTGAAGTTGAGCTCTGTCAAGTCCAGAATGTAAAGTCTGAAGCATGCCAAACATCAAGGCCCAATGTCAATTTTGAAGCGTCAAGGGTCAAATGTCGGAGTTTGAATAATACTCCTCTTCAACTATGAGAGAGGATCACAACTGAATTCTTCAGCTCTGCCTCTTGTGTGAGTTCAGTTCTTAAGTAGATCGATTGAATTTTATCTTTAACTCCTTCAGATTTGGGCTTGTTTAAAAGTTGAGTCATTCTTGTCAGGTTTGGACTTCTAATTTTGGTCCTGCATAAATAACCTCACATCAAATATCATACTTTTTTTTTTCCTGATGTGGTGGGATTATCAAACTATTTTGTTATTTGATGAAGACGAGATCGCGCTCGCGTTTCTTGATAAGTTTGACCCAATTCGCAAGCCAAATCCATAATATTTTAGTTAATTATTTATTTCCTATTATGTTTTGATGACTTTATTATATTCCATATTTTAGAGATTAAGTAGATTTGTACTACATGAATGCTATATATTGGCAGCAAATGAACTTTCAAGGGTGCTTGTTTTTGGATAGAAATAAACTCTTTAGGGTTTTCTTTACCGTCAATACAATTTGAGTTTCATATATCAAGATTCAATTGTGTTTTGTGCTTTCTTCTTGTTCGACTAAGTTTCCGCCTGCGTCAGTTGGTATCCAGAGACCAGTTAACGCTCCGGAATCATGCCGCCTCGTATTGATACGCGACGTCTGCAACAGGATAACACAGACTGGTTGGCACAACAGGTGGCTCAGCTACAAACCCAGTTTGATGATGCTCATCCCGACCAAACACATCAATGACGTGGGCCTCACAGAGGGCGTGGTGGTCGTGTTGGCCGTGGAGATCGTGGTGAAGATATATTCGAATCTCTACGACCCTAGGATGATGAGGACACGGAGACCATCGACAATCCGTTTGTTGGTGTTGATCATCAACATCGACGCGATGCTGCTTCTCGTTGTTGGGAGCATGGCTTTAAGCTCGAGTTTCCTGAGTTTACTGGTGCCTTGGAAGCTGATGAATTTTGGACTGGATTGGAGCTGTGGAGGAACTCCTAGACTTCAAGGAGGTCTCGTTTGACCGTCGGGTTGCTTTGGTGGCAACACGTTTTTGCGGACGGGCGATGGCATGGTGGCAGCAACTTCGCATGACACGGAAACGCCGCAACAAGTCTCCTATCACAGAATGGTCCAAGTTTATTAAACATCTTCGTTGTGAGTTTTTGCCTTTTAATTACCCTCGTACTTTATATCAAAAATTGCAAAACTTGCGCCAGGGATCTCGCTCCATTGATGAGTATTCACAAGAATTTTATCAGTTATTGACACACAATGATTTGTGTGAAACTGACGACCAACTCGTCTCACGTTATATTGGAGGATTACGCCTCCCGTTTCAAGATACACTTAATATGTTCTTGTCGGCCACCATCTCAGAGGCACATCAACATGCCTTATTGCTTGAGCAACAGCTCCTGCAGCGACCCCTTGACCCAATGGCTCCACGAACCACCCCGCCGACAGGCTCCGTCGTGACCCCATCACCAGCACGTCCTTCCATGCCACCACATGTGGGCTGTGCGAGCCGATGTTATTCTTGTGGTGAGCCGGATCATCGTCAGTCCAATTGTCCCAAATCCACAACCAATCGCTCATTCTTGATAGAAGATTCAACCCTAACATCTTATGACGGTCCTCCCATTTATGATGAAGAAGCATCCGCCGAGCTTCCAATGGAACATCTCATGGGTGACACAGGCTCAGCCCCCTTCGGCGTGCTTGTCTTGCTCCAGTTATTGATTCTCATGCGTCCCAACACATAAAACTTTTTCAATCCATGTGCACGGTTAATGGGAAGGTATGTAAATTTATAATTGATTCTGATGCTTGTGAAAATGTGGTAGCTACCAAGGCGGTACAAAAGTTAAATTTGATGTCGGAAGCTCATCCTAAACCATACTCTCTTGCGTGGCTTCAAAAGGATAATTTTCTCACCGTAGATCGTCGTGTTTTAATTAATTTTAGCATCGGACTTACATACTTCGATTTTGTATGGTGTGATATCATGTCTATGGATGCTTGTCATATTTTGTTAGGCCAACCGTGGCAGTTTGATCGAGAAGTTGTCAATGATGGTAGATTAAATACTTACAACTCAAGTTTAATGAAGCGAAGATCGTCTTGCACCCTACAGTTCTATCTTCGTCACCGTCGAATGTGTTTTTGCTCTCTCGTCTTCCATTTGCTCCCACTTCGGCTATACATCAGAGCTCCGAGTTTTGTCCATTTCAACTTACATATGTTGCTGATCTTATTGCTGATTTGGAGCAGGTCTATTCTTCCACTTCCACTCATTTGCTGGAGTTAGCCACCTCATCTGACATAGCTACTGATGGATTTCGTCGAGCTGTTGACTTTGCCGTGGGAGATTTTGTGTGGGCTGTTTTGCCTCAGAGTCACTCTTCAGCTCAAGAATATTCGAAATTTTCTGCTCATAAGATTGGACCCGTAGAAATAGTTGAGACGATCAACCCCTATACTTACCTCTTGGGAAAATTAATAAAAGGTTTTGAAAGTTTCCAAAACCCCAACTGACCCCAACCGAGTAGATGAATGCCTTTAGTCTGTTCTTAGGTAGAGCTTACTGTTTGAGCGTAGGGATTTTATCTTTACAGGATTCAAGAAGAAGAAGTCAGCCAGACTAAAGAAGGGAGTTCGTGAAGAACTCAACTGAGGCCCAAACTTAGCTAAGACCCAGAATCAGCTGAGGTCCAAACTCAGCTCAGACTCAAGTTTAGTTGAGACATCAACCTCAACTGAAGCACGGACTCAGTTGGATAGCAGCTCAATTGACTCCTCAACTGAACCACGCAACTGAAGACATACAGTTCCAGCGTGAAGAGAAGTTGTGTTGAAGTCAGACGTTGCGAAGTGGAGAAGAGAAGACATCGAAGACGCTAAAGACGGATGAGTTGCAGTCCAGAATTCAAATTTACTTGAAAACACAAGTCAGCTAGAAAACTTACCATAAATAGACCGACAACAGCGACGTGCAAAAAGAAAATGTCGTAGTTTTCATTTTAGAAAAGTTTCCAGAAGAGCAGGTGGAGTGCCATACTTTTGGCAGAGATCAAACGGCTCTTTCCAACGGCTAGTTTGAACTCTCACTATAAATAGAGGTCTCCACACCACTGCTCAAAGAGAGACACAAGTGCGAACAGACGAAGTTCCCAGAGAAAAATCAAGAGTGAAGCAGCAACAACTTATCACCTCTTTCTCTCCGAGCAAGAAAACCTCCGGTGAAGTCCACTTGAAGTGGAGTGTTCATCCTGATGGGACACCTTCGGTACGACAAGGTTGCCAAAAAGGCAACCTTCCACTCATGCTCAGTATTCTCTTACTTGAATGACAACCTTGCCCCAATACTCGCAATAGTGGGGGATGTATGCCCTGAATCATGGAATCATGCTTCTAAGGAAGGTTACCTCGTGGTAACCTTCCCCACTTATACTTTATCAACAGTTAGTTTGAAGTACAGTACGGATTTACCTTCTCGAGGCATAAATACCCTGTGTCAAATGTCGGTACCGACTAATCACATCACTTAAAGTAGGGAAGCTTCTCCTACCTAAGTCGGCTTGGAGACTTCCCAAGTCTCCCCGAAATGACTGAAATACCCTTATCATTACAGGTATATATACAGATTTTACAGCAAATATAAGGTATCACGTTCATTTTTACCTCTGATTACGATAGAACTCGTTGATTTCTCTCAATTCTCGTGTTGAATATACACTAACTTGATCGTCGGAGACGCGATGCCGGCATACAACCCTGCGTTACCCTTTGTAGGTCGGAATTCAAGGCTCAAATCCACGTGAAGAAGCTCTTCTCAACACAACATCGTTGACACAAGGTACTCATTATGTGTTTACGATTCTTGAACATTTGTGTGTTCGAGGATCACAAATCTCGACCCCATGAACTGGTGTCGTCTGTGGGAAGTCAAAACTGAGGCGTGAGATCCACTTTACAGTTTTCTTTCTAAAAATATCTTGAATATCAAGATCAATATATGCATGAACTCGTTTTCTTAAAACTATATCTGCATATATGATGAATTTCGTATGGATAAACACATGAATAAGCATGACTATGGATATATCTCTTACATACATGTGCATCGAAGCATATTGAAACTATAATTTGCTGATAAGAAGCATATAGCCAAAAATATCTGCTGTTAATGATATTTGTTATTATGATTACTTGTTGCCAAGAAAAATATGATTATAAAGCATGACGAAGCATGATTATTTGCTATAAGTACATGATTTTGTTGGATACATTTGATTGTATATTTGCATGGATATTATGGGATATTATTTGGCTACCCATTATCTGCTTGAGCCATGAAAAGGCGAAACGAAGAGCTAAAGCTATTCCTCGAATGTTATAGATAATGATAACTCCTCCCCGAGATCTGGGGCAGAAATTCGAGGAATCTGTTACACCACATAGCCAAACGACCCTGGGAGGCCCTCCCTCTGCGACTGGGGTCAGGCGAGGAAGCTTCCAAAGACCTTTAACTCTCAGAGAAGAGTTGGGGTTATCAACACTCCCGCAGAGTCGACCTAATCAGGTTACTCAACCTGGCATGGTTGCCTCATCCTCAAACACAGAGCACATGTTTGGTTTGGAACCGACTCAGATATATCAACTACTGGAAAGATTGTTGCGAGAAAATGTAAAAGGCCAAAGAGAACGCCTAGAAACAATTCAAGAAAACCCTAGTCAAGAACAAAGGGAACATTCCGATGAGAGAAGATTCCCCTCTCATGAGGGGCAATACTCCGGGTATGGCTTGAGATCAAGAGTGCCCTACATTCCCGAGAAGGGTTGTATGAATAGAAGAGAGTGGTTGGAAGCTACCTCGGCAACCCGACCTGGTGAAGAGGATCAGTCTGCTTCCTATCATCCTTATTCTGAATCGGCATCTGCCACAGGCACCGAGATAGCTGCTTTGAGAAAGGAAATGAAAGAGATGAAGAAACGCTTGTTGAAGCCTGATCCAAATGATGTTGAGGAAATGAGTTCGCCTTTCAGTAATGCAATACTGCAGGAAACCTTACTCGCCAATTTCAGAGAAATACGAGAGCAATTTGATGGAACCACGGACCCCATGGATCACCTCATGAGTTTCGAGAACAGTTCCACCCTCCACCAGTATACCGATGGAGTCAAGTGTAGAGTCTTTCTTACGACTCTCACTAAATTGGCGCAAAGATGGTTTAGTCAGTTGAATCCAGAGTGCATACGGACTTTTACTGACTTCAGCAACCTTTTCCGACATCAATTCGTGAGTGCGCGGAGGCAAAGTCGCACTTCAGTATATTTGATGTCCCTTCGGCAAGGTTCCCATGAAAGTCTTAGAGATTAGCTTCAAAGGTTCAATTCTGCCGCCCGGAAGTTCCCACTGCCATCTCGGAGGTGAAGATGCACGCCTTAACGCAAAGCTTATGCGAGGGAGACTTCTTCAGCTCTTTGACCAAGAAATCATGCGCTTTATTCGAAGATCTCTTAGCCCGAGCAGATAGGTTTTTAAACTTGGAAGAGGCCAGGTGGATGAAGAAGGAGGAAGATCCAACCATCCGCCCATGCCAGGAAACATCTCTGCCTATCCCAGACATGACTTCTCGTGGGGTAAAGGAAAAGAAAGAAAAAATTGATAAAAGAAAAGAACCTCGAAACTTTCCAAGAAATGAGAGATTTGATAAAGACAATTACACTTACACTCCCCTCACGGTGGCACCCGCTGAGCTCTTTGAAATATTATCCAGGCAGCAGATAGGGTTCCCTTTACCTCGAAGTTATCAAAGAGAACCTCAAAACCCCAAAATCGGTCCCTATTGTGAGTATCACAACGAGTTTAGTTATTAAAACGAACCAATGCAGGCATTTGAAGGATGCCATAGAACGATTGGTGAAAGAGGGCAAACTAGTGGAATTTGTGAAAAAGGAACGCGGCCATAAAAGGAAGGAAGAGGACAAGAAGGAATACCAGCGCCCCCGTTCACCGAAAAGGGAGTATGAACATCCTAGATCTCCAAAAAGAGAGGAGCCTCCCCAGAAAAAGGGGCACATCCACATGATCGTAGGTGGACCATCAGGAGGAGATTCCAATAGTGCAAGAAAGGCTTTCGCCAGAGTTCCAGATATGCATGCGGTGGAGCGAGTGCATGAAGTAAGGAATGTGAGAAACTACCCCTTGATACAATTCAGCCCTGAAGATGAAATTGTTGTTTTGCACCCACATGATGATGTCCTGGTGGTTACCACAGAGATTGGCAGATACGATGTCTCTCGAGTGCTTATAGACACAAGAAGTTCGGCAAATGTAATATTTGTCCATTGCTTCGAAAGCATGAAGTTGAACGTCGAATTGCAGTCCATAGAAACCCCTTTATATGGATTCGCAAGAGAGGCTATTCATCCTCGAGGATTAGTGTTATTGCCTATGGCCATGGGAGATTTTCCATTGAGGAAAGTGCGCATGATAAAAATCCTGATAGTGGATATATCATCATCTTACAATGTGATTCTGGGCAGACCTGCCCTCAACGAATTTGAGGCGATGGTGTCCACCTTCCATATGAAGTTGAAATTTCCTGTGAAAGATAGAGTGGGAGAGCTAGCTGGAAAGCAGGATGCTTCCCGAGCATGCTATGTTAAAGAAGTCAAGGAATCTGGCAAGGCTGCCAAGCGACCCAATGAAGGATTGGGAGATTGTGTATGAAAGAAAATGAAGCAAATGGAAATGAAAGAAATACACTTAGAAATGCAAATGTCTCTAGGAGAGGAACTTATGCTAGTGGAACTCTACCCTAATAAGCAAAGTTATACCACTCGGATAGGAACGCAGATGGCACATACAGATGCTGAGGCAGTAATAGCTTGCCTACGAAGGAATGCTGATTTGTTTGCTTTAAGCACGGATAATTTAAAAGGCATTGATCCTAAAATTGCCATGCATCACTTGAACATGGATCTAGCTGTCCGCCCTACCAAGCAAAAGTTAAGAAGATTTGATCCGGAGAAGGACAAGATTATCATGGTTGAAGTGAAAAAATTGCTCAAAGCTGGGCATATTGTAAGGGTACAGTATCCTGAATGGATTGCCAACACAGTCATGGTACCCAAAAGGGGGGGAGGGGGGGGGCAAGTGGCGAATGTGCATAGATTTCCGGGATTTGAATAAAGCATGCCCGAAGGATCATTATCCACTACCCAGAATTGACCAATTGGTAGATTCCACTTCTGGATGTGAATTGCTAACAATGATGGATGCTTACCAAGGATATCACCAAATCTTAATGAATTCAAGAGATATTCAGAAAGCTTACTTCATTGTGGGAGGAGGAACATTTGACTTCAAGAAAATGCCCTTTGGTTTGAAGAATGCTGGGGCAACGTACTAGAGAATGGAGGATTTGGTTTTTCGGGAACAAATTGGAAGAATCATGGAAGTTTACGTGGATGACAAGCTAGTCAAGAGTTTTAAAGTCGTTGATCACGCGACTGATCTGGAAGAAGTCTTTGGAGTAATCAGGAGCAATGACATTCGATTGAATCCGGCTAAGTGTGCTTTTGGAGTGCAATCTGGAAAGTTCCTGGGTTATGTTGTCAAATCCAGGGGTATCGAAGTGAATCCGGCGAAGGTTGCCGCGGTGCAAGAGATGCAAGCTCCCCGCAACTTGAATGAAATTCAAAAACTTAATGGCAAGATTACCGCACTAAGCCGATTTATTTCTCTTTCAGCAGAGAAGAGCTTATCTTTCTTAAAAATCTTGAGGAAAGGCAATAAGTTTGAATGGATGGAAGAGTGCCAAGCAACGTTCGATGCCTTGAAAGAACATCTGACTACGTTGCCCTTGCTCACCAAGCCTGTGAATGGAGAAATTCTTTACTTATACTTCTCAGTAGGAAATGAGTCGCTGAGTTCGGTGTTGATACGGGAAGAAGATGGTGAGCAAAAACCCATCTACTATACGAGTAAAATGATTCAAGGCCCTGAAGCAAACTATTCAGAGGTGGAGAAAGTAGCCTTGACAATCATGACTTCTGCCCAAAAGTTGCGCCTTTACTTTCTTGCACACAAGATTATCGTAAGGACAACCTTCCCATTCAAATATATTCTAAGCCGACCGCATGTAAATAGGAACAGAGGGGGAAGAAGCCTCTTCACCGGCAGAAGTAGTCCGACGAGTAGATGATTCGGAAGGGTTTAGGTCAAACCCTCTCCCCAAGTTAGGAAAGAATGACATTACAACTACAAAGGACTAAAAGAAGTAAAGCCTACAAGGAGAGTAGCAGCGAAGTACCTGAAAAGATGAACAGAAAATCTGGGGCGACGGCGAAGAATTCTGGCGAAGAGAAAATATCGAAGAAGTAGAGTGAGAAAGAGATGGAGCGCAAAACAGAAGAAAATAAAATAAATGAAGAAAAACGGTAATAATTTGAATTATAACCATCCAGAGGTGGTTCTCCCTTAAAAATGCTCCACGTGTATAACTGATAGAACGTGGGATGTCCCATCTCTGAAAAATGAAATTCGCAGAGGTGGAGAGAGAAAACTCCTCAACTGTTTTACCTTATCCGAACAGGCAAGGTTGCCTAGAAGGAATGTTACTACTGAAAATTCATCACTTGATGTAGACAAATTTTCTCTTGTCAGACTAGAGGGGGGAGGAGTTGATGGGACACCTTCGGTACGTCAAGGTTGCCTAAAGGCAACCTTCCACTAATGCTTCATATTCTCTTACTTGAATGACAACCTTGCCCCAATACTTGCAATAGTGGGGAAAGTATGCCCTGAGCCATGGCTTTTAAGAAAGGTTACCTCGTGGAAATCTTCCCCGCTTATACTTTATCGACAGCTAGTCTAAAGTACAGTACGGATTTGCCTTCTCGAAGCATAAATATTCTGTGTCAGACATCGATACCCCGACCTATCACATCACCTAAAGTATGGAAGCTTCCCCTACCTAAGTCGGCTTGGAGACTTCCCAAGTCTCTCCGAAATGACTGAAATACTTTTATCATTACTGGTATATATATATAGATTTTACAGCAAATATCAGGTATCACGTTCATTTTTACCTCTGATTACTATAGAACTCGTTGATTTCTCTCAAGTCTCGTGTTGAATATACACTAACTTGATCGTCGGAGACGCAACGCCGGCACTCAACCTGGCGTTACGCTTTGTAGGTCAGAATTCAAGGCTCAAATCCACGTGGTGAAGCTCTTCTCAACACAATCTCGTCGACACAAGGTACTTATTGTGTGTTTATGATTCTTGAACATCGGTGTGTTTGAGGATCACAAATCTCGACCCCATTAGTATTGAGAAGGGTTGATGCCTTGAAGCCAACTAGGAAGTTCGAGCCCAATTGGAAAGGACCTTATAAGATCGCAGAAGTCCTGGCTGGCGGAGCCTACGAACTAATGGATGCCAAAGGAGAAGTTCTATCTCGCCCATGGAACATTAGCAAATTGAAAAATTACTATGTGTAGGGGAAGATAACCCCTACTTTTTTATCACCCATTGCAGATGACTCATCCCTACCCCATGCGCAGATATTGCTTTCCTACCTGTACATACGAATCAGGTTTTTGAACGTAAATATGATGTTGCTCCTGTTTTGAAGTTTGTAGTTATATGAGCTTTAGTATTTGGAGATGGGTTCAAGGTTGCTGATGAGCAACCTTGCGTTTCTGGAAAATTTGGTATTTGGATGGTAGTTGGGCCCCTATGCTACGGGTTGAACAAGATTGTAGACATGCAATCTTGCCCGAATACATTGATTACCAAGAATAAGTATTCTAAACAACTATTCAATTGACAAACTCCTACTTCTTCAGAAGGGGGGGGGGGAAGAATACATATATGAACATATCAAATAACATGCAGAATCCAAAGAAAAGAGCAAAGTATAAGAGCAATTGCAAGAAAAATTTCAAGTATGATGATCAAAAAGCATGATTAGCATAAAGGCTCGCAGGCCACAGAATGTTCAAGCAAAAGGAAAGTGCAGCAAAAATAAAAATAAAGTGGCGGCTGGGAAGCCATTGTAGCAAAAATAGAAATAAAAGCGGCTAAAAAGCCATTGTAGCAGAAATTACAAGAATTCACCCTACACAGAGGGGTTCTCAGATCCTTCACCTTCCAGCTTCTCCTCCGAGGCAGAGTTGGTTGCAGCATTGTCTCCTCTTTCAGCCATATCTTTCTCCCCAGGGGATTCCTTCTGAAGAGAGAGGAATCCTACCTCAGAGGTAGTCTTCTCTGCAGGAGGAGTGGTAATATTGGGCATGGAAGTATCCTCGATTGCTTGTACCTCTACCAGAGTGGAGCTAGAAGCACCTGCAGAAGAGAGATCATAGAAAGGATTCTCCATGGCAGTTAAGGAAGGATCGAGAATAAGGCTGAGGGTAAGTTTCCTCGCACAAGACTGCACCACTGGAAGCTGGTATTCTGGCCCGGGAGGAAGGTCGTTCAGGGGCTGCAGGTGAGGGAGCTCAAGATTGTCCATAAAAGCTTTGGTGTTCACCTCTCCTGAATAGGAAGGCTCCCTCATCTGTGCGGCAAGGTTAGTTGCTCCCTGACAAACGAAGTGGCGAATGGTACGACCCAGATCGCGCAAGTACTGGCCACTTCCTTTGTATGCCTCCACCAACCCTTCTGCTAGCTCCTTCAGAAAGGCTTGACCTGCAGCTGTGCGGAAAAGCCCTTGTTGGCAAGCTTGGATACCACCCTCGTAGCCTTTCTGGCGAGCTCTGACCAAACTCTCCGCTTGATTCTTCTCAAGGAAAGCCTTCTCTTCCTTAGTCTTAGCAAGGAGCTTACTGAGGGAATCCACCTGCACTTGGACATCGGCAAGCCTGCCCTCTATCTGTTGGCACTTAGCTTCCAGCTTGGAAACTTGAAGGAGAGCTTTGGCAATTTCCTCGTTCTTTGCTTGGAAGGAAGCAGCGGAATCTTCATTCCTCGTTTCTTTGGCCTCAGCCAAGAAAACTTATCTTGCCACAAAAATGATGAAAATTTGTGCTATAAAGGGAGAGTATTCAAACCTGAATCAAGGTACACCCTATGGCGTTGTGGAGAGCCTCAGTAGAGAATTTAGAGGCTTGATGCCTCTCGAGAGAGTTGGTCATGTGGCGAAACAGAGCTATGCAGTGGGAACCTTCCATAGAAACCAGTGGTACAGGGAGATGAACTTCGAGTTGAATTGAGAATTGCTGGACAGACATAGCAGAAATCTTACTCCCAGATGTCTTGTCACCCTTCCCCTTCTTGGCTGGAGGAGAAGGAGGCAGATAAGTCCTAGTACGCACTCCTCCCGAAGAAGGATACGCAGGAGAAGCAGGAGTAGACTTGCCCCAAGAGGATGCTCCTCGGGAAGTTTGCTCCTCAACAACTTTGCTGAGGAGAAAGTTGACCTCAAGTTTAGGGAACAAAGGCAGAGGAACAGAGCCTGGGGTGGATCCTACCACGATAACATCATTCTTCTCATCGACGCCTTGAGCAGTCTTCAACCAGTGTTTGAATTCAACCAAACACTGGAGCGAACACCTACTCATCCCTGGAGTGGAAGGTCGACGAGGAGAAGGAGCCAAACCAAAGCAGGCCAATGCGGAAGAATCCGTGAGAAGGTCTCGAATATTGAAATCATTATCAGCATTAAGACGAGTGTTCAATGCTCTCATAAGCTCCTCATCCGAAGGAGGAATGGGTTGCACCTCTACCTGAGAGGGTTTCTCAAAAGAGTACCACCAATGTTGCACGGTAAAAGGCCAGGAATTATCCACATGAGTGACAAAGATATAGTGGGGCTGCCAAGTTTTATCATTTCTGGTACTCTTACCCAGAAAGTGAGCGGGACTATTGGTTCGAGAACTGAACATAACCATGCCCTTTTGGTATTTCATTTGGTAGCAAGCATGGAAGAGTTCTGGGGTAGGATTACCTCCATTGGCTTTCAAGACTATATAGAAAGACAGAGCAGTCCTAACAGAATTGGGGATAATTTGACTAGGGCAGACTTGGAAAAGGTCACAAATGCGAGCTAGATAGGGGTATATGGAAGCCTAAGCCCCGCCTCAAAATGCTTTTTCCAAAAAGGCAAGGTAGGGGGAGTTGTATAGTTTGGCCGTTCGCTAGCGCTAGGAACCCTCAGTTGGAATCCCTCTATCCTCAAATCTGTGACTAAGGCCTGGACTTCAACTTTCTTAATAAGGGATGCAGATTTAGTAACCAAATTCCAATTATCCCTACTTGAAGAAGAATCGGGTTCTAGGGGTAAAGAAACAGAAACAGATCCCGACCCTTCTTTCTTAGGAGATATCGAGGGTATGTAAATAGGAGCAGAGGGAAAAGAAGCCTCTTCACCGGCAGAAGTCGTCCGGCGAGTAGATGATTCGGAAGGGTTTAGGTCAAACCCTCCCCCCAAGTCAGGCAAGAATGACATTACAACTACAACGTACTAAAAGAAGTAAAGCCCTACAAGGAGAGTAGCAGCGAAGTACCTGAAAAGATGAACGGAAAAGCGGGGCCGACGGTGAGAAATTTCGGCGAAGAGGAAATTTCGAGAAAGTAAGCGAGAAAGAGATGGAGCGCGAAACAAAATGAAGTAAATAAATGAAGGAAATGGTAATAATTTGAATTATAACCGTGCAGAGGTGGTTCTCTTTTAAAAATGCTCCACGTGTATAACTGATGGGACGTGGGATGTCGCATTTCTGAAAAAGCGGAATTCGCAGAGGAGGGGAGAGAAAACTCCTCAACTGCTTTACCTTATCCGAACAGGCAAGGTTGCCTAGAATGAATGTTATTACTGAAAATTCATCACTTGATGTAGACAAGTTTTCTTTTTTCAGACTTGAGGGGGGAGGAGTTGATGGGACACCTTCGGTACGACAAGGTTGCCAAAAAGGCAACCTTCCACTCATGCTCAGTATTCTCTTACTTGAATGACAACCTTACCCCAATACTTGCAATAGTGGGGGAAGTATGCCCTGAATCATGGAATCATGCTTCTAAGGAAGGTTACCTCTGGTAACCTTCCCCGCTTATACTTTATCAACAGTTAGTTTGAAGTATAGTACGGATTTGCCTTCTCGAGGCATAAATATCTTGTGTCAGATTTCGGTACCGACCTATCACATCACTTAAAGTAGGGAAGCTTCCCTTACCTAAGTCGGCTTGGAGACTTCCCAAGTCTCCCCGAAATGACTGAAATACTCTTATCATTACAGGTATATATACAGATTTTACAGCAAATATCAGGTATCATGTTCATTTTTACCTCTGATTACGACTGGTTTTCTCTCAAGTCTCGTGTTGAATATACACTAACTTGATCGTCGGAAACGCGACGCCGGCACACAACCCGACGTTATACTTTGTAGGTCGGAATTCAAGGCTCAAATCCACGTGGAGAAGCTCTTCTCAACACAACATCGTCTTCACAAGGTACTCATTATATGTTTACGATTCTTGAACATTTGTGTGTTCGAGGATCACAAATCTCGACCCCATCACACCCTGCCTCATGTTCTTCACTCTAGTCTTTCAAAAATCCCCCCTTCCTGATTGAGTCTAGAAACAGGTTCTTGTTTGTCGTGTGTCTGACTAGGTTCTCTCGCAAGAGATCGAATCTGGAGCCTTTGGAAAAAGCTTCCACTCTCCCCCGTGTTGAAGGCTTCCTTGTTGGATTTTTTTCCCCCAAATCCAATTCCTTAGGTCTGACTTTGAACCCAACAATTAAAGTCACCAGGTCCCTTGGAACCCGTAATCCAATACCAGGTCCCTTGCAACCCGCAATCCAAGGATAGGTCACTTAAAACCCGGAATTTAAGACAGGCTGTGCACTTGCCTAGAAAAGTGTTGTTAGGTCTTGTTCAAACCTAGAATCGAACTGGTTAGGTTTGCTTGAAACCCGTAATCCAAGTGGTGCATTTGGTAAGCAAGCTTAAGCTTATCTAATAGATTACTTCCCCAAAAAGGAAGTCGTGGACGTAGGATGTCAATCTCCGAACCACGTTAAGATACTGTGTGCTTTACTTTCTGTATTTTACATTCAGTATTTTAAATTAAGTTTACCTAACCAACTGACCCATCGTATGCATATATATTGCAACTGCACTAATTTTGGAACTTGACCATCCCTTTTCACAAAGGTTTCAGTTTTTGTAACGAGTCTAATTTCCACCATCTTCCGCAATGCAAAACTGATTTAAAACCTCAGTTGGTGCATTCAACTGACCTTCAGGCATAAAAGCTAGCTGAGCTGTCAACTGTGTGATCAGCTCCAACTGAACTATTTAGTTGTAGAGTTGCTCCAATTGACTTTCCAGTTGTTGAGCCAACTGACCTGAGCAGTTCAACTCAGCGAAAAGGTTTTAGCAACCGAAAATTGCTACTGGTGTATTTCTTCCCCCCCCCCCCCCCCTCCCCCATACACCAGATACTCGTTACCGGGACCATCATTACCGTCTTCGCCTACCGAGCCATGTTCGCACGTCGAACGTATTCCATGTGCAGCACTTAATGCCTTTTGTCTATGATTTTGAAGATGAGAACACACTCAATTCGAGGTCGAATCGTTTTGATGGGGGAGAGAATGATGAAGATGAGATCGCGCTCGCGTTTCTTGATAAGTTCGACCCAATTCACAAGCCAAATCCATAATATTTTAGTTAATTATTTACTTCCTATTATGTTTTGATGACTTTATTTTATTCCATATTTTAGAGATTAAGTAGGTCTGTACTAATGCTGCCGTGAATGCTATATATTGGCAGCAAATGAACTTTCAAGGGGGTTGTTTTTGGATAAAAATAAACTTTGAGTTTTCTTTACCATCAATACAATTTGAGTTTCATATATCGAGATTCAATTTGTGTTTTGTGCTTTTTTTCTTGTTCGCTTAAGTTTCCGCCTACGTCATTATTAAATTTGGATGATATGAGAAAAGTAAAAAATGTCGGGCCAAAAACAAAACAAGGGGTTGTGAGTACTTCGAACACAGCACCTTGCAGGATAATGAAGAAACGGTTTTCCAACTCAAATTTGATACTACTACTCGTATGGGGTTGTCCATTTGGACCCAAATGGTAAAACTTCTTCGCTGAGATTCAATCTTCATTATTTCTCTTATTCTAATGAAAGACAATACTCAATCGGGTCACACACCCATAGCAATACCAAATTTTAGGCAAGAACATATATTTTTTGGGGGAGATCTCCCCTTCGACCTGCCGCTGTGCATACGACCGGTCGGGTTGACCCGGTCAATTTTTTTTTTTCAATTTCAGTTTTTTTTTCGCCTTTGGCTCTGGTTTTACGGTTTCGCCTTCGCTCCGATTACTAATATAAGGATAATCGGCGGGCAACAATTTGGACTTTTTCGGCTCGCTCCGAGGCCTTCGGCTCCCCTCGCTCGAATCTCGACCAAAGAAGAAGCGGGAAATAAAAAACGAAGAGGCAAACAGAAAAAAAAAAAAAAAAAAAAAGGTGGAAAAAAAATAAGTGGAATTTTTTTTAAAAAAATTGAAATTAAAAAAAAGAAAAAAAATTGAAAATTAAAAAAAATCAAAAAAAAATAAATAACTAAATAAATAAATAAATACAAGCGCGTGTAATACACGCGCCGCGCGTGGGCGGTTGGCGCGTGTATTACACACGCCACGCGCCCGATCACTTGGCATGCGACCGGTCGCATTCAAGCATTTGTGTATTTTTTTTGGTTGTGAACAAGAGCATGTATTTATTATTCACAAAATATTTTAGTAAGTAGTTTTATTTTTGTCAAATTACATGATAAACAAGTAAAAAAACTAAAAGTACTATCACATTGTTCGGCTTGAAATTGTATTAAAAAAAAGATAAAATGTAATTAAGAGTTCATAAGAGTTAAAATATGAGCTTCATGTTTTTCATTTTTGAAGGATTTAAGGGGTCGTTTGGTATCCATATACATATATATCAGGTATGGGTATCAATATGATTCATATCCATACTTTGTGTTTGGCATATTAATATATGGGTATCAAACTGATATACTTGATATGCTATTTTTCAATATTTTCATATACCTATTTTTGCTAGTATATGACTCATACCTCTACTTTCATCGTCACTTGATATCAATCGATATCTTCAACATATCAAACACGAATATCAAATATAAATCTAATACTCATACTTGATATCTCATATCCATACCCATACCCATATCTGATATCTGATATACTGGTATATGAATACTAAACGGGCCCTAACGAAGTCCTTATTCAAATTCAGTCCTTTACTTAAACTTAAAAACATAAAAAAAATATGAATTAATATTATTTTAATAAATTATTATTTTTGTCAAATTACATAATAAACAAATTAGAACTAAATCTCACAAAAAAATGTTGCTTAATAACTCATTTATTTTGGGCACATGATTTAAATATAGGAAAATGGTAGTAACATAGGGTCAATTGTCATTTTACATAGTGAATCATTTTATTAACGTGACACACAATAAAGATTCGAGTCATTTATTCATCGGGCAGATAGAAGTTAAGAATAAGCTTTACCATCCTAATTTTTTTTTTTTTTTTTTTTAAAAGTACCATCCTAGAATTTAAAGGGTTTAGCGGTTTAGGGATCCTTAATCAATTATATAAAACTACTAAATTACAAAAAATCAAATACAGCTAAAACACCAACAATGAAGATTGAACCCATGACCAAATGGTAAAAATATGCTTAATCAAAACAAGTCGCTAGTCATATATTTTAGTAAACTCGAAGAGTTAGTATGGTCCTTACTCCTTAATAAGGCACCCTCATGAAATTGGTAGTGTAAAGTAGGGGTGGGTCGGTACGGTATACCGTCGTTTTTGTGTAATATCTAATACCTTACCGTAAATTTCGGTATGACAAAATTTATACCGTTACCATACCATACCTTATGGTATACCGGAGTTCGGTATACTTTAAATTCGATATGAAATATTACATACCGTTGTCGTACCGCAGTTTCGGTATACCTTATCGATATACGGTATATCGAACTTTCACGGTATACTAAACAATTACGGTATACTGAACATTCACGGTATACAGAACATTCATGGTATACCATGCACATTCTATACCTATTTAGAATATATAATATCCTAAATTTCCAACAGTTACTTAATTATATATATTATTATTAATTATTAACGGGTGCGGTACAGTATACCGTATATACCATACTATGGTATATATCGATACGATAGTATATACCGGAAATAACGGTATATACCTCGGTACGGTATAACACTGTATACTGCGGTATTAGGAAATCTCATACCGTTACCTTATCGTAATCTTCCGGTACGATATCATAGCGTACCGTAAGTGACGGTATACCGTAAATTCGGTATTTTCGATATTTTTTCGGTACGGTAAGGACGGTATACCGTTTTTTCGGTATACCTACCCAGCCCTAGTGTAAAGTACTTAATGATAAGCTAAGGGGGTGTATTGGTTGTGGATTTTGATGATTTTTTTTGGATTTTAAAAAGTCTGCATTTGAGAAATCCATTGACTGCACACGGAGTCTGTAGGATTTTTGTGGATTTTTGATGATTTCAGTGGATTTGAAATCCACCATCTCAGCATCCGCTGCAGTCCAACGAGCGCGCGAAACATACCATCGACCGCTGGCACACAACAGTCGTTAGAATCAAGCGACCGCTAGATGCCAGCAACCGCTGGGAATTGGTTCAGTGAAAATTCCCAGCCCCCGCTAGAACTCAGCAACCGCTGGGAAAGAAGGAAATGGAGATTAGTGTATGCGATCATGCTGGAACCTAGCAGTGCTGCGGTGATTCAACATCTCGAAACATCAATGTTGAAAAATAAAGAACCCCATTTATGCCAGCTAGTTGTTGCAATATAAAAAAGGCACCTCCAATGGAAGCTACTGCAGCCACAACCAGAAAACATTCAAGCCCAGAAACGAGATGCTAACGCTAAAACAAGAGGCAACAGGAACCTAAATTTCTAAGTAGTCAGCTAAAGTCTTAGAAAATATTCAATGAAATTTGATCGATTTGTACGAGAATATGACTATATTACCGCTTCAGTGTTTTGTAATTGATGGGGGAATAAAGGTGTAATTGATGGAGCCAATAACTGCTAGAGCTCACTCAGCGCTGGGTGCATGTCAGCAACCGCTGGAGAGCCGCCGACACTTAGGTAAAACAATCCATCGAAATCTAGTGGGGATGGAGTTGGATTTCATCATTCGTTTTTTCCTTCTCAAATCCAACAAATAAATAGATTTGTAAAGTCCACAGAATTTTGAATACACTAGAATTTTTTGACTTTTAAAAGTCTGTGTTGAATAACTCTAGATTTTTAAGGACTTTCAAAAGTTTGGATTGAATACCCCAGACTTTTAAAGTCCAAAAAATATCCTACATAGTCTGGAACCAATACACCCCCCCTAAGTCTATATTCTATGTCGCATCAATCCAAATTAGTAGATGCAGAAAAAGGGTAACTCTAATGAAATTAGTAGATAGGGTAAAGTTGATTAATTCTCCAGCAAACTGCTGCACAGACACAGAGTAACTAGGCAACAACAATATGTACATTTCTTGATCAGTTATACTAAGCAAAATATAACCAGACCAGACCTCACGTTATTTCTTGATTGTCAGCTCCGCCCTCAGATGAAGAACGCCATTGATGAAGTAAGGGCTGTCGTCGGCCATAAACGCAGTCCACGGAGTCGTGAAGAGGTTACGGTACCCGACCGCCTTCCCTCCCATGAACATGTACTTCCCTTTGTACTTGCTCACAAAATCCTCCGTTGGCTTCATCCTTGCTGCAAACTCGTAGTCGACCGTGTACGCTACCGAACCCTTCTCTTGCATACCCAGAAACAGCCCAAAACAGTGGAAAGAGCTGTTCTGATCCATGTTGCAATGCCCTGACAAGAAAAACCCTTGCCCTCCCAAGTGAAACGCCTGTGAGTAGATTCGACCTGACGGGACGAGCTCTGCGCACTCCTCTCGCTTAAGATCGAGATATACTACACACTGCTGGCGAGGTGATTCGAACTCAACCACCTTTACAGGTCGGTATTTGTATGACCTCTCCACAAATCGACGGAATGAAGCATTGGAGTCCTCTGCCAGAAGAGAGCGCTGCCTATAAGGAGCTTCAGCCTTGAAAAACAGAGCGTCCAGAACAACTTTGGATGCCAATTCGGGGTCAATATCACCACAAGTTAGGACTTTCTTTAGCTTTCTGCAAGTCATGCATGAAAAGCGAACAAACCGAAGTAGACGTTTGCTCAGAATATTTCGTCTTTCCTCCAGCTTTGGGTAATGTACCCGGGCCCACTTCAGGACAATTTCATAAATGACATCCTCTGAAGCCACCTGCAGATCATCACTAGATAAAACTGCCTCGAAACCAGCTAAAGGCAGTTTCATAACATCTTCCTGATACCTGACAAATAACAGACATAACATCATCAAAGCAGCGAAACCCAATGACAAAATGAACAACCATATAAGCAGAAGCAGAACATAGGGATGTTTGGTCATGCCCCCGTCAGGAAAACCTTATCTCAATTCACTACAACAAAATATCATGACTCAAATATCGCATTTCCCGAAACACCCTGCATATTTCGCCCGATATTCCTTTGTCAATTGTTCCTACCTATATATATATCCAAAATAAACCCAAAACAATCCAAGCATAACCTGGATTCAAGTCCAGGATTTTGCACCGGTTTAGATATAATAGTCCTTGTGGAAATGTTAAAATTTTAATGATAAAATTTGAATAACTTCCAGTTAATACAAATCACATATATACAATGCTCACAAATTTTTGTTCAAGACTTCAAGGAAATAAAATTAAAATCCGATTCTAAAATGGATTTCTTTTTCTGATTTTAAACAAAATATCTATAATCTTAAAGGTACTTAAAGTAACAATTTGTTCTTCAATCATATACCAATACATAAGTTTGATTCGGAAATGACATGCACAAAATTAAGCAACTCATCAAAGCAAGTTGACAGTAAATAACTGAAGAATATTCCAGTGACCATAAAATATAATTTTGGACATAGTGCTTACTTGCTTAAGTCCTTGAACCGCGCAGCAAGGAACTGCTTGGCAGCATCTGTTAGTTGCTGAACTGTATCAGCCATTAAAACAGTTGAAGGAAGATCCAAGTAAAGCAAGGCTGATCCACATGTCATTGGCAAGCTGCGCAGTAATCGGCTGCAATATCTCATGCATGATGCAACCTCGTATTTATCAGCAGCCATCAGAACATCCAATAAAGCAGTTGGAGTAGTTCTTGGTAATGTATTGCTATACATGAAGTTTAGCAAATCCATGAGGGCAGCTTCCTCTGCTCATCAAAATGGTAACTAAACAATCTCAGTGAAATGTAATAAATCAAATAGGGAGACACAAATAAACACTCACACACACACACACACACACACACACACACACACACACACACACACAGAGTGGCGTAGCTAGCCTTTGAGTTCAGGGGGGTCCAAATTTTTTTCGCCTTGCGGGTAGTAGATAAATATTAAACCAGCCAAAATTAAAAAAAAAAATTATTCAGCCAAAAATTACAAAAAAATGCTATTAAATCAGCCAAAATTACAAAAAATCCTATTAAATCATGCTCACACCAAGATGCAGTAATATAACATTAGGATTGAACAAATCCAAATTAAAGTTATACACCGCTCAATTACTCATCAACATTGTTTGCAAACTGCAAGAAATTAAATTATTAAGTGGGGGCCTGTTTTAAGTTAACTAATCGAAATAAATACACTTATAAAGATAAGAATAATGTAAAAATAACAATATAAATCTCTCTAGCTCCCTACAACAAAGGATAATAAAGAAATATAATTAAAAAAATAATAAAAATAACACAAATATATATAACATATATATATATATATATAAGTAATTAATCATCAAAAGCCAGGGGGGTCCAGTGCACCCACTGCACCCCCCATGGCTACGCCAATGCACACACACACACACACACACAGAGAGTAGGATTTTGCCTATGCATAACCAACACCATATGATATCTTCATTCAAATGGTATGAACACAAATTTATGGTTTGAGAGATGTAAAAACAGACCAAATAGCAACAAGGAATACCGGGCACTAGCTAAAGGCTAAAGCAAACTGAACCTTTCACAAAATTGATTCAACACGAGTGTAGCTAATGCTTACCCGAGGCTTGAATTTGTAAAGTTACATGTCGCTGCTCTGACTCCCTCATTCCATTTGAAAACAACTTAACAACACAACATATAAAAAGTAACATTGGTGATAAAAATCAATATAGAGTTGTGAAAAGAAGCAAACAGTCCCCATTGAGAATAACTTACCTTATAGAAAAAGGAACTTTTTGCAGCCAAAATAGGAGAGCTGATGTGTACAGTCTTAACTCGCACTGTTGAATATTCCGTGCTAGATGACGGTTCATTGGTCTTAGCAACTTCAGGACCTGTGAGATTATGAAGTTAACCTTTTTACATCCAAAACTGATTTGCCAACAAACCAATGCAAAAAACTAAGCTAAGTTGACCAAGTAAGGTACGATAAGCATTCAAATGTTCTGGCTCTGGATGACAAAATTTGAGTTGGGATTTGAGTAAATTAGGGAACAAATTTCAAAAAGAGCAACATATGTGCCATGCACACCTGCAAGACAGTATGCATTGGCCGTACTGGGTTGGTTCACAGTGACTTCTGAACCCATAGGTGACTCCTCGATCATTGCAACAGCTTCCTCTTGACTTTCATAAAGAACACCATCTTCCAAATCCAGCATATTGCTAGGCAGAATCTGCTCTTCACTTTGTTCTGCCAGGTCTACATATTCCAAAACACAAACAAACTAAGCAACCTCATACTTCAGAGGGAAGTCACATAAGCTTCAATAAAAGAACTCCTTGTCTCTCTAGGAGGATCAATCTGCAACAGAAGTACACACAAGTACTTCTTTATGCCAAAAGCAAGCAAAATATCATCCTACTATCATTTCATTCATAACAACCACAACCTAATTCATAAACCAGATGTTGACATATAAAGCCTCCGAGCTGTCCAAGAAGGCAGCGAGAGTAGATATCAGATGATAACGAAGATTCACATGTATTGTCACCAATACAACTAAGACGAGCAAAATGCCAATGCTGAGAAGAATTAAAAAAACAGTGATCACCACAGCAAAAACAACATTCATCAAACCAAATCCTGGACGACATTACATACTCTGCCTTCAGAACTCCGATAGGTAACAACTATAACACAGTGAGCCCTAATCATGATGAGCTTAAAATTAACAAATCAAATGTTACTCCGCGGTTATATTCAACTCTAATAGTTCCAAAAATAATTAATTAAACCCCCTTTTCACCTCCAGTAGTTAGAAGTCACACCTAAAAATCCACAAATTTCCATAACGCAACCCATCCTGAGGCCCTAAAACCCACAAATTTCTGAAACACGGCATATAAAAAGAAGGATATGAACCCAAACAACAAAAATGAAAATGAAATAAAATAAAAAAGGAAGCGAGCGAAACACACAACTAATAATACACGTTAAACTCATTAAACGCAAAATTTCACAAATTAAGACACAACAAGGAGCATTTCCGCACCATTTGCATTAGAGAGTGAATCATCGCGGCGACGCTTCCGATTGCGCGCCCAATCACCGATACTGTCATCCGGGTCGGGTTTCGAGCCTGGAAAATCGGGTAAGATCTCGATCCGCATAACCCTGTCGGAGAAATTGACGTCGTCGAAGGCGAACCCGAAGTCAGCCGACGGCGATTCAGGCGAACCGGTGTCCGGCAACGCAGCCGCCGCCATCGAATTCAAAAATACTGCACCTTTTTCCAGCAACGATTTTTATGAAGCTTTCTATGGAAGAAACCCGGGCTAAATTTAGTGACGAAGATTTCACGAGGAAGAGGATAACGGTGATGAAGAATAATGATGAAGAAATGGAACAAAACCGAAACTAGTATTTGATTGTAATAATTTTGGAACGAAGAAGCTTTTATTTTTTATTAATTTGGTTTTTTTTTTTTTTTTTTCAAATAATAAAGCAAGAGATTCCGTACGATTGATTTTAGGAAATTAAAGTGTGACGGATTATTCATTTACTTCTTGTATGCTTCGATATATGAAGCAGGGTTGTTTCTTTCATTCATAAGTTATTAGGTCGGTTTATTTTAAGGAAATTGCAATTTAACATCCACGTTATTTTCTATTTCACAAAGAGATCATGAATTATCAATAATTAGAGCAAAACACCTAAACTATTGACTATTTAAATAAACAAAAAATTTGAAGTATCGATAATTACAATAAACGTCAAAATTATTAATTATTTGACAAAATTGTCCCAAAAAGTAATTTTTTACATTAATGTTAAGGTGGATTGTCGAAGGCATTTGTAAACTTTGACTCAATTCCTAGAAATAAATCAATAATGTGACTCGTTTTATTAAAATAAAAAGTAATATGGTTTGAAGAAGTTTCAACAATTTTCGTGGAGGAATAAAATATTCTGTATTACGTCCCTTAATAACTTATTTATTTGAGTTTGAATCTAGTAAACACTTGTCGATTTAGAAATATACTACTAGAACTTACTTTTAGGATACTAAAGCGGGTACTCACTATGGGTAACGAGAAAAATCTTTAGATATTTATATACTCCCTCCGTCCCATCGAATACGGTCTGTTTTTTATTTTGGAACGTTCCATTATATTTGGTATGTTTCTTTTGAAGGTAATAATTATTGTATATTTAGCATTATAAAATATTACATTCACATTATATTTGGCTCACCATCCCATCTAAACCCTACTAATCTACTCCTACTACACACTATCCATCATTTTATTTATAACTTTATTAGCATTATAATATTACATTCACACTACACTAAACACTCTCTTTATACTCAATACTTTTTTTCTTAGTTTCCGTGCCTATATAAACTAGACCGTATTCGGCGGGATGGAGGGAGTATACTTTTTGAGCAAAAATATCTTTAAATTACTTCTTATTAAACGTATATATTCAACCATTTCCTTCTTGTTAGTGTGCGCAATAAATATATTTAGAGCATCCACTACGGTCGTTTAGTAAGACTTAGGGATTGGTGGTGTTGAGTAAGACCTAGGTTGATTTTTTCATTATGGTGGTGTTGAGTAAGACCTAGGTTGAAGCACTGGGAAGCGTGATTTTAATGATTGAATAGATTTTATTTTGTTGTTATTTTTTTTATTTGTAATAAATATTACTCCCTCCGTACGTTAAATAATGCCTCATTTGAAATTTTACACGTAGAATAAGAAAGTTGGTAAAGTTAGTTTGAGTGGGGTAAAAGTTAGAAAGTAGAAGTAGTGGTATTGACAAAAAGGTAGTGGTATTGATAAATGATAGTGATAAAGTTGTTGTGAAGTGGGGCCATCAATGGCAAATGAGTGTGAATAAGAGAGATTCTTTAGGGGTATAAATGTACAAAAAGTGAAACAGTGCATTACTTCACGTACGAAAAAAAAAGGGTAAGTAGAGCATTATTTCACGTACGGACGGAGTATAAAAAATTACTTAATTAAATTCAAAAATTAATAAATGACAATTTTATTGAATTTAAAAAAATTAAAACATATACTAATTAATTAAAAAATATATAATAAAAAAACTGCAGAATTACAATAATTAAGAAAAGAAAAATGAGGCCAGCTACTCCCAATTGAATTCTTTTGCAAGTTTGCGGACGACTCGGTCGTGCGCCTCCTTCTGTGTGGGGGTAAAATTCGACGTGTCTGTAATATAGACACGGTACGCCCATTGATCTCTCGCTGAAGCGGCGTCCGATGCGAAGCTCTCGTTGAGTGTTGTCAACTCTCTTGCCGCTGCCTCCCTTAGCGCCGCTTTGCTCTTCCTTCCCATCTTCACAGCTTTCACTCCTTCGGAGCGAACCTGCAGCGTATTTGCATCGCTCGCGGATGTGGTGGATGCGGTGCCGCTAGCAGACGAAGTATACTCGCTGGCTTCATTTATCCGCGTCCGCTTTGGAGCTGTTGGCTTCTTTGGGTTGGTGAAACTTGGGATATGCCTCAAGAACTCCCACGCAGTCCTATACGGGAACTCTTTCCCATGCTTGGCGGTGTACCTATCGTGGGCCCTTATGTACAGATCGAGGTCGTTCCGCCCGCTTCCGAGCTCGTCTTCTTCTTGAATGTAGATGTCGGCGAAGTTCTGGATCTGTTTCTTGGCGCGGCCCCATGCGCTCCTCATCGCATCATTTTCTTTTGGGAAGGCGGCAACTATGAACTCGTTGAAGCGGTTCATTATTTTCTACCAGAACGCGTTTGAGGTTTGGTAGTTGCTGGTGACCGCGTCCAGCCCGAAATCAATGTAGCACCGTGTGAGGAATTCAATTTCAGCGGTAGTATAGTTAGGACCTAGTAGTGACTTATTATGCTCGCTGGTTGAGGTTGCGGGAGCTTTTCCCTTGCGGCGGGCCCTTCCCTTCCCCTTAGCCGGAGAAGTGGCCGTGTTTGAGGAGGCAGGAGCTTTCCCCTTACAATGGGGCGGGGGCGGTGGTGTTGTCTTGCGTTCCTCCGATTTCTCTTGTTGGGAATCTCCCTACGCCTCTTGTTCTTTCTCTTCCTCTTCCTCTTCCTCTTCCTCCACCTCAACATCGTCATTGTCGTCGCTGAGGTTGAAACATCTGAATCTCACAGTAGCCGATGGCGGCTGCGAGAATTGCTCATAGCCGGATGTCGGGGGGAATCGAGAGTATGCCGGCGGTTGTGAGAAGCCGTAAGACGGAGGGAATTGGGATTACGCCGGAGACTGCGAGAACCCAGCCGACGAGGAGAATTGGGAGAACCCCTGTGGCTGTGAGAATTGCAAGAACTCAGTCGCCGGTGGGAATTGGGAGAACCCCTGCGGGGGAAACTGGGAGAAACCCGACGTCTGCGAAAAAGGTACAAACCCGACAGGGGCCGAGTATTGGTCGAAACCGGGAGAAGGGGGGAATTGGGAGTTTGGATTCGCCGGATTGGGAGATTGGTTCGGTGGGTTTGAACTGCAATACTGCTGGTACCACGAATTGAACTGCTCGTCAGCCATTTTTTTGCATGAAATAAAATTGAAAGCTTGAACTGGTGTGTGAAGAATAAATGGATGAAGAATGAAATTTATGTGGAGAATGAATGGATGATGAAGGGGTATATATAGTGAAAAATGAGGGGTAACCGTTATATAGCCGTTGCCGGAGAATTGTATATAGCCGTTGCGCATTTTTTATTTTTTTTAATCAGAAAATATATAAAAAATTACATCGGACCAATGGGGACACGTGGCGTGTCCCCATCTTGCATCGTCGTCGAGTCGAAGATTGTGTCGATAAATCGACACAGCCATCGACGCCGCCTTCGTCCTACCCTGCGTTGAAGCCCACACTATGGGCTCGACCTACCCCTACGTCGAGGGGGGTGTGTCGAGTAGTGGTCGACACCGACTTCGACGTTGACGCTCGACCGCCGCAATAAATGCTCTTATTAATTTATCATATCCAACATCAATGTCCATTGAAAGTAAAAAAACTTTAATCATATATTTTTTTTTCACGCAAAATATATGGTTTCTTACTCCTAGTGGTCTAGTGTTTTACTATCTGAAAATAGTATAAGAGCCACTTTGATATGAAATGACTAAAATATTGTACTTCCTTTGATAGTGTGATAGTGTGCGTTTGGCATGAATTTTAAGAAAAATTAATAAAGTTGTTATGAGTGATATAAAAGTAAAGTTGTGGGGTAATGAAATAAAGTTGTTGTAGGTGGGATAAATATCAAATTTGGTAATTAATGAAAAAAATGTAGGATGTGATGATACATAAAATAAGGAGGGCGTATTTTCATGAATAAAAGAGGGGTAAGTAGGACACATTTTCATGAATGGATTAAGTATTAAATTTCATTAAATTCTCCAAAGAGATTCTTCCAAAAGCGCTACTAAAGATTAAAAATTGGGACACGTGCACGACTTTATAATGAAGATAAGGTAGTACTACTAAGAAAGGAGGAGAAAACATACACAAACAAACAGAAAAACAGACAACATTGGTGTTGAAGAACACCAAAAACACATGGATATGGAAAGCAAGAAAAGGTTGGAAATCTTTGAAGTTGGTCCCTGCAAAGATGGATTTGAGAAGGGTTTTCTAATCGGACAAAGATTCTCCACCATGATCAAGAGCAGGCTTCAAAATGATCTAATTCTGCAGAAGCAGCTGCTCCCATTCTCTCTCTCTCCACATTCAAAGCCACTCCTCACATCCCTCTTCGAAACCAATATGAACAAGTACCCCAACTACTGGGATGAGCTCAGAGGAACTGCACAAGGAAGCGGCACCCCGTTCCTCGAGGTATATATGTGTGTCTATATACCTGAAATGTATGTATGTATGGCAATGAAAATGGGAGCTTAAATCATGTGGTGTTACAGATTATGCTGCTGAATTTTAGGAAAGAGATACTCCCCTTCATCCCGAAGGCGGTTGATACGAATGATGACTGCAGTGATGTTCTTGTTGTTAGTGAATCCATGGCTGTTGCAGCCCACAATGAGGATGCAAATGTGGCTCTCGTTGGACATACGTATGCATGGATGAACTATAAGGGTGCATTCTCTTTGGTTGTAAATTTAGTACAAGAAATGGGGGATAAAAAAATATCTCCTTTCTTATCTCCCTTATCTATAAAAGAGAATTTCACCCTTTCTTATTTCTTCAAGTAGGGATAATGCTATCACACCAATAACTTGTGATAATATTATCTCTCCTTGGAGTGAAAAGGAGGAATAAGAAAAGGTGAAAATCTTTTTTATAGAATACGAGGGTTAAGAAAGGAGAGTTAAGAGGGGGAATTATTTATCCCTCGTTCTTGTGATAAATTTACAACAGAAGAGGACGCACCCCAAGTATATATTTTGAGTGGAGTGAAACAACTGATCTGATCTTTTTTCTGAAATTTGATGCAGTTACTTGATTAAGGCGAGTCTGTCCAACGGAGTATCCTTCACTGCTTATACGTATGCAGGGGAGCTCCCGAGCTGTGCCTTCGGGTTCAATGCTCATGGCCTGGTATATTTCTTCCTCATGATTAAGTTTTTCTAGTGTTACATGAGCCTGCAGACTAATTTCAACAATTAGTTAGGAAAAGGAGACTCATATATTATAAGAAAAGATCGATATATAATCTTGAACTCAGTGTTGCATAAGGTAATCTTGATCACATTTGCAGGCATTTACACTGAATTCAGTTCCACCTAAGAAGCATGAGATTGTTGCTGGAGGGATAGGTAGGAACTTCATCTCGAGGGACTTGCTCGAAGCACAAAACATAGATGATGCATTGGCAGTAAGTCATGTTCATTAATCATTAGTGATGATAATGGAATTAAGGGTATGTTTGGCTGAGCTTTTAAGCTCGTTAAAACAGCTTGTAAGCTGTTCATTATTAAGGATTTAGGAGCTTACAAGCTGTTTTAAGGAGCTTTTAAGCTCAGCCAAACACCCTATAAGTCATTTTCTGATTGAAAGAGTTGTGTGGTTGCAGAGGATTTATTCAGCAGAAGTTTCTGTAGGACATAGCTACAATCTGATCGATATAAACACACGAAGGATTTTGAATGTAGAAACAGCATCAAGAAATCGTACCTCGCTTCATGAAGTAGGATCACTCCCATTATTCCATGCCAATATGTACCTTCACCTTAATGTTCAGCAGGCAGGTTGCACATCCCCATTTCTGTAAAACTATAAACTGAAGCGAGGTAAATTATTATTATTAAATTTTTATTAACTTTCACTTGTAAAGGAACAAGATGAGAACTCATTGAGCAGACAAAAAAGGGCCAGTATGCTTCCCACGAAATCAACAAGTGACTTTCTGTCGCTTCTCGGAGACAACAGCGACACAGATTATCCTATTTACATGACAGGTATGAAAAGAAAGAATTTAAAGTCTCAAGAACTACTGTTCCACTTTGTTAAAAAGCATAAATCATACCTTTTTTCTGGTCATTGCTGTTATTTCAGGTCCATTACTTCACACCCTATGCACATTTGTGGTAGATTTGGATGGAAAAACTCTTTCCATTATAGAAGGGAACCCGAAGGAGAGAGAAGCCTCTTTTGTCTTCCCAATGTCATGATCAAATGATGGAAGCTTGAGTCCTTTTCCCTCCTCAGACATTAATGGCTGCCGTATTCATATTCAGAAGAGTGACACATCACACATTTCATATATTAGTAGCTTACCTTAGACCTGCTTTTGCAATAAAACGGAGTAGGGCGAAATTCAATCAGCCGGAGATGTCTTAAATGAAGACCATAGTAATAGAAAAAAAAGGCTACTACTGTATTAGATTGATGAATTTGTTATCCATTCAGAGTATAAAAAAAAATCAAACATTTTATTTCCTATCATTACTGCTTCAAATATCAAGAATGTCTGAATATTTCAGAAAGCAATACTACTGCCATGCTATCAGTTTCCAACTAATGAGGTAACAATGCATTGTATTATGTTTTTGTTTATGAATCTTAAAGCATAATAGGATAATGCATTCACAAAGTACATCTCTAATGACAGACATAAATGTTAAATTACTCTCTGGAAGGGTAAATCGAAGCTTTTTGGCGTGAGCGTGACTTTTGACCCCTTGATCTTGCTTCTGACAGCTTTGCTCTCAAGGTACTACTTTCCTTCAACTCAGGGAGAAAATCAGATGCGTCGGGATCCTGAGCTGGCAGTTTTTCAGTCCATTCCCGTACTGGACTTTCGGCCTGGTCATATGGACTCAGTGATCGAGTCCAATCAGAAGACTCATGTTTTTGCTTCAACTCTTCTTGCTTCAGAATCTCCTCGAAATGATTTTCTTGGTATTTTTTTAGTCCCTGCAGTTTCAGGCTGGATTCACTTGTTTTTTCCACCTCAAAACAATTAGGATGACTACTTGATGAGCCATCATCATCATCATCATCATCATCATCATCATCATCATCATCTTCTCGACGAGCACTAGCGCCCAAATTCAGTGGGATTGATTCCAGAGAGCTTTTCTGAAACATGCAATTCCTCAGCATTTGGTTGCCATTAATCTTTGCTTCACTATTTCTTTCATTGTGGTGGAAAGTCGGGGTTTTTTCTCCTACATTGCCCTGACGTTGCTGCTTCCACTGCATCCGTTCATCAAGCCACGCTTGAGATATACGAAGAATCAACTGATCATGATCAGATTCTTTCTCACAATCTCTTAATCCTTGTGCTAACTCATCGCAAAGGTCTTCCACGAGACCACGTGACATCCTCTCTTTGTGCAGTTCCTTGTAAATGCTAGATAGAGAAGTTTTCACCTCATAAAGCTCCTGAGCCAACTTTCTCTGTAAGCTCTCCGAGTGCTTCCTCAACTTCCTCTCGTTGTTAAGTTCATCTCGTGTAGACTCAACTTTAGCCTTGATTCTATCCTGCTCCTTGTTCTTTGCAAGTAGATTACCTCCACTAATATGCTTCATCAGTACTTCATCCATATGATCATGTCGACCACCTTGCTGCTCTCTCGCCAACTCTTTTGCATGGAAACGAGCACGATCCAATGCTCTCTTCAATGCTTTGATGAGAGACATGTTAGAGACATGCTGCTCTTCCAGGCTCCACACCCGGTTCAAAACTTTAAGCAATTCTGTCGATGTTCTTAATTCAATTGAGCTCGAAGGGGTAGCACTTGCAGCAGCTTTACAACGTGAAATCTGCAGCAGAATGGTTTTTAATAAGCTACTTCAAAATTGTGACATTATACCATTACATCTCACAAGTCAAAATCAACCTTCAAAATCATGAAAACCAAAAGAAAGTAATAGTGTGGCTTCTTTTACCTCCATTGAACTGCTACTACTTGATGGTGACACAGTTTGTGCAGCACGATTACTCTTTTCAATTGATCGATGATGCTGCATTTGTGATTTAGCAACATGCCTACTCAAATTTCTCGAAGTTTCTGGCTGGATGTTGAGAAAGTATTAGTGAAGTGACTCTAGAACTTGGACAGTTTGATTCTATTGATGATCAGATACTCTTCGACATAAGTTGAATTTTCTCAGCATTAAACGAGAGATATTGAAACGCGACACCTAAAATACCTCGTTCTGCAGGCAGACTACACTCTGCTCAAATTTTGTGAAAATACCAAATAGTTTTGTAACACATGTAGGTCATTTTATACATATGAGCTAGCTACAATCTTAGTTAAGATTATTATCCATAAACAATTAGGGATAGTTTACTTCAAGTTATCTCATCACGTGTGCCAAAATAAAATACAAGACTGAAACATATTTGTTTATGTTTATTCATGACAGAACCAACTCCCACCAACCGCACACACGTCCTCATAATACAATACATATACCCTCTAAATAAATAACATGATTAAATGTCTAAAAACAAGTACTACCTCCGGTCCCCAAGTCTTTTCCTATGTTTCCTTTCTTGGATGGTCCCCAAGTTTCTTCCTAGCTACTTTTAGACACTACCCCACAACAAATTATTATCTCTTACCCTTACTTTATCAACTTATTTACCTAAAATACCACATATGACCCACCACTATCTCAATTAATTAATATATCACTACCCTTTATGTGGGACCCTTTCTCCACTCACAACAAATTCAATTACTTTTTTTCTACTCATAACTAACTCAACAACATTTTCCTTAATACCCGTGCCACTCCCTCCTAGGAAAAGACTTGGGGACCGGAGGTAGTAACTTTTATCAAATAGACATAATAAACTGGAGAAGCAACAATCTTTCCAAAAATCCTATTCAAAATGTAACTAAAAATACCTAGGCTTATCACAAAGTAACAAAAAAAATAATGCATGGTTAGTTAGAAGTGCAGAGGAAGAAAAAGAAAGAGTGTTAAACCCTTTAGTTTAATTACCAGATGAAAAGAAGTGGGCAGAGGAGGATTAGGTGGTTCTGGGTTGTGGTGGCGGCGGAGCCCAGGCGGAGGGACACTGCCGCTGCCGCGGCGGAGCATGTTATCAAGTGGCACCGCCTTGACCTCGTAATGATGGAGGTCCCACAGAGCAGCAGCAAGTCTTCTTGAGGAAACTCTACTAATACTATCATGCAATCTTTCACAACCAGTATGGTTAAAACCCAATTGATTCGTTCTCCAAAATGAAGCTGCTGGAGTGGAGTGTCCCCCTCTCTTCCCCACTCTCCTCAATTTTTCCCACGAAATCTCTACCCCACTTTCCATCTCTCTCTCTCTCTCTCTCTCTCTCTCTCTAGATGTAAAAGATGACTTTTTTCACAGAGCTTTCAACGGCTGCTTGCATGAGTGGGACACAAGGATTTTCCAAATGTGAATGTCGGTGAAGTGAAATGTTAGTATATATAGGTATGAATTAATCCGTCAAGAAATGTTGGTGTAGAGTTGGAGAGTGAGAAGAGAGGAAATCTAGCTAGCGTTTTTGTTTTGGAAGTTGTTGGGTGAATTAAATCAAATTCAATTAAAATGGATGAAATGCACATGGATTCAATCATTTCCTCCTGCAACGGTTACAAGTAACGATCATCTATTCATACTTGTCACTTGTCACCTTATTGCAACCACTTCATCTGATCTATATGCTTAATTCATAATTACAACAATTAAAATATGCAAGACTCATGATATGCACTTGTGTGTGTTTTATTTTTTGTGATATTCACTTTTAGTTTTATTTTTATTCAAAAAAAAAAAAAAAAAAACTCAGCACAATTAATTCTACTAGGAGTTTTTTTTTTTTTTTTTTTTTTGAGAGAATTCTACTAGGAGTTTATTTTAATTAAATCTTCATAATCGAGATTGTTG
This sequence comes from Schizonepeta tenuifolia, assembly GCA_029490685.1. Lineage (NCBI taxonomy): Eukaryota > Viridiplantae > Streptophyta > Magnoliopsida > Lamiales > Lamiaceae > Schizonepeta > Schizonepeta tenuifolia. Next base: position 25,798,802 of record CM055957.1, read on the forward strand.
CGGAGAAATGCAGATTAACTTTTGAGGAAAGAAAACTAAAGTCGTGAATAGCAATTAGGTGGTAATGTGAATTAAAGAATTGATCGTGGGCAAAATTGTACGGAAAATATGGTGGAGACTTGAATGAGTTTTAAATCCACGGTATTCAAGAAGGATTCTTTTTTTTTAAAAAACAAATTGTTTAGAAAAATCTTATTAAATGTAATTATGAGGCTAGAAATTATAATTTTCATAGAAGGGAAAATAAATTAAGTCGTAGCTCAAATATGTAACGCCCCAATTTTATAAATAAAAGGGGTATTATTCTTCTTATATTAATGACAATAATCATTATTCTTACAGCGGAAGATTAAAATAAATACTACTAAAACATTTATTGAAAATGAAATATATTTTGACTTTTTGATTATCATCACTTGTTTCGCCGCACATCACCTGAGCCTTAATCTGAAAAGAATAAATAGTTTTGGGGTGAGTGTTAATGACTCAGTGGAGTGTATTTATCTAAATTATATAAATCACAACAAATAGAAATGCAATAAAACTGTCTTTTCTTTCATATAGCCTAAAGACTAACTTTCTATCTCTTAATCCAAGGGCTTTAGCTCTATGTCTAATAGCCCGTAGGCTTTAACTTTTATGTCTCATAGTCCGTAGGCTTTAACTGCATTTCACACAAATAATTTGAGTAAACATATAACAACAATAAATCATAAAATGCATGTTTAATGTCACCTTAAATTTCTTTGACTTGAAATGACTCAAAATTTACAATTAAATAATTAACTTGCACGTAAATTCTATAAATAATGTATGAGTTTAATCACTATCATTTCCCTTTAATCATAAATAAAATATTGCTATAAAAGAATGAGTAAAATTGACTTTTACTAATTATTGCTCGTATAGGTGTAGGCTAAGCCGCTAAGTACGTACTTTCTAGAAGTGAATAAATACTGAATATACTTAATAATTTAATGAAAAGGTTGTAATAATATATATATATATATATATATATATGACGAGGGGTTCGAGAAAAGAGTAAAATGAATAATTTTAAAGTATGGACATTAATAATGTTACGCAAAAACTTGTTTGTGTGCAATCGATTCTAGAAAATATTACTTTTCTTAATGACAATATTTGCTTTTATTTACGATAACTTGTGTTTTTAGTAATTTGGTCAAGTAATTATTATCGTTATAAAAAGTAATCATTGACATAATGAAACATAATACTTCACAACTATTACTTTTCTTAAAAACAATGTTTACTTTTATTTACGACAACTTATATTTTTAGATATTTGGTAAAGTAATTATCATTGTAATGAAAAGTAATTATTGATATCAAGAAAAGTAATATTTTTGAAACATTACATTTCTTTGTATCAATATTTACTGTTTATTACGACAATAATTACTTGATTTATTTTATACGTTTTTCTTATGAACAAATGTTTGTTTAATCAATTTTAATTAAATTTTTTATAGTAATCAATCTCCTTAAGGTTTATTAATCCACAATTAAATTTATTAGTTCCTAATTAAGGTTTACTAAATCTCCATTTAAAAATTAATAATTAATAAAATAAATTAAAAAAGAAAAAAAATAAAAATAAAATAAGGAAAAGGAAAAGGACAAAAACGAAAATGATAAAAAGGAAAAAGAAACAAAACAAAAAAGTGAAGGTTGAAAAGAAAAAAAAAAGATAAAATAAATTAAAAAGCAAAAAAACAAAAATAAAATAAGGAAAAAGCAAAAAGAAACATAAAACGAAAGTGAAAATGGAAAAGGAAAAAATGGGGGAAAACAAAAGGTAATAAAATAAATTAAAAAAGGAATAAAAACAAAAATGAAAAAAGGAAAAGGAAAAAGAAACAAAACACAAAAGTGAAATTGAAAAGAAAAAAAGGATAAAATATATTAAAAGGTAAAAAAAATAAGGAAAAAGAAAAAAAAAAAACGAAAATGAGAAAAGGAAAAAAAAAAAAAAAAAACGAAAGTGAAATGGAAAAGGAAAAAAGGGGGAAAAAACAAAAAGTGCATACTCCAAGTTTTGATCCCTGACGGCGCTCCTCAAAGATTTTAATGTCAAGTTGACACCATTAGTCTACAGATTGACCTTTAATATTTCACGTAGTACTTAATATATAAACTAAAAGCAGCGTTAATTTTTCTTTTTCTTTAAAGGAGCTCGCGGGTTGGGTTTTGGGTCAAACCGATTGCATAGAGTATAAGCGGTTGCACCCAAGTCCATCTCATAATGTTAATGTACAAGTGTATATAGAATCATATATATTAAGGCCATGTTTGGTAGGTAGTATTAGGTCATATTATATTATTAATATGGGTTAATGCATTGTTTGGTAGGAAATATTATTAATGCTAAAAGCCCTTTAATAGGCCCAACCCCGGTATTATAATACAAAGACCTCCACTTAAATAATACCACCCGACCCTTTGTATTATTTATGTGAGTTTCAACAGTAATTCATATTAAACATCAAAAGACAAAATTAGTCTCTCTTCCTCCGTCTTCTTCATCATCTCTTATGTGACTCTCCTCTACAAACTCACCCCACCCCACAGCCCTAACTCGCTTCTCCACCTCCATGCCCTCCGCCGCCGACACCTCTTCGCCGTAGCGTCGCCTTCATTTCCTCCACCACGAAAACTCATCATATATGTGTTATCACATTCGAATCTCCCAATCAATCCCCCGATCCGGAAATGGACGAATTAGCCGACCAATACTTACTCAAAAGGGCGCGGCCGGACGCCGACGAGCCACCAGCACCGCCGCACCGGGGCAGCGCCGCCTGTGGGTGAAAATCCGGTCAAAGGAGTGGTGGGAGCAAGTCAGCAGCCCGAATTTCCCATTGTCACCAAGAAGAACACAGTGCTCCGCCTCGCCATCCCCGTCCGCCACAAGCTCATCGTCTGTGTCAGGCGCCTCGCCACAAGCGAGGCCCTCCGCGAGGTGTCGCGCCGCTTCCGCCTCGGCATCTCCACCTGCCACAAGCTCGTACTCGAGGTCTGCGCCGCCATTCACAGCGTCCTCATGCCCAAGTTCCTCCAGTGGCCGGACGACAACCGCACGGCGGAGATCAAGCGCGAATTCGAAGCATCCTCCGGCATCCCCGGCGTCGGCAGCGTAATCTACACCACGCACATTCTGATAATCGAGCCCAAGGTGAGCGTGGCGGCGTATTTCAACAAGAGATGGAAAGGAACCAGATGGTACAATAGTTGCAAAAAAATAAGAAACATATGAAATGAAAATGGAAGAAAACAGATGTTTTCCTGAGGCGGATGAATCTCTGATTTCTTGTAATATATATGATGATATGGAGTGTAATTTCTAAGTTAGGGCAAGGGTATAATGGAAAAAGTATAAGTTAATATTAATTTAACATGTTGTACCAAACAACCAAGTTTCACAAAATACAATTCTTATATTTTGTACCAAACACCTAAAATATAATAAATTATCTCACATATTCATATTATTTATCTCTACATTATTTATCTTTATATTATTAAGATATCTACCAAACATGGCCTAAGTATATATGCATACATATGTATGTAGATAAAGAAAAATAATACTCCTTCCGTTCCGTTCAACATGTCTCATTTTCCTTTTTTAGCGTCTCGTTCAATATATCTCATTTATCTTTTAAGAAAATAATTAAAAAATCACTATATTCACTTTATATTACTTCAAAATCACTTTATATCATTTTATTGTCACTTCAAAAATACTTTATATTATTTTATCAATAAAAGAATGATTTATATCATTTTATTCACTACATTAAACACACAATTTATATCTAATTCTTTTTTTCTTAATCTACGTGCCGAAAAGAAATGAGACATGTTCAACGGGACGATGGGAGTAGTGCTGCGGAAGCCAAAGAAACACATAACTGATGTTAACCAAAACCAGAAGAAGAAATAGCAGTAAGAAGGAGAACACAAACAACGTTGAAAAAGGGAGAGAAAAGAGGGAGAGAAAGTGAAGTCGAACTGTGACGAAACACAGAAGATAGAAAAAGTAGGCAATAATAGAAATGGAACTCATCGAAGAAGAGATGAAGAATGAGACAACAAGCATGACCGTGGTCGCCGGAATGTGATCGGCGTCGCCGAGTCCTCACCTTTCGACTCCATCTCTCCTGACACATCATAGTTCTCCATTACAGAGCAAATTCTAGCGAAGAGAAAGAAGGAGAGAGTTAATACCTTGACTCCTTGCTTGATACAATTTTATTTCTTTGAGGTGTGAGAAAGTTGAAAATGAGAGCTCCATATTTATACTAATTTTTCAGGATTGAAGCATGGAAAGAGCACGAACTCTGAATTAATCGCATTAATACTCACCATGATTGAAATTGATTTGTGAACGAAAAGTGTGGCGTGATTGTTCACACGTTTTACTGCCGAAGAGGACAGTGGAAGATGAACAGCAATCTGAGAAATTAGTTTTTATGAATTGAGCTGAATTTAAGAGATTTTTGGGCTTTGGGCTTGGACTATTTCAAATCAAAATGGATTGATGGATTGATTAATAAAAATACATGTATTATCTTTGAGCTAAAAACTAAAATAATGCTATATCTGAAAATATGTGTTCACGTTCGTATATTAGTTCTAAGTGCCGCTTATAAGGTTTAATATTAATTGCTAAAAGATAATATAAATAAATATTTTAGGAGAAAAATATAATAAAATTTTCTGGATTGTCAATAGTTCTCTTTTTTACAAATAAATTAATCTCTTTCTGTCATATCAAATGTAAATTTTGTTGGTTTACAGGCTACTGCACAAGGACGGGGTTTATCCAGTGCACACCGAAGGTAGCGACTGCGGGTTCCCACGAATTCAAAAAAAAAATGTAAACTTTGTGCGTACCATTTTTCTTGCATGGGTTTTTGATTTTCAAAAGAGTGTGGAAGGGTGTTCTTATTTAATTTGTTGATTATTAGATTATTTGTTACCGCAACATTGAATTTAATTGGAGAATTGTTGCCTTATATATTGGAGGCGGGAGAAATATTTAAATTTTGTTACAAATTTACCCTTTGCGATTTTTTGTATGATTTAATTAAGAAATAAAATCTTCAATGTACATTTTACATCTTGACTATTGATTGTAGATTATGATTTATGAATGGTGTAAGATTAGTTTCTAGTTTTTATATAAAGTATGGTTTCTTCCTAATTCTATCCATATTATCTATGATCTATGTTCTATGATTAACCAATCAATTAACTGGAATATCCTAATCTTCTTTGTTGGCATGTGTGGCAAAGGTTGAGAATTGCGTGGCAGAGATGAATTAACTAGAATTAAAAAAATAACATTTGAAAAGTTTTGAATGACTAAATTTTGATAGATATGCGCTGGAAATAATAGTTTCAAAATTATTATTTATGGCGGTTAATTATTTAATTATTGTGAATTAAATAATAAATAATTATTTTATTTATCGAGTAAATAATTGGAATATATTCATATTTTCAAAGTCATCATTTAGTGAGTAATAAATAATATATTTATGTTGTGTGTTGGAAATGAATTTGTTGTAAGCAAATTCGTTAATGTAATTAATCCACGTTGAATGAACTCGAATCTAAAAATTGAGCTCTGAATTTGATTAGGTTGAACTTAGGGCGTGTTAGATATATTTAATTAGACTAGACTAGCAAATGTATCCCGCAATACACGTATGTTTGGTATCCTCTGCACATATTACTTATAGCCCGAAAAAACCCAATGGTCCAGCCATAGGTTACTGTTCATTGCGGATTACGCAATTGGTACCCCCCCCCCCCCACGATACGTTTTCCAGCCATGTAGATTGAAATCCATCTACCGAATTTGCCCTCCATTTTTGACTCAACAAGTCGTGAAAATAGAAATCTCTCCCACATTTGCGAATCTCATCTTTCTGCTGACTCCCAATGAATTATTATTCAGATTTCAAAAAGAAACCTCACGTTTATGGGATATTGGGTTTGGGTTTAGAGGATTATTTGTATTTGGCGGTGGCGGTGGTGGTGATAAATGGCCATTGTCTGTTGAGCGAGAGAGAGAGATGAGAAATAGAATGAGAGAAAGATAAAGGAAAATATGCTTTTATTCTCAACATTTGTTTTTGTTAATAAATATTAAGATAATATTAGAAATTTATTTAACAATCACAGTAAAATTTTTGAACAATTAAAATTTAATTTCCAAGGTTAGAATTGTAAATTCCAAATTTAATCTTACATTAAACTAGGGTATCAAACAACTATTTGTAATATCTATGAAAAAAATTTATCTTATCTACCAAACACAAAAATACGATACCAATTATCCTTTTATCTATGATATGTATCTTGGTTTAATCTATCTTGTCATATCCTAACATACCTATCAAACGAGTTAATGGTTATAAATAATCAAACTCTTAGGAATTGGGCTCGCTCAATTATCTAAATTGCAAAGCAATTAACTGTTACAATTTTTAATTGTAATTGTATGTTAATCGCCCAATTGGAGAACAATGCACAAAATTCAATTAGACTATGTATTGTTTAGTTGTTTGGTACATAAAGTCGGTCACGACTTTCCAATAACATGAAACCGCCTCTATGATACGAATTCAAACAAATTGATTGTAAATTCAATTTGTATTATTCTTGTAACAGCCTTATGAAACAGCCATTTAGGCCCTTTAGTACACTTTAATCGTGTGTAAATCCCACACGGTTAAGTTAGCCTATAAATAGAATTTAGAGCATTGCATTGACTGAGACGATTATATGATAATTAGCATAATATAGTTTATGAATCTAGCTCAGTTCTCGATTCTTGTCAAGTTCATCGGAGTTCGCTGGATTTGTGGTGCTACATATGTCGATACGAAATCGTTTTATCTTTGGGGAAGGATCGCCAAACCGAGAGCCTACCAGGGCGTTTTCCTTCTTGCAGGGAAAAGGATTCCTTCTCGAATCGGCTATCATATTTGAATTTGTAATCTCGTTTATTCATTTGAGTTATTTATCTTGCAATTTCTGATCTTCTACTGTTCTAGTCCAGTTTGTATTGTTCGTTGATCTCTATTGTAAAATTACGAACGTGTACACCGGTGCTAACAAGATGTAATCTCCTTGCAAAAAATGGAGAATAGACTGAGAACAAAAGTTGCTTCAAGATGGAGCAATGTTGATGATCAAGTATTACATAAGCTTAAAGAGTCGGGATTTAATTTAATTCATCGCTTTGATTTTACATTTGGAACTAGTAATAATTTATTAGAGGCTTTACCTGATTTTTATGATATAGATAATGCAGTCTAAAATATAAATGGCCGCATAATCGTGCCAACTATAGATTATGTTACTCGTATTATGGGTTTCCCTCTGATAGGATGCCCGTATCAGGGCTAGATCTAGCAAAACACCAAAATAAAGAAATGTGTCTTTAGATTGTTTCAAAACTGCTTAGACTATGCCTTCCATATATTTTAAGTTTACTAGAAGATGTTGATAAAATAAAAGACTATGCTTGGGGATTGGGATATTGGCTCATTCCTTAAACCAATTTCGCCTAAGGAAATCAAGAAAAAATGCCAAGTCTTTAACTGTCAATACAATTTTCTTTCAAATATTTATGATATATTTACTTTTCAAAACACTGGAATCATTCATTAAAAATATATACTAATTAATAATTTATTATATCCTAATTATAATTTAATATATATCCTGTTTCAAGATTTATATATTAACAATAAGAGAATTAATTAATTTAAAAAATAGAACTAACACGAAAATTTTACAACCGTAATAAAAAATTAATTATTGTCTTAGGAAAGTAATTATTAACACAAAGAAATGTTGTTTCCCACCAATTTCTAATATAAAGATAATAGTAGTAGAAACATTAAATATTTATTATCGTTCAAAAACTAAACATTGTTACTACAAATCATTACATTTCATCACGACAATATTTACTTTTGAACATAACAACTTGTACTTTATAGTTCATCTCCTATAAGACCAGTGTCTTACTACAGAACACGTTAATCCCGGTCAAACAAGGTCAAAACTGTAGACCAAGTATTTTTTTTTATTTGTTTTATGGTGGAGTCTTCGCCTCCGAATTTATGGATCCACCTTTCATAAGATTACTAATATAAAAATGATTATAGGGGCAATAATTTATATTCTTCGAGTCCACTCGCTCAAATCTTGACCAAAGAAGAAGTGGAAAAAAAAAACAAAGAGGAAAACAAAAAGAGAGTGATTTCATGCCTTGGATATTCAGATAAAAATTCCAGCAACGAAGAGAGTGATTGAATACATTGATCCTGCAAATTATACTTATAATTAATAAACATATAAAATTACAACATAAATACTTTCATATGCATAAAAAAATAGATATAAATAAACATACATCTTTGCTGGACAATGCTGATGGAAGCAGAAATCAGAAATGTCCTTCTCTCTCCTGGATATTTTCTTGGAATATCTGGCATTGTTTTGAATAAACCTCGTCTTGAATGGAGGCTTGCCTGTTGACCAATCATCATTTGAATCCCATAGCATGAGATCCACGACAAAAAATGGAGACTGCAACAAACAAAAAGAAAAGAAATGAGTATCGTCAGAGATGTATTTGAAGAAAGAACAACAAAAGATCAATCAATATATGTAAGTAGGAAGCATACCTTGATCTGTCTTCTGCTTTTTGTAATGAGTCCTTACTTTCTGATAGACTTCAAAACCAGAAACATCTTCTAGAGTCGTTGAATCAATAATGACATTATTTTCAAAAAAGTTCGTACGATCACTGCACCTTGCTCTGCATTTTCAGGTTCAATGGACTTCACAACTAAATTTAAAACGTCATATAAATATAAGTTGTAAAAAATAAAACAAAACATAGTAAAGAAGCATATAATGCCAGGTATTGTAGAGAAATAAGACTCTGAAAAGTGCATAAATGATACTCCCTCCGTCCACTTTATTTGTTCCCATTTGAGTGTTGGCACAGATTTTAAGAAAATTGAAAAAATGGTAGTTGGTGGAATAAAAGTGTATTTGAGGAGTAGTTAATGGTGGGCCTATAGTGAAAAAAAAATAGTGGTAAAGTGATCGTTCATGGAATAAAGGTAGTTAGTGGTGGGCCCACAGTGAAAAAAAAGTAGTGATAAAGTGGTAGTTGATTGAATAAAGGTTGTTAGTGGTGGGTCCATAGTAAAAAAAAGGTAGAAAATAGGGTGAATGAATGAGGGTATATTTGTAAATGTGTTAAAGAAGGTACAAATAAATTGGACAAAAAAAGGGGTAAGTGGGAACAAATAAAGTGGACGGAGGAAGTACGTTTCTTAATTGTAATAATTACTTCTATCATACATAATTGTTACATTTCATAATTCACTATTATAAAAAAAAAACAAATCAAAGGTTTAAAAATTAGATTTAATATAATAAAATACATTCCTCTGTATTATGGATTTCAGAAACACAGACTTCTGACACAGATTCTTTCTCAAATCTTCACATTTCTCCTGCTCAGTTGGAAGCTTCTCCTCAATATTATTATTCGTTGCCTTAACTTCTAATTTCAAAATTTAAATAAACATAAGTCGTGAAAATCTTAATAAGGATAACAAAAAACAAAAAAATAGAAAGTAAGTGAAATAAGAATAAATACAAACCTGTATGAGGCAAATCGGACTTAGAATCAGACATTGACGATGAGCTTTGGGTGAGAAGTTCGAAGCTTGGACAATCCATATCCCTCTCCCTTTTCTTCTTCTTCTCTTTCTGAATGTCTTGACAATCATGATGTTGATCATCAACTACATTCTGATTCTCTGGAACTTCTCATTGTGAAAACAAACATAATGATAAGTCATACAACTACTACTAAGTTAATATAGAAAAAGATAATTAAGAACAAAAATTTACATACACATACTTGGGGCAGATTCTTCAGGAATCGTTGTAGGCTCATCAACTACCTCCTCCACAAAAGCTTCTCTTTCAGTTGGAAATATGTCCTTGTCCACTTTATAAAAGTTCAGAATCAAATCATCAATGATTCTGTGAACGTTCTCATCGTACTAGAAATCATCATTCTCCCTCACATTTGGAATTTTAAATGAGGAAGCTGGTACTTGATGATCTTGTTCAACAAAATTATTTTTCTTGAACTTGTCAACTCTGTCAATGTGATTGGAAACAATCACATTGAAATCCCTCTTTAACATAAAAAATGATCTTTCAAGATCTAACAAAAATTAACAAATTAATCAACTTCGACATATAAATTAGAATAATATCAAAAATAAAATAACTTATAGAATTGATGTGAAAATAAATCAACTTACATTTTTGGAAATGAAATCAATAATTGCATCAGTCTTCTCCCTGATGGAAGCTTATTAGTGATATACTGATCAATAGGTAAATCTGAAGCAACACTTTCATGATGAGACTGAACTTCCTCTCCTTTCTTCGAACACTCACCCATCCTATCAACAACCTCATCTTCTACCCTCACATGATCGCAAACCGGAAAAACACCTACCAACCAATCCCCACTCCCAAAATCAGACTTACTAGCCACTCGTCTTTCAACCTCTTGTTAAACTTAGCACTTGTCCAGTGCTTTATCAATGGCAAGGTGTGAGGCTCAGAGTTACCTTGCCAGCAGAAGTGATGAAAGTAAAGCAAGGGAATCACTAACACACACCCATTTACAACAGAATAATTATTCTGTGTAAATGAATCAAGTGTTTTGCACAACTTTTCAAGGACAAAAAAACTCCATTCTAAATTTCGAATCTTACGAACTTCAAACAGAGATTTCAAAATACTGAACTCCATACACGTGTTTGCAGTAGGGTCCAGAAATGTAGACAATGCATAAAGAAAGAATAAAATAATAAAATCATCCCCTTCCCCCCTCATTATTGAATCTATCATCCATTAGATCAGACAACAGATCAAAGACACATTTGTGAGCGATTTGACCAGACAAACCAATTTTTTTCTTGAAATAATCTATCAAAGCAACCCTAGTCTCATCATTTCTATCATAAGACTGCACCTTAACATCCCCATCATTAGGCCTAGGTAAAAGAAAAAGATCTTGAATATGTGCAGATTTAATAACTAAATTATAACCTCACTTGAAAGTCAAGACACAGGAGATTGGGTTGAAATTTTCAATAAACCAAATACAGTGGTTCCAAGACACATATTTCCAGTCAGACAAAGACAAAATACCACCAAAACCTATTTCTTTAATTGAGTTTTTTTAGCATCATTCAATACAGAAATTAAATCACAAAGCCTAGAAGGTTTGCAATTAATAGAGTATCAGCAAAAATAAGAAAGTAGTAATCAAAAAACTGAAGTGACTATAACTGATTAAATCAAAAACTAGCAAATAAATAAAATTAAGAATAAGTGAAAACAGAAATACCTTTCTTCTTTCACCACAACATGCACTTCTTCCTTTCTTTTAACGATATCAGCAGGACTCCTCTTAATTTTTTTTCTTAGAAACACTATATAATATAAGAAAGTAAGTATTAGATACAATAAGCACAAATAAAAATTTATACAAGTATAGAAAATGTATATTAATTGAAATTGTATAGGGTACAATAAACATACCTAAGTTGATGAGTGTTTTCAGAAGAAGAAACAACAATTTGTTTTCCCTTCTTTGATTTCCTGTTCACCATAACTTACAACCTAAAAAATGTGATCAACATAGAAGTATTAATTCAAAAACATCACAAGACCAAAGAAAAACAAGAAAATGTATGAAGTAATAGAGTCATCCTTCTAATAATGCATAATCTTCACACTGTGATTATAAATCGAAAGCATACTGTTATTCATAACAATGTTTACTTTTATTAAATATGAATATTACTCTATAACAGAACACAACTACCAAGTTCAACAAATATGATTAGGAAGATTGTAGTGTTCATATCTAGAAATATTATGATAATTAGATAGAGTTGAAGTTGATGAAGTACTAAATTATCAATTTTATGAACAACCACATAAGGAAATTTTCAAAGTAAACACACATTTACAGGAAACAGAACATAAACGCCATAAATCACATTGAAAGAACCAAATTATACTTTTCATTACACTAATATTTACATTTAGTAATACTCCCTCTGTCCCGTTCAAGTTGGCTACCTTTCCTTTTTGGGTGTCCCGTTCAACATGGCTGCTTTCCTTTTTTGGCAAAAATTAGGGCCACTAACCCATACACTTAAGCCCAATATCTGAGCCCACTTTATCACTAACCCTAATTCCTTTCAACTTTATTCTCTCACTCCGCCTCCTCACTCTCTACTTCTCTGACACTTCCGCCTCTCACCATCTCAATTTCCTCCCACTCTTTTACTCGTCTCTCTCCGTCGTGCCTCTTCTCTGGCTACCCTCCGACTAATCACCCTGTCTTCGCCGTGATGAACCCATTCTTTGAAGACCCCATTTGCCCTTGCTCTCGGTTTTGGGATGATTCTCAATTCACCGATACACCGAAACTGACTTCTACTCCGGCTGACTTTGGCCGAGATTTGAGCGTGAGAGTGGTTTGGGACACACCAGCCTCATATCCACCCTCATTGACTGCCACTCCGACTGATTTCGTGGTGGATCTTAGCGAAACAGTTGTTCCGGACACCCCACCCTCATCTCCACCCCCAACTCCGGTCGATTTTGTAGTGGATCTGAGCGGGACAGTGGTTCCCGACACTGAAGATCAACTCGAAGCTGGGAATGCTTGGATTGGCACAATGGAGATCGAAGATAGGTATAGAGTGAAGCGAGGACGTGTCTCGCTGCCGTCGATCATTCACCGCCCCTCTGCCACCATGATGAAGTGCAAACAGCGACGAAAAATAGTCGATCTGAGCCGGAGGTTGGTGGCAGATCCCTCATACGACGGCGCTGATGGTGGGATGATGGGAGTTTTCCTACCAAACTTGTTTAAGTGATTTTTATTTCATTTCTATTATCTTGGAATTTTTGTTTTTCATTTTACTGATCTCTTGTTATTTTTTTTTGCCCCTTCAACAAGGTCCAAATCCCCAGATACAGCTTAAAACTCCCTCTTGCCTAAATCTCCTAAAACCTGTACACAATTGTTCAGGGTGAGTTCGTTCTGTATTTGTGTGTAATTGTGTGTCTTCGTGATTAATACTGGTTGACTGCATGAAAGAGCACAGTTGGACAGAAATGGGTTAATTTTGGCTAAGAGATGATATGATAATGCTCACTGTGTGTTTAATTTTGGTGATGGATTTATGTGCAGCATCTATGATTCAATGATCGTATAAGATGTGAACAAAAACGGCTTCAAATAAGTTGCATATGCATATATTACTAGACATAATCACATTGTCACAGGGTTAGTTTACACCTAAGACATTATCAAAAACCACTTCAAATGTTTTCAAGGCATAATCCAAAAAACAAAATTCCCTATGCATTTCTCCAACTGATTTTCTCTCTAATCCGCATTCCGGTTCATTCCCAATCTGTCAATCAGTTCTTCAATTCCTTGAGATGCCCCTTGCTCTATGAGATGATCTATGCATTCTTGTACTAGAGCTTTTGGAGCTTCCATAGTTATTGGAAGCATGTTCTATCTAGTTGCAGCATCATTCTTTGTGTGAGGAATCTTGTATGCATTCTGCCCCTTCAACCTCATAACTTCAAGCATACAGCTTTGCAATGTTAAGAACACTTTATTGAGCTTGGTAACCTCCAGTTTCTGAAATGAATCTGTGACTGCAATGACTAGCTCTGAAGTGTTCAAACAAACTGATTGTTGTTGCAAGCTTTGTATTGCTCTGAACCACCCTAGATCATTTATATTCATGTCGGGGGAGTTGGGAGGTTGATTAACAATTCTAATGTCAAAACCATCTGTGCTGGCAGCAGCTCTAAAATCAGGATCTGAATCTTTTATATGAGGTCTTGCGTTGTCTTGTTGAATGTAGATGAGTTTGCTAGCACCTTCAGGCTATGTTTTTTTTATGGATGGTACTATCTATTGGACTTGATGTAGATGACTTAAATTCTCACAGTTATGTGAATTTAAATGCATGAAAACATAAAAGCTATGAACCTGGTTGATGAAATTATTTCTGATTACTGGCATGTTGATGCTTGGAATTGCCTTTTCCTCCATAGTACATGCATCTCTGTTCTTGGATTTTCTTTTGGCTGGTACCATTTCAGTGAATGCAAAGATATCAACCTTACCATAAAATAAAACAGTACCATCTGCATTGAATTGAGGTCTAGCTACTGCACTCATAAACATTACCTTGCCTATGTATTTTTTTGATTGACATGTTCTATGTGGCTCAGCCTCCCCAAGTGTTAAGTAGAATTTGCGATTGACTTTAGTGATGTAGAACCATTTCTTATCTATATGGACAGTGTTGTGCATGGTCTTGAACATCAACTTGTTAGTATTTCTATCCCTCTCTAGTGCATCAAGTGAAAACATAAACCTTTGCATCTTATTTGAAGCTGTAAGAGAGGGTTTGATAGCATTTGGGTGAGCTTTGATCTTGCCTTCGGATATCGATCTTCCAACTATGCTCTTTTTGCAATCAAGGCCGTCGGCCAGACTTCTAATTGTTGATCTTTGTGCTAGTGGAAGAGCTTTCATCCTCTCTACATCTAGCCTCCGTAATATTCTGATTGGTTTGCTCTTTCTGTTGCTGATGGAATTAATGCACTGCTTTGTCTCTTGTTGTTTTTTTGCATCAGCCCAGAAACGAGTGAGTGTTCTGAGACTTCAAATCTGGTGCAAGCTTCTTGCATTAACCCCCTTGGCAGCTTCCCATCTGTGCTGCCTTCAAGAAGAAACTGGATAATGGAGTTCCTTTTTTCAGTGCTAAAATCTTTCCCTCTCAGTTTTCTGTAGAAGTTGTTTGGATAAAATGAGTGGAAGGGTTTGGTAGTGATATGAGTATTAATAGGCAGGCTTGTGCATTTTTTGAATGCTGTATTTAGGCGCCAGATTTTTGTGCATGATTGTGTATCATTTAAGCGCCAGACATTTTCAGTTAGTGTATTTAGGCGCCAGATTTTTCAGTTTGTGTATATGCAGATTGTGATTTGGTGTATATGAATATTTTATTGAAATGATTTGGTGTATATGAATATTTTATTGAAATAGTACATCATGAATATTTATCTACTTTATGGAATAGTAACTATCCACTCAAAACACCTTTATCATTACCAATTAAATACTCTTTACAAAATACACTAAATACAACCTTTATCATCTAATCCTCTTCTTCTTAATCTTCGTGCCGAAAAGAAATTAGCCAACTTGAATGGGACGGAGGGAGTATAAGTTATCCTTTTACTATTTATGCATACAATCCAAATAATTTTAAAGAAATCAACAAAAATCTTATACAATTGCACCCAAGTCCATCTCTAGTAAGAAATACAGTTTTCAGAACTACAAAAGCAAAAAGAACAAATGACAAAGTATAAAATAAACACACAAAAATAGGGAAAATGCAGAAGTCTTGTAGATCGGAAAATTGAGAATCAGAAACTTGTAAATTGGAGGACAATCGATGGAAAATAACGAAGACCTTCACGTTAAGAATTGGGGTTTGAACAAACCTTGACACAATGGCGAAATCGAACAACGACAAACAAAACATACCACAGATGATGATTGCAAACGGCGAATCAACGGCAAATCGGCGGCAAATCGACGGAAAATAGGACAGAAATAAGAGGAGAAGGAGAAAGTCCGGAGGAAACGAGAGAGGAAGCGGAGGAAAGAAGAGAGCAACCGAAGAGATTTTGGGGAAAAAAAAAAAAATCTATAATATATTTTCTGGAGGCGGGTCGGATCCGAATCGGGTCACCGGATCAGAACCGATTGCATACAATGCAACCAATTGCAGGGAAGTTTTTGTGTAGGGTTTATCTATAAAAAAAAAAATTGTACGTTTGAGTACAAATTCTATATGATTTAATTTTTCCAATTTTTGAGTTTCAAAAATGTAAAAATAAAAAATTCCAATCTTTCTTCAGGGTCGGCCATAGGCATAGGCCAGGAGTGTGACCGCCTAGGGCATCAAGGCCGGAAGGGGCACAATTTTCTCATTTTAATGTTATATAATATATTTAATTTACAGTCGATATAGTTATATTCCTTTTATTTTGGGGCCTTTTTGACCCAATAAATATTTTAATCTAAATTAATAGCTATGTATTCATTGACACTTTGTGTTGCCCCTCTTTCTCTCTCTCTCCTCCATCTCCCTCTCTCTTTGGGCACTGTAAAGTGCATTTATTATGTACAAAGTGAATAAATTTTTTACACCCTAAAAATATCATCTTATGCCAATATTGTTAAACAAAATAAAATTCAATATAATCTTAAAAGGACTATTTTTTCTTTTCACCTAGAGCACCCAAAATGTCGGGTCGGCCCTGTCTTTCTTACTCGTCGATGGTGGTGTGTATTGCCCCAGTGAATTAATTAGCAAAATCAATTTTTGAATTCAAATATTGTCGCCCCAACCAATTTTGTTTGTGGTGTTTTCTTTTTTTTCAGTGCATAAAAGAACATTTTTTTATGATGAGGTGTAAAATGTAAACAATAATTTTCAATTCAAAACTACTAATCCCTCCGTATCTTTCATTAAGCTCATTTTGAATTATCTGAATATATCATTTCATTAAGTTTATTTCCTAAAATAGAAATACACTATACGATAAATATCCTATTATAATTTATAAATTATTATATATGTCACTAAAAGCTATTAACTTCATTCTTTCGTGTACTTGATGTAACAAAAATACTCCTAAAAAATTATTTTATTTTTTCAATTTTATTACAAACAATTCATTTTCTTAACATGTGTGTCCTACCAAATGGTACTAATGAAAACATACGGAGAGGGACCCCACCAATATGCCACAGGTGCTTTATGTTTCTGTTTAATGATTGTTTTTATATATGTCGATCGACAGTCATACCACGTTCTCAAACACACCAAAAATTCACTCTGTATACTCACATGATTTTATTTCAAGATTGTTCCGGAGAAATGCATAATATTTTTGAGGAATGAAAACTAAAGTGAATCGCAATTATTTGAATACGACCGGTCGCATATGCGACCGCTCTTACGTGCGTGGCGCATACACAACACTCGTCTATAATCAGCCGTTCGATCAAGCGTGTGAGATACACGCGCTTTTTGAGCGCGTTCATACGTGCGTGATTATTTTTTAACAGAACATATTATTTTTTTAATCCGTCCGACTTATTGGGACACTTTTTGAAATGTCCTAATAAGTGTTTTCCAGTATATTTTTTTGTGTCACAATATCTAATTATTTTTTAATTAGTTTATCCAGTTTTTCTTTTAATTTCTTTTTTTGAATTTCCAGATTTTTTTTCTTGTATATTTTTTTATTTGCCTCTTCGTTTTTCTTTTGCTACTTCTTCTTTGGTCAAGATTCGAGCGAGGGTAGACGAAGGCCTCGGAGCAAACCGAATAAATTCAAATTGTTGGCTGACGATTATCGTTCGGAGCCGAAGGCAGAGCCGGGAAATAAAAACTGAAATTAAAAAAAAATTTAATTTTGACTGGGTGAACCCGGATCCGGTTGCTGCCTTGGGGACAGGTTGCAGAGGAGTGTGTCTCTGAGTGAATAGGAGTAATAATTAGCTGGTAATGGGACTTAAAGAATTTATTGTGGCAAAATTGTACAGAAAAATATAGTGGGGACTTGAATGAGTTTTTAAATCCGCGGTAGACGTGAATTAAATAAGTATTCAAATGTCAAGTAAAAACAAAACAAGTATCCAAATGTGTGTGCATGTTTTTTCCCCCTTTTTTACAACTTTTTATAATTGTTAAGAGAAATGTTAACTAGAAATAATTTTCATAGAAGGGAGATAAATCAGGTTGTAGCCAATCAAATATGGTAGCTAAAATAGTTCTCTACATTTTTAGTAATAAGCTGACCCCCAACAAAGTAATTATAAATTAAATCTTTTTCTGTCTTATGGGGTTCGAGTCTATCATGATATGGTTTTTACATTTATTTGCTAATTTATATAAAAAAAAATGTAACTTTGTACCAAGTTAACTGTGTAGTTAATAGACTATCCTCCACTAATTACAAACATTAATAATCAAATTTAGAAGCTTCGAAGGGTAGAACAGGCAAGTCAAATTAAAAATCGCACATACAGTATATGCCAAATTGAACAATAACTATGAACTGGTGTTGTTTTCTTTTAGAAGAAAAAATGGATTATTTGCATGATGATGCATCCCACCTACAGAATCCTTGATGAGCAAAGATGGTAATTGACTACAAATGTGGGGCAAAAGGGATTTTGTTTTTGGATAAAGATGAGAGTTCAAACTGTTCAAAAGGGATTCATTCTGTCAAGAAGCTCCAAAGCAAGCATCACTTTGCCCTTCAACTTGAGAAGAGCTTCGACTAAACTGTTACTGAGTCGTTGAGGCCTTAGTTTGTGGAGAAAGACATCAACTGCTTTATTGAAGACTCTTTCAAAGCAGAGTGTACGAATCAACTGCACACAACAAGGGGCAGAAAGAAACGGGCACGTTGAACTCCTCAAAAACGTACAACGCCTTCACAGCCTCCTCAGCTAGTGTACACACTACAGTTTTCAGCCAAATGTTTTTACAATGCTGAATAAAAATCTGCCAACTTGATGTCCACCTCAAGTAAGCTGCTTCTCACAGCATTCTCTAATTCACCAGTTTTAAACTATTCTTCGACAATTTTACTACTTCATCTTCCACACCAACTCGATTCTTCAACCAGAACTAATGGCAAGACCAACTTATGAATGATTTTACATGGATGAGCTAGTCATAAAGGTAACATCATCTGTAAAGAGATCAAATTCAGACATTTTAAGCAAACTTTAACTAAGAAACATGGTAAGGATCTGATTTCTTGAAACTCAACATAGTAAACATTATGAGGGTGTTTGGCTGAGCTTAAAAGCTCCTTAAAACAGCTTGTAAGCTCCTAAATTCTTAATAATGAACAACTTATAAGCTGTTTTAATGAGCTTAAAAGCTCAGCCAAACATCCCCTATGTCTCAATCACATAAAGGTTCTTTAACCAAAAGATTCATCTTTGCCTGCAAAAATTCAACCACATCTTCTCTCTCTTCCTTCAGAAGCAACTTCCTCAGCTTCCCAAAAGTGTGCCTTCCCGGGCGAATTCCTCGTTCCATCATCTCTTCCATTAAAACACAAGCCTTAGAGGCGTCCCCCTTTTCACATAATCCGTTGATCAGTGCAGAAAATGTGTGCATGCTCGGAGCAAACTGCTTCCTCTCCATATACTTCCACACCTTATGAGCCATCTCTAGCTCATCTTTCTCACAAAACATCTTGATCATCATCGTATACGTGTCTGCATCAGGCTCACAAACTTTGGACAGCCTCCGAAAAACCTTAAACGCCTCATCAGTCTCCCCACGATTAATCAAAGCATTTATAAGAATGTTGCAAGTTCTTGAATTGGGATTCACCCCTTTCTTATCCATCTCATCCACAACTTTGTAGGCATTTTCAAACTTGTTAACTTTGCAGAAAGCACTGATCAAGGAATTATACGCTGCCACATCAAGTTTCACTCCGTTTCTCTCCATTTGAAGAAATGCATCAATTGCATCCTCAATTCTATTCTCAATCCCATATGTATGAATAAGAACACTATAAATAAAGGATGTTGGTTGACAACCACTAAACTCCATCTCCTTAATAACTTCAACCGCTTCATCTGTTCGGCCCGCCTTGCAGAGAACATCGACCATGATCCCATACGTGACAATATCAGGCTTGCAGCCCGAATCAACCATTTCATTAAAGATCTCCCTAGCTCTAGGTAAATTTGGATCTCTTCCCCATCCTTCAATCAAAATGCTGTAACTTTTTGGATCAGGACTGAACTGATTCTTCATTGCATCAAAAATCTCCTGAGCTTTTCTAACATTCTTCGACTTGCACAAAGCGCTCAGCAAACCATTAAACGCAGCAAGATTAGGAGGAACATCGTACTTGCTCATTATGTTAAACGTGTAAACCGCCTCTTCCACCTTCTGCGCCCGTGCATACTTTCTCATGATAATGCAGAACGTCTCAATATTGAGCATTCCTTTGCTCCTCATGCTGTTCACAAGATCCCACATTATCTCATACTGCCTTATCTTCGCCATGGACTCGATCATAATGTGGTATGCTCGAACACTATGCTCGTAGTGTCGTTGCTTCCCACTCCACTCAAAGAATCTGTGAGCTAGCATGCCAGCATTTTCGAACCTCTCAAGGACTTGTTCGACTACCTCTTCAGAAACACGAATGCCGCTCTGATCAAGGACCGTGTCTAGGCCTAGTTTGGGGCAGGACATCAAAATCTTGCAGACCCTTTTCGTTGTATCGGATGAATCTTGCACTGCTTCTCCTGAACTATACAGCCTTCCAAACACCAAGAATCTGAAAACTGAACTATTGCAGCAACGATTTCTCAAGATCATGATGCCTGATTAAGAAGAAACTTGAGAAATTTACCACCTGGAGGAAAATGTAGACCATATAATCACATTATTATTACAAACTATCAATCAGGCATTTCATCGAACATATGGTGGGTGGAGATATATACAAGTACCTAAAACTTAAATCGGAGTGGGAAACTCCGGCAAGCACGACTGGGGCAGCGGAGAGTCGGAAACCGTGAGGCTGGATCGCTGGTGTCTAGGTTGGAGGTGATGTGTTGATGTACCGTTCTCACCTCTCTCTCTCTCTCTCTTGTCAGTAGATTAGAATAAAAAGTATACTAGGATTTAGGAGGAATAACTAGTTAAGTAGGAGTATTATTGAATTTTATATTATTATAATTTATATGTACTATAAATTTTACAAATAATTATATAGTATCTTATTTGTAAGTTGTGATATTGTTAGCATTAATTACACCAAATTTTGGAAAAAAAATTATTTCATGTGTCTAAATTTATAATTAAACACTACAAAATATATATTAAAAAACCCGTTGAGAAATGGACGGAAAAATATTGTACGGTATACTCCATATGATTAATTTTAAAATGTGGTGAATTTAAAACTTACATTAAAGCAAGTATATTTATTAAAAAAATAAATCATAATAATTTATATTCCCATTTAAAATGTATTTGCTCGTATATGTTTGAAATTATGTCTAAAAGTGTCGAATTGTCGTTCTCGTCTCAAATTCATATAATAATACATGTTAATTATTCAATCTATTTAAATTTATAAATATGAATTGTTATGATATTTAACTATCCATCTTAATAATAACTTTAATATTCCAAAATAAATATAAGAGTCAACTTTTAAAATGACCATTATGGGCATTAAAATCAAAATTTTGGCTCCTCTTCAAAAATACAAATTTCGATATTATTTTGAATTGGAGACAAAAATATCTTTAATAAACAGCGCGCGGGTCGGTTCTCGAGTCGGGGGCGAAACGGGTCGGGTCGGGTTGCAGGCAGATATCAGGGTTGGTACATTTGGTACGAATTTAGTCTTATTAGTTCCAAATGTGCAAAATTCAGTTCAAATTTTTGTGGTACATTTGGCACAATATTAGTGTTATTAGTGTCAATTGTTCCAAGTTTGGTACAATTTGGGCGAACGGTCTAAGTAGTGCCACTTATGCCAAATTATGGTCGTGTTACAGTTGGTACGAATGGAGTCCATTTGTATCAAAAGTATCAAGTCGGGAACAACAAGCTCGAACACATACATCGAAAAAAACTCCGGTAGAGCCCAAGCATCACCACCACCACCACCACCACCAACAAAGTCGCAATACCAAGGCGACCTCAATGATGGTGTCGGAAATTAAAAAACAACCGACTAAGACGCCGGAAAACGTAAATAACATTCCGGCGACGAAAAAACCATGAGAATTAAATCATGGTCCCATTTTTCCCAAAATTCGAGCGATTTGGACGAATTTTATGATAGAATTGATCGAAATTAACTTTCTAAGGTGATAAACGGAATAGAAAAATGATTAAATCACTAGAAAATGGAGCAACCGTTTGATGGAAAATTTTCTAGTGCAACTTGGTACAAATGACTCAATTTGTACTAAATGTACCAACAGTACCATAATTCTGATACCCACCCGCGACCCGCGCTTGACTTGTGCACCCTCCTCATGAAGAATAAATCTGTCCCAAAGTGCAAATGTTGGTCAAAATTTGAATTTTAATCTCCATTATGGCTATATGGATATATATTCACTAAATATAATTATCCCATTTCTTCCGTTCTATTTAGTTTGTTTGTTGGTTTCGAACAAAATTGATATTTCTACCTATCGGACTCAGTTTGAAATGATAATGGGTCGAGTAGCTACCTGTTAAATATTTCTCAATCTTTATTTATTCATATTCATCTCTAGTCAAAATAAAAAATAGACTTTACTATCTATACACGTTGCAAACTTGTTGAGTCATATCTGCAAATTCCCAGTTAGTTAGCCGCCTAATCAGGTTTTAAAAAATGGGCTTTTTTTAATTGCCTCATCAGGTTAAACATTGCTCGTCTGGAAGCAATTCAGATTTTCTTAGCCTACGCTGCTTACCACAAGTTCAAGGTATATCAAATGGACGTGAAGAGCGCATTTCTCAATGGTGATATCAAAGAAGATGTTTATGTGGAACAACCTCCCGGTTTTCAAACTAGTGACGGTAGAGTCTACAAGATGAAGAAAGCCATATACGGACTGAAACAGGCTCCGCATGCATGTTATGACACCTTATGTGGCTTTCTACTCGAGTCTGGATTTCTCCGAGGCTCAGTCGACAAAACACTCTTTACCATCAAAGTGGGAGAAGACATCCTGGTTGTACAAATATACGTTGGATCGAAATTCGAAGCTCTGTGTGAAAATTTCTCTTAACTCATGAAGGAGAAATTCGAGATGTCTATGATGGGAGAGATGAACTATTTTCTTGGACTGCAAGTCAAGCAGTCGCCAGAAGGAATCTTCATCAATCAGTTCAAGTACACAATGGAGCTAATCTCTAAGTTTGGACTGAACTCAAGCTAAACAACAAAGATCCCAATGAACACCAATAGGAAGATCGACCCCGGCCAGGAAGAGAAACTTGTCGATGCAAAGAAGTACAGAGTGATCATCGGCTCGCTGCTATATCTGACTACTAGTCAACCAGACATATCCTACGCAGTTGGAGTATGTGCAAGATTTCAAGTTGAGCCTAGGGAAGCTCACTTGCAGCAGCAAAGAATATCATCAAGTACCTCAAATGGACAGTTCATATGGGACTGTGGTACCCAACTGATGATAACATTGAACCAACGGGCTACTCAGATGCAGACCTATCTGGAGATCGAGTTGATAGGAAATCAACCTTAGGATATTGTCAGTTCATGGAAAGTAAATTTGTCTCCTGATCTACGAAGAAACAAGTGTGTATCGCCACTTCCATAACTGAATCGGAGTACATGGCTGCCGGAAGCTGCTACATGCAAGTTTTCTGGCTGAAGCAACAACTGAGAGATTATAAAGTAGAGACAGGGCAAGCACCCATCTTCTGTGACAGCTCAAGTGCTATAGCCATCACGGTGAATCCAATTCATCATTCCAGAACTAAACACATCGACATCAGACATCACTTCATCCGTGATCATATAGAGAAGAAGAACGTCATTGTTGAGAAAATTCACACTGACATTTAGAGAGCTGATATTTTCACAAAGCCTTTGGTGAAAGCTCGATTCAAGATGTTGTGTCAACTCCTTGAATTGCTCAACCCACCCGAAGAAAAAGCCATAAAGATGGAGATCACAAATAGAGGGGGAATCTCAACTTGAGGGGGAACTGAGCAAGTTCGCTACCCCATTCAGTCCAACTAAACAACGGAGTCAAACCTCGACTGAAGTGACGACTTGAGTTAGTCGAGTATATGCTAATCTAAGAAGACAGTCGAGATCCATGCCGACTGAGCGGTACTCTATGTTAACTTGTTCCTTATTTTTAAGGTGAGTGTTTTGAAATAAATTAAAACATCTGTTTACAACTTATTCAAAATGAATTAGCCCAACGGTCAAATTCATTGAAAAACTAGTTTAAATCTATAGACCATACTTTTAGATCGCGATTGGACTGACATAAAAATACCTACTCTCCTCATGCGCGTGAGTGTCACTCACCTCCCTTGACACATTCCATCACCGTCATTCTTAGAAGCAGCTTTTTCTTAAACGGCGCATTGAAGACTGTCGTTTATATCGAAGAAAACTGCACGATTTAATTTGATCCGTTGATAAGGATCTCATCCCTCCTATAAATAGGAGGCCTTGCAATTTGTTTTGCATATCATTCCAGATTTCAAATATCTCACCAACTCCAACATTTTCTACCTTATCTCATGAAATATTTGCTTTGTGGTTTTCTCTTTTCAAATAATCCTACCCAGATCAAGAATATGTCTTCCCACTTTGCAAAGCAGTCCTCTTTTCTCGCCAACCCTGAACAGTGCAGTAATTGATTCAGCAAGAACGCTATATTCATGGCTACATGAGACACAAACGCTTCAAAGGACAACTGATGATGTGGGTGATTCGTGGTGTCAACCAGCTAAAGCAGATCCCTGAGGTGTTCCTCCAATTGTACATCAGGTTGAAGATCTACAATCTCACGTCACGTGAACAGGTTAATATTAACTTGTACATTAGAAGTCGCGCTCAGACCTAGGCATTCCTTCCTGAGACTGCTTCGTGCAAGGCCATTCCTTGTTTACAAGCTCTTCTCAGTCGAGTATTTTTCCACCAGAGTTACCTTATCTATAGCAGCTACAGAACATTGAGTCAGCAGATGGTGAAGAAGACATAAATTTCCGCTTTCTAGTGAATCTATCATGGAATGCCTCCTGCATAATCTTGTACTTCATCTTCTTTTTATTGATGCCAAAAAGGGGGAAAAAGTGCAGGCATCACCTTCAGAAGGTTGATATGCAAGATCAAAGAGAAAATAGGATGAGAAGGAGAAGGCTAACGTAAACTCAGTTGCCTTCTTTTGTTTGAGGTAGGTATTCAATTGAGCTGAGAATGAATACCTTCAACTGACGTCGGCCGCCAGCTCTGCTGACGAAGAAAATCAAGACAAGAGAGATGACCTCAGCCCCAACCTTGCTGAAGACGAAGACCTTCTTTAAAGAAGAAGAAGGAATCGAAGACGAAGACCCTAGAGTAGGTTAGAATATTAGGACTGTAGTTAGAAAGAACTCAGTTGTAACTGTAATCACTCCCTAATTTGTTATCTATAATAACAAGTTGCTAGTTATTAAAGGTCTTCAGTTATTAACATCACTTCATGACAACTATCTTGTTGTTCAAGTTTGAGGTTAATTTTTATATTTTATCTTGTGTTAACCCCTTTCCTTTTATAGATTAGAATTGAGTTTATCTTTTAGTCTTTTTTATATCAGTTGTATAGTATCAGTTAGGAAAGTAAGGTGGTGTCAGTTAAGAGTTTTAGCATCATCAAAATTAATGAGAAAATTAGTAAAGGTTCTCATTTATCCCAAAATCCAACTGATCCCAATTTAGTAGATGAAAGCCATCAGTCTGAACTTCGCTAGAGCTTACTGTTTGAGCGTAGGGATTTTTATCTTTACAAGATTCAAGCAGAAGAAGATAGTCGGACTGAAGAAGGCAGTTCGTGAATAACTCAGTTGAACCACAAGCTCAGCTGGAAGCTCACTGTTTGAGCATAGGGATTTTTATCTTTACAGAATTCAAGCAGAAGAAGAAAGCCGAAATAAAGAAGGCAGTTCCTGAAGAACTCAGTTGAACCACAAGCTTAGCTGGACTACGAACTCAGTTGGACAGTAACTTAATTGACTCCTCAATTGACTCATGCAGCTCAAGCGTGAAGAGAAGTTTGTAGAAGTCAGACGTCATAAAGCTGAGAAGAGAAGACTTTGAAGATATTGAAGGCAGAAGAGTTGAAGTCCAGATTCAAATCTACTCAGAAGCACAAATCAGTTGGAGAATTTACTATAAATGGACCGAAAACAGAAACGCGGAAAAAGCAAAGGTCGCAGTTTCCATTTTAGGAAAGTTTCCAGTAAAGCAGATGGAGTGTCATGCTTTTGGTAGAGATCAAACGGCTCTTTTCAACGGCTAATTAGATCTCCCACTATAAATAGAGGTCTCCACATCAGTGAGAGAGAGAGAGAGAAAAGAGAGCAAGACGCTAATAGAATCGCGCAAGGTGAAGAAAAGAAAAGGCAGCAGACCACCACTCTCTCCAGCAAGAACAACTCAGTCGAAGAACAAGTAGAAGTCGAGTGTCCACACACCACCTCCTATTCTTTCATCTAGCCTCTCAAAAAGCCCCTTCTTTGATCTAGTCTAGAATATAGGTTCTTACTTATTTTTTTTCTGAGCAGACTCTATCCCAAAAGATCGAGTCTCTAAGCCTTAGAACGAAGCCTCCACTCTATTCTGTGCAGAAGGCTTCATAGTTGGAAAAATCTCCAACCCTCAAACCTCAAGTCTGTCTTTGAACCCGCAATAAAAAACACTAGGTCCCTTAGAACCCGCAATCTAAGACTTGGTCCCTTTGAAACCGTAATCACAGACTAGGTCCCTTAGAACCTACAATCTAAGACTAGGTCCCATAGAACCCGTAATCTAAACCCAGACTGTACACTTGCCCGCAAAAGTATTGTAAAGTTTTTGTCGAACCCGTAATTGAATTGGTTAGGTTGCTTGGTACCCGCAAATCAAGTGGAACGTTGATAAGCACGCGTAAGCTTATCTAGTCGATTACTTCCCCGAAAAGGAAGTCGTGGATATAGGAGGTCAATCTCTGAACAACGTTAAAATGTTTTGTCATTTACCTTTCTCTTTTTATATTCAGTATTTTAGTTTCAGATACCTAACCAACTGACTCTGCATACAAACTGCATAGAAACTGCACATTCACAAACTGCACTAAGTTTTGGAAACTCGACCTTCCCCGTTTTTCTAAAGGTTTTAGTTTAATTAACGAGCTTTAATTTTCACCAACTTCCGCATAGCTTAAATATTTGAAACCTCAGTTAGAGTACATAACTAACCCTCAGCCAAAGAAGTCAGTTGTGCACCCAACTGTGTGATCAGCTCTAATCTTCTCACTTGTTGAACAAATTAACCTGAGTAGTTAACTCAGTGAAAAAATTTTGAAAGCAAAAATCGCTATTGGTGTATCCCCCCACCCATACACCAAATACTCGTTACTGGGACCATCATTGTATTTCTTACCTTGCTTATTTTGGAAAAAATAATTATTATTTACCCAAAAAATATTTTTAATGTGGATAGTGTATTTTGACACACCGTGGCCAACCACACTAGCAAAAAAAAAATATTATAGATTTTGAAAAAAGAAAATATGCTTTAATTGGGGAATTTAAACTCTAAGGGAGAAGATGATTATTTCTATTTTTATAGTTACCTTTCCTTTTTTTATGTATGAAACATAAAATTATTTTTCATTGAGTCTCAAAAAAGATTTTTTTAAGTATATTTATATACATAAAATATAAAATTATTTTCCGTTGAAAGGTGCTCCCTCCTTGGTTCTATGTTCTGATTTTTCTTTATTCTAATATTTTTTATATTACTAATTCATAATAATACACATATATTACTTCATGTATATCTGTTATTACTATATTTATCTCTATTCTTTACACTTTTTTAAAGCTTTGGGTATTATTAATTCATAATATTAATATTATATACTACCTCAATTCTTAATGGATATATATATATATATATATATATATATATATATATATATGTATGGGGTTAAATTGTATATAAATTCTCCATCTTTTACCAATTTCTCATTTATATCCCCACCTTAGAACTGCTTACATGGCAAAGCCCAACAGAAAAACAAACGACGTAATTTTAAAAACACAAAACGTCGTCATTTTCTCATACACAAATACTTATATTTATATTTATTTATGCGTATTAAGGCACCGATTGTAGAATAATTTATTCTTTTTTAAAACTACGTCGTTTGTTTTTTCGTCGTGCTTTGCCATGTAAGCATTTTCGGATTCCATATCAGCGCTAATTTGGGGGAAGAATGATCGAAGGCATCGAATTGCGAAAATTTAACAGGTGGGGAATTTTTATCTAATTTAAAAAGATGGGTATATAAACGAGAAATTGATAAAAGGTGGAAATTTTATATGCAATTTAGCCTATATATATTCTCAATTTCTAAATACAAATTACATAACCCATTTTTATTATTAATTATATGTTTAATAATCATGAAAAGTAAAATTATTTTTTAAATTAGGTACAAGTAACTGTAATAATTTAATTTAAATCAACTAAACAAGCAAATTAGAATTTAAGAGATCAATAGAAATTTTGTAATCGAAAATCTCTATGAAAATTAAATATATATTTAATCAATATATATCTCTTTATCTTTCATTCATATTTTTCTAAAATATTCTATTAGTGTTTGCCAGAAAATACTACTCATATCACATTGAATCTAATGTATGAATAGATAGCTAAAAAAACATCTTGAAAATGTAAATAGATCTTTCTCGACCTTTGGCTAAGATTAGAGATATCAATTTACTATAAACCAATGAGACGATTCAAACTAACAAGACGATTCAAATAGACATAAAAAAAATATTTTTTTCTAATATAACTTTGTAGTGTTCAAATTTTTATCGAATACTATTACCCAATAGGTTTGCGACGATATATGCAATAAAGTCACAATTTTAATCGAGATGTAGAAAAATTGTAAACAAATTTTGAAAAATACACAATGAAATTACAAATATATCTTTATCGGCCTTTGGCTAAGATTGAGATATTAATTTAACACAAACTAATGAGACGATAAACGAGATAGCTAAATAAGAAGAAAAATATTGAAAATGCAAATATATATTTCGCGGCCTTTGGCTAAGACTAGAGATATCAATTTATCATTAACCAACAATACGATTTAAACCAATAACATGGTTCAAATAGACATAAAAAAATAATTTTTACTAATTTTAATTAATAGTAACTTTGTAGTATTTAAATATTTATTGAGTACTATTACTCAACAGGTTTGCGATGAGTATATAGAATAAAATCACAATTCTAATCGAGATGTAGAAAAAATTCTAAACAAATTTAGATTTAAAAAATATATAATGAAAATGCAAATAGACCTTTCTCGATCTTTGGCTAAGATTAGAGACATCAACATACCATAAACCGACGAGACGATTCAAACCAATGAGACGATTCAATTAGACATAAAAAGAAGATTTTTTTACTAATTTAAGTTAATAGTATTAACTTCGCAGTGTTAATATTTTTATCGAGTACTATTATCCAACAGGTTTGCGACGGTATATGCAATAAAGTCACAATTTTAATCTAGATGTAGAAAACTTCTAAACAAATTTTGAAAAATACATAATGAAAATGTAAATATATCTTTTTCGACCTTTGACTAAGATTAGAGATATCAATTTATCATAAACCAACGAGATGATTCAAACCAAATAAATAATTCAAATAGACATAAAAAGAAGAGTTTTTACTAATTTTAGTTAATATTAACTTAGTAGTGTTCATATTTTAATCGAGTACTATTACTCAATAGGTTTACGACGAGTCTATACAATAAAGTCACTATTTAATCGAGATGTAGAAACATTCTAAATAAATTTAAATTTAAAAAATACATAACGAATGAGTATTTGGTTTATTGTCATTCATAATCATAGGTTTGAATACGTGAAATATAATTAATTTACTAAATTTGATAACACAGACAACATAACAACTTCTACATAAGATATACAACTATTTTCAAATATGATTCTGTCTTTGGAGAAAAATTCTAGAGAGAGAATGAGGGGGAGCATTTAGAGAGAAAGACAATTTCTTTTCAAAATTATAATGATATAATTTGTTATTTGATTGTTTTATCATTGAGAATATCATGTGATATAGCTAATATGAGCATTGAAATATAAATTATAGCCCACCCTCTTCATAAATATAAATTATGGCCATTTTTTTGAACTTAGGACCTAAATACCCTTTTCCCTCTTCTATTTGTG
Source organism: Schizonepeta tenuifolia (assembly GCA_029490685.1). Taxonomy (NCBI): domain Eukaryota; kingdom Viridiplantae; phylum Streptophyta; class Magnoliopsida; order Lamiales; family Lamiaceae; genus Schizonepeta; species Schizonepeta tenuifolia. Next base: position 25,829,098 of record CM055957.1, read on the forward strand.
ATCCATCACTTCTTGACCTATTTTATTGACACTTAATTCCCTTTTCAAATTTTTTCTTTTTTTTTTGTTTTTTTTTTAATTTTCCAGTTTTTTTCTTTTTTCTTTTTTTTTCTTATTTTCCAGATTTCTTTTTCTTTTTTTTCATTTTTTTTCGTATTTTTCAGATTTCTTTTTCTTTTTTTTTTTCTGTTTTATTTTTTATTTTTTAGATTTCTTTTTTATCTTATTTTTCAGATTTTTTTTATTTTTCTGTTTTTTTTTTCAGATTTTTTTTCCTTAATTTCTGTTTTTTTTATTTTTCAGATTTTTTTTAATTTCCAATTTTTTGTTTGCCTCTTCGTTTTTTTGTTTGCCGCTTCTTCTTCGGTCAAGATTCGAGCGAGAGGAGCCGAAGGCCCCGGAGCGAGCCGAAGAAATCTAAATTGTTGCCCGACGATTATCTTTATATTAGTAATTGGAGCGAAAGCGGAGCCGTACAATCGGAGCCGAAGGCGGAGCCGCAAAATCGGCGCAATATAACATGGAATAATTGGAATGTTTGTTCCAAGAGTACCATGTCATAACTTGGAACATTTGGAACTAATTCGACAATTCGTCCCAATTGTAACAAATCTAGAACAATTGGCACTAATAAGACTAAATTTGTACCAGAAGTACTAGAACAGTTGGTACTAATATGACTAAATTTGTATCAGAAGTACCAACTGCCTCATACCCGGCCCGACCCAGCCCGTGCCTGCCCGCGTCCGACCCGACCCGTTCCGCGTTTCATTAAGGGTATTTTCGACCCAAATTAAAAAAAATGGCCAAAATTTATATTTTTGAAGGAGGTGGGCCAAAATTTATAGTTTAATGGTCATTATGACTATTTCAAAATATGTCTCTTTATCGTTTGCAAGATATTTGTATTTTTTTTTCTTGCTCACTTTGATGAGAAAAATAAATATTATTTACAAAAAAAACTATTTTTAAAGTATATTTATATAAATGAAAATATAAAATTATTTTCCGTCGAATTTCGACGGGTTACGTAATAGTTAAACTTATAATCAAGCATGATTGAACTCGTTTCTCTAAAAAAAAAGGGCATAATGGAACTGCACAAAATTTGAATCTATGATTTTTTTTTATATTTATTAATCCAAAAATTATAAATATGTAGAAGAGTATTATACAAATCAAATAAGCACACATTTAAGAATTTCAAGCCAATCATCACATCAATTTAGAATTGAGTTCTAGAATCAACTTATTTTTCTGCTCTCGAAGTTGATTTTCACATACAACATGCACAATTATATGATTCTCAAGAATCCCACTCATGTTTTTGATTGTCCCGATAATGAGTAACTAGTGTATGAAGGGAGAAATACACTAGTAGCAATTGTCGTTTTGCTTAACGTCTTTTCACTGAGGTATACTGCTGAGGTCAGTTCACTTGACAACTAGAAAAATCAGTTGGAGTGGCTCTACAACTGAGTTGCTGATCACACAGTTGGCAGCTCAGCTAGCTCCTATGCCTGAAGGTCAACTGAATACACCAACTGAGGTTTTAATCAGTTTTGCGTTGCAGAAGATGGTGTAAATTAAAATCGTTACAAAAACTGTAGCCTTTGTGAAAATGGGAAGATCAAGTTTCGAAATTAGTGCAGTTTAATAAAGATGCAATATGTATGCATATGCTGCGTCAGTTGGTTAGGTAAACTGACTTTAAAATACTGAATGTAAAATGCAGAAAGTAAAGTACACGTTATTTTAACGTGGTTCAGAGATCAACCTCCTACGTCCACGACTTTCTTTTTAGGGAAGTAATTCACTAGATAAGCTTAAGCACGCTTACCAAACGCCTCACTTGGATTACGAGTTCCAAGCAAACATAATCAGTTCGATTACGGGTTCGAATAAAACCTTACAATACTTTTCCGGACAAGTACACAGCCTGATCTTAGATTCCGAGTTCTAAGGGATATGTTCTTGGATTCCGGATTTCAAGGGACCTGGTATTAGATTACGGGTTCCAAGGGACCTGATGTTGGAGTTTGGAGATTTCCAATAGGGAAGCCTTCAACACTTAGGGAAGTGGAGGCTTCAACCTAAGACAACAAACTCGATCTCTTGAGAGAGAGTCTATTGGGACACAAATCACACAAGAACCTAATATCTAGACTCAATCAAAGAAGGGACTTTTTGAAAGTCTAGAGGGAAGAACATGAAGAGGAGTGAACACTTTACTGCAACTGGTCTTCGCCGGATGTCTTCTTGCTGAGGACAGAGGTGGTCGGCTGCTGCTGCAACTTCACCTTTTTCTTTTCTCCTAACTCTTCTATTGTGATGATTTGCGTCCCTGAGCTTGGATGTGGAGGCCTCTATTTATAGAGGAAGGTCAAACTAGCCGTTGGAAAGAGCCGTTGGACCTCTGCCAAAGTATGTCACTCCACTTGCTTTACTGGAAACTTTTCTAAAATGGTAATTGCGACCTTTGCTTTTTGCACGTCACTGTTGTCGACTCATTTGGTAAGTTTTCTAACTGACTTGTGCTTCCGAGTAGATTCAAATCTGGAATACACCTCCTTCATCTTCAGCGTCTTTAAAGTCTTCTCTTCTTAGCTTCTCGACGTCTGACTTCGACACAACTTCTCTTCACACTTGAATTGTGTGCCTTCAGCTGCGTGGGCCAGTTGACTCCTCAACTGAGCTATTGTCTAACTGAGTCCGTGCTTCAGTTGAGGTTGATGTCTCAACTGAACTTGAGTCTCAACTGAGTTTGGACCTCAGCTGAGTTCTTCACGAACTTCCTTTTTCAGTCCGACTGACTTCTTCTGCTTGAACTCTGTAAAGATAAAATCTCTAGGCTTAAACAGTGAGCTCCAGTTAAGATCAGACTAACGCATTCACCTACTTGGTTGAAGTCAGTTGAGATTTTGATATCTTTCAAAACCTTTACTAATTTTCCCAACAGCTTTTAATTAATTGTTGGTACATCAATATCTACTGGAGGAGCAGCAACAAAGGCAATAAATAATACATAAGTAAAAATTATTTTATTTTTATAATATTTATGAGGGTCGTTTGCTATTAAGATAAATATGAGATTCAAATCAGGTCATATTAATACTAGATATATAATAGAATATGAATACACATATAGTCATATACATATATTATTATTATTGATTAACAATGTAGAAAATATGAAAAATAAGTTAAATAAGAATGAAGAACTGCGGACGCGCCATATATTATGAACCTAGACTTCGTTATTATATATACTATTGATTGATTATTGATTGATTAATATTGATATAATATCGATATCGATATCGATAATCTTAGCAAAAATGAATTAAATTAGTACCCGCCTATATGACTTTTTAAAATAAGTAAGTCATATCCAATTTTACAAAATTTTATCTAAGATCCACTTCCCTTAAGCATTGGAATCTAAACCAATTATATTGGAAATCCAACTTGAAGTGAAAATTTAAAAAAATATCGTAAAAATAAAAATATTGTCTGAAGATGAAACTAGAAACATTTTAGGTTCTACCAGTGAGAATTCTGGCCTGCCGGAGTTATATTTTCATTGCTGGAAATTGAAAATTTTATTATACATTTCCTAATACCATGAACAATTTCCTAATATTTTCGAACCTAAAATGTTTCCTAGTACTTTTCTTTCGAACCTAAAAATAATTAAATAATACTAATATGTGTTAAAAAATATATTATTTGTTAAATAATTTGATTATGCAATCTACAAAACTCGTTTAGAATTTATATCCTTTGAACACATCTCAAATTCAATTAAAAAGTAATTTTACCACATGTTTACGTCTCAACCCCATACAGTTATGTTTGTTAAAAATTATAACTAATATATTCTCATTACTTTCGATAATTGTTAAATCTCTGTTCTTCTACAAAACCGATGTGGGCAAAAATATATTTCTCTCTCAAAGGAAATCGACTCTTAAGCTAAATTTTTTAGCTTTTAATGAAGAAAAAAAAGGTAAGGAAAAGAGCGGGTAGTGAGAGAAAGAGAACAGATATATAGATAGCGAATAATACTATAGATGTTAAGATTGTCTATAAGATGAAAGTGACTCTAAATACCCCACATTATGAATTCAACACAAGATTAAGAAAAAAAAAGTTAAATCACCGCTTCACAATCATCCCGTCTACCCCAACGGTTCCGACCTGGAACCGACCTATTGACTACAATACTGATTTTAAATTATATAAATAATCATATTCTAAATATATTCACAAAAAAATTAATGATGACATTTGTTTTCTTTTTACCTAAAATTAATATTTAATTATAAAAATAACTATATTCCAAAAATATTCACACAATATTTAATAAATAAAAATTTAATTATAAATTGTAGTATTATATAAATAATCATCCTCCAAATATATTCATAGAAAAATAAATGATGACATTCGTTTTCTTTTTTACCAGCTTCGAGAATAACTTTTTTTTACTGAGAATAGAACTTCGAGAATTGTTTCACTATGTACTTGGTAGTTTTTCCTTTTACAAAACTTTATGTGAACTAATTGTGATTCATAAAATTACTTAGTCAATGATATTAAGATAAAAGTTGACCATAAATATTCTTAATTTTATGAGTTCAAAATTAATATATTTAAAAAAAAGTTGTCCCGTAAGTACTGAATTGGCCCATCTACGCGCACGATTATTGGTTAGAATTGACTCGTTGATATAAATCGTTAGTAATTTTTCTGCCAATCTTCCTACATATTCTACGTTTTCCAAAGGAGACGATTAATCAAACAATTTGAGATGATGTGTTTAGGATTATTCAAACTTGTTTGAAATTTATATACTCGTACTTGTTTAAAATCCGATTACAAAATTAGTCATTTGTGTTTCTTTCTGAAAAAAATCCGTATATTAGTCTACCGCCACAGTTTGCGTTGGAACTGGCCCATTGACCACGACTCTGATTTATAAGTGCGTAATTTATAAAATTTATTTAGAATTTATATAGATCCAAAATTTTAATAAAAATAATGATTGTATTATTCGTTATCATCCTTAATCGTATAGTAATATTTGTTAATTAAAATTATAAATTATGCAAAGCTGAAAACTCAACTACAAATAACGTAAAAATTATTTCATGGATGACGATTGTAGATTTAAAAAATACATGGTAAAAATTGTATAAAATGAAAAATTTCTCGAGTGTCGGTTGGGAATTGGCTCGTCTACCGCCACGGTTCTGGGTCAGAATTGACCCGTTGACCATGATTTTGATTTATAAATGCACAATTTATGACGATTCTAGATTTTAGAAAATACATGAAAAAACGAATAAAATGAAAATTTTAAAATAAATAAGAATAAAGAATGAAAATGTGTCACATGGGATCCCAAGTTGAGGTACCCGACAATTGAGAATTGGCCCGTCTACCTAATTAATTGACAAATTAGAAATTACTTATTTTTTTATCAAATTAAATAAAAAAATATTAGATTATTTTCAAATTTAATTCGGTCAACCAACAAATTATCCAAACTATTTTGAAACCATTTATTTTGTCAACTAATAAATTGGTTCCCTAATAAAAATAATTATCTATTCGGCCAATTAATAAATTGACCAAATTAAATTAAATTAAACTATAAAAATATAGCAGTTATTTATTTGGCAGATTAATAAATAAATTGGCTAAATAAAACTCCTACAAAAAATAATTATCTATTCGGCCAATTAATAAATTGACCAAATTAAATTAAATTAAACTATACAATATAGTTATTTATCCGGCGATTAATAAATAAATTGGCCAAATAAAACTGGTGGAGCAAAAGATGAGAAAATACACATTGATTCTAGGTATTTATAGGTTTTTCAATAGGTGAAGTTTAATTGAGAAACCGATGTGGACACAAGATTTTAGTACAGATATTTAAAATCTATTATTTTACATTTAACTATTTTGGAACCATTTATTCTGTCAACTAATAAATTGGTTCCCTAATAAAAATAATTATCTATTCGGCCAATTAATAAATAGATCAAATTAAATTAAATTATACTATAAAAATATAGTAGTTATTTATTCAGCCGATTAATAAATAAATTGGCCAAATAAAACTCTTACAAAAAATAATTATCTATTCAGCCAATTAATAAATTGACCAAATTAAATTAAATTAAACTATAAAATATAGTTATTTATTCGGCCTATTAATAAATAAATTAGCTAAATAAAACTGGTGGAGCAAAATATGAGAAAATACGCATTGATTCTAGGTATTTATAGGTTTTTCAATAGGTGAAGTTTCATTGAGAAACCGATGTGTGACACAAGATTTTAAATTGGTTCCCTAATAAAAATAATTATCTATTCGGCCAATTAATAAATTGACCAAATTAAATTAAATTATACTATAAAAATATAGTAGTTATTTATTCAGCCGATTAATAAATAAATTGGCCAAATAAAACTTCTACAAAAAATAATTATCTATTCGGGCAATTAATAAATTGACCAAATTAAATTAAATTAAAATATAAAATATAGTTATTTATTTGGGCGATTAATAAATAAATTGGTCAAATAAAACTGGCGGAGCAAATTATGAGAAAATACACAATTATTCTAGGTATTTATAGGCTTTTCAATAGGTGAAGTTTCATTGAGAAACCGATGTGAGACACAAGATTTTAGTATAGATATTTAAAATCTATTATTTTACATTTAAAAATTAAAAAATTTGAGAATTTAGATAAATATGAATGGAGGAATGTTGGGAAATTTATTAGTATGAGTTTTGATGAATTCCAAAACCAACTGACCCCAACCGAATAGATGTTGCCAGTTCCTAATGTTAGCTGTTAGGCTCGCTGTTTGAGCAATGTTTAGATTTTATCTTTACAGATCTCCAGCTGAAGACGGCAACATAGCAACACTCGGATACAACCCCGGATGAAAGATCGGATAAGGAACATCAGTTACAAGATTCTGCCTGATGAGAGAGCTATGTCAAAAAAAAGGGGAATGCTTTTTGACAGCTGAGAGTTCAAGCCAACTGTTCAGTTGGAACATCAGCTATAAAATGCCATCCGATAAAGAGAATGATTCAAGAAGGGGGAAGTTATAAAGAAGTCTCAACATGAAGTTCAAAGTCAGCTGAGAGTTCAACGGTTCAGTCAGAACATCACCTAAAGACCACTCAGATAAAGATCAAGATTTTCAACCGACTAACCGAGGTTGATTGTCAGAAAAGTTTGAATTTGAATTTCAAAAGGAAGTCACATGAGGGTTTGACCGTTCAGTCATTACCCCATTTGGCCCAACACAAGGCTGTCTCAGATGGAAAACAGAAGAGCTCAGATGCCATATCGGGAAAGTCTGCAGAGATGAGAGACAAGCCATCGCTTTCAACGATCAGAGATCAACAGCTCCTCCAACGGCTAGTTGATACTCTCCGCCTATAAATAGAGGCCTTCATTCATTCGAAGAAGATACAAGACACACACGCGAGAAGAAACCAGAGAGCAAAAAGAAAGAGAAATATTCTTCACGAGCTAAACTGAATCTCTTAGAACATCACTTGTTGAGAGTTCTAGAGTTAGATAGTTTTTGTGTCTTTAGATCGAATCTTGAGAACATCACTTAGTGAGAGTTCATAGAGAGTTAGATCATAGCTCACCTTTCGTTCGAGCTTTTAGTTGGAAACACATTTTTCTTTCACCTGAAAAGGTTTAGGATTCTACTCTTCCTGCAATTGAGTAGCTAGGTTATTAAGTACCCGTAAACTTAACCGTAAAGGTTGATAAGTACCCGCAAACTTATCCTTAACGGTTGCTCAGCCCGCGTAAGCTAAGTGGTTTGTCCAGAAGAACTTGGACAGAGTTGTGTGGATTCACAACTCCCCGTGGACGTAGGAGAGTTATCTCCGAACCACGTTAAATTCTGTGTGTCTGTGTTTATTTCTGCTCAGTTACTTATTGCATTTTCAACTGACCAAACTAACCGGCATTCAAACTGCATTTTTGCATATTCAACTGTTTTGGTTCTTGACCAACCGAGCATAAAAGCGTGAGTTGTTTTTACGAGTATAATTTCCACCATATTCCGCACATCACCACTCTCACAGCTGAGTTCTCTTACTCAGTTGTGATTTCAGCTGAGCCTTTCTTTACTCAGTTGAAGTGATTTTCGAGTGTTAAGTTTTCAAAGTTAAAAAATCCTTACTGGTGTATTCCCCCCCTCCCCATACACCAGTAACTCGTATCGGGACCATCAAGTTGTATCAGAGCAGTGGTTCAAAAGACTACTGACTTTGTTTCACAAGGTGTGAATTCGAGAAAATTTCTTCAGTGGTCAACTGAACAGATCTTTTCCACGCTAGTGCATATTTGCTTCCATATTTGTTTTATTTGTTGTGTGCAAATGGACGTCAAGGACAAGATCGTTATCATGTTCTCGGTAGTCAATTATACATCATGGAGAACACGGATGAAGAAGATCCTTCTGTCGAAGCATCATAGGATGCAACAAATTCTTTCTTCCGGACCGTTCATCATCAAAGAAAGAATAGCTCGCACTCCTACAAATTCCAACGATGGGGATACAGTTGTGGAGTTTGTGGAGAAGTAGCCGGAAGACTACACTCCGGAGGAAGCCAAGGTGAGCCAGTTAGACATCTGGGCTCAGAGCACAATAATGTCCACAGTTGGACAAGATTATCTGCCTTGGATAGAGGAGTGTGACACTGCAAAAGAGATGTGGGACATCCTAGCATCGCTGAGTGAAGGAAGCGACGAGACAAAGGAAAACAAGTTCTCACATGCATGCCAAGACTTCGACAATTTTTGTCTGAAGACAGATGAAACAATTGATCAGCTAGAGCTCCGGTTTATGGACATCCTCAGAAGAATCCAGTCCATCCGAAGAGGAAAATACACACTAAGAGAAATCAATCTCAAAGTGTTACAAGCTCTACCGGCTGAGTGGGATACTTTCACCAATATCCACGAGAGTCGAGCTGACCTTGGTGAAATAGGAACTGAAAGACTGTTCTCAATATTAAAGGGAAATGAGTATAAGGTGAACCGAAGAAGATCTCAGTCCTCGGTTCAGACGAGTCGACTTGAGGATGTTGGTTCAGCCTCAAAGTCAGTTGCTCTCCGAGCTGACTACTAAAAATCGAGAACATCGAGGCCAACCAGATCGGCTGACATGACTGCAAAGGAGCCAAGCAGAGAGGAACTGCAACAGAACATTGCAGCCTTGTCAAAGAAACTAGCCGACATGGACACTCGGTTCGGAAAATACAAATGATTCTACAAATCAAACCGAACTCGAGACAGTTCAAAGCCTATTTCCAACGGTTGCTTTGAATGCGCAAAGGAAGGTCATTTCAAGGCTAACTACCCAGATCTATCGAAGAAAGAGAGAGATGCATTAAGGGCCAAACAAGCTGGAAAGAACAAGGCCATGGTTGCAGAAGAAGCAGCTGACGATATGGATATCTTCACTGACACCGAAGATGAAGATGAGCTGACTTCTTCCAACAACGTCATCAGTCAGGATCAATGCCTCATGGCACTTGGAACCGACCAAGATGATATTGAGGTACAATCTAATCCTACTCAGTTAAATTCTTTCAATACTTCTAACATACAGGAATCTCTGGACGAAGAGTTGGAACCCTCCTGGAGTGATTTTCAAGAACTCAGTGAGGAACTGCATCACCAATCGGTTGAGTTTAAGAGTCTTCAAGCTCAGTTCGCCAAACTTAAAGATTCCTTAACCGAAAAGGACGATCTGATCAATAGCCAAACCGAGGAGATTGAAAATCTCAAGAGTCAACTGAATGAGGCTAAGACTCCAACAGATGAAGAATTGACGAAGCAGATCAACGAACAGCAAAATCAGTTGAAAAATCAAGAGGCTCAGATCGAACAGCTGATAAAGAAGTCAGATGGACAAACCGAGCAGATAACTGTCCTCCTCAAGGAGTTGCAAACTGAGAAGGACAATCTAATCAAGCTGTATCAGTCATCCAAGATCATAGAGAATCTTATCAGTTACAGCAGACAGATGAATGACGTGTCAGGACTCGGATATGATGTTGTCAAGGATACTGGAATTCCACCAGCAACCTTCATCAAAGCCGTAGAAGTCACAGCTGTCGAGCCAAACACAGCTGAGTCTCCAGAAGCTAATTCAACCTCCACCTCTCAGCAAGTTCAACCAACCAATGGAATTACAACTGAGAAGGGAAAAGGAGTAGTAGATGTAGGACAGAATGTTCCATCGGTTGGGACATCAACCAAGGGGGAATGTTCCAAAAGTCAGAAGAGGAATTAGAGGCGTCGAAGGCATAACCGCAACCGAACTCAGAATCAGAACCGACCTCTGCATCAACCTCAAAGTCAACATCAGAAGAAATGGAACCGACCGCAGAACAGCCAAGGGTTCAATCATCTGAATCAACAGCGGTTCCAACATCAGTTCGACCAAAGGTTCCAACCAAGTCAACCAATGAGGAATAGGTCGAACAACTGGAGATATTCATGTCATAATATGAATCATCAACAGGACATGAACAGCTACAGACAACCCTCAGAATGTTAGAATCAGAATCAGCCACAAAGATTCCAACATGGCGTCCGACCTCACAGACAAATTCAACAGGATAAGAATCGCCATCAAAACAGGGGGAAAGCCTCACCTCCTAAAGCTCAACATGGGAAAAATCCAACTCCTCCCAAGAAACAGAACATCACTACTAACACCAAACCTAAGGATAACCGAGGTGTTGTTATAGTTGATGATGAAGGAAAAGTGATCTGGAATGATAAATCCATCCGAGTATACAGGCAAAAGAGACGCACAGTTCCAGGGGGAACTGGTTCTAACCCTCAAGGACCCAACTGAAATTGGGGACCTAAGCGAGTTTCTCTTTGCAGGTACAGGAGAAACAGCTGAGGAAGAAGAAGGCGTCTGCAACATTATGGGTAATGGACAGTGGATGCTCGAAACACATGACGAATCTGAAGAATTTACTCGGAAGTTTAGTGGAGAAAGAAGGTCCATCAGTTACTTTTGGTGATAACTCAAAAGGTTACACCAGAGGTTACGGTACCGTTGAAACTAATCATGTTTCAATTTCTAATGTCTCTTATGTTGATGGATTAAAGCATAACTTGCTCTCCATCAGCCAATTCTGTGATAATGGTTTCTCTGTCAAGTTTGATGCACAAGGTTGTAGGGTTAAAGATGTCGGATCAAAGCAGGTGATATTGTTGGGAAATCGATCACCAACTGGGAATGTCTACTACGCTGATTGGAACAGCAGCCTCCCTGACACCTGCCTGTTATCAAAGAGCAGTTTTGATGTGAGCTGGCTGTGGCACAGAAGGCTCAACCATCTGAACTTCAAGACGATGAACCGGCTCGCCAGACAAGAACATGCAAGAGGCATACCAAACAGAGTGTTTTCAACAACACACATCTGCAGTGCATGCCAGCTGGGAAAGCTCGCTAGATCCTCCTTCTGGTTGAAGTCAACTCCCTCAACCGACCGAGTATTACAGCTGATCCATATGGATATCTTCGGGCCAGTTATACCAAAGAGCATAAATGGCAACGAATATACACTGGTTGTAACTGATGATTACTCGAGGTACACGTGGACCATTTTCATGCTCCACAAGAGTGAAACCCGAGATGAGCTGCCCAAGCTGATGGATCGGATATCGAACCAACAAGAGATGAAGATCATGTCTATCCAATCAGATCGAGGAACTGAGTTTCTAAATGAAACCATCATCGAGTATTGCGAGAAAAATGGAATTACCCATCAGACATCAGCCGCGCGTACTCCGCAACAGAATGGAGTAGCTGAGCGAAGGTTCAGAACGCTTAAGGATGCAGCTACATCCATGTTAGCCAGTTCAGCTCTGCCAAAAAGATTTTTGGCTGAAGCAATCAACACTGCATGCTACACTCAGAACCGGTCTCTTCTAACCAAGCGGTTGGGAAAGACACCTTATGAGCTATGGAGACGCAGAAAGCCAGATATTTCTTATTTTCGCATTTTTGGTTCTAAGTGTTATATTCACAACAATGAGAAGACTCAATTGAAAACTTTTGATGCCAAAGCTTCGAAGGGCATATTTCTTGGATATGCTGCTCGGATCAAGGCATATAGAGTTTTCAACAACAGCTCTCGTGTTGTGGAAATAACACCTCATGTTAGTTTTGATGAATCTACCTTTGAGTACAGGGAACAGGTTAAAGGGAAACAAGCAGATCCAGCTGTTCCACCCGTTCTCACCAGATCGCAAGCTCTAAGGGAAAAGAACCTAGCTGAACCACTGGTTTGGGCAACTGAGGATGAGGATCCATACTCATCTGAAGATGAATGCGAAGACCCCAGCTTATCCCAAGGGGGAACTTCAGCTGATGCTCCTCCAACTGCATCAGCATCCGAAGCCCAACCGAGTCCAGTTCAAACTAATGTCAATGTTGAGGATCCAGACTCAACAGCTGATCAATCACCAGCTCTGAAGACTCCAACTCAGTTTTCAGAACAGCCACAGTTGGAAGAAGAAGGAAGACGCAACCGAAGATGGTATGAAGTTCATTCTACTGACGACATCATCGGAGATCCAACCGAGGGTGTGCGTACAAGGAGCCGAGTTGCAAATCCAGAATCAACCGAGGAAGACTCCAACACTTATGCCCAATATGCTGAGGAGTTGGCAGTTCTAGAGGAGTTCGAGCAAGCTGGAGATGTTGCCATGATTTCTTGCTTTGTAGCTGATGTGCCAGAACCGAAGAATGTTGGGGAAGCTCTCAATTGTGTCCACTGGACAATAGCCATGCAAGAAGAATTGAATGAATTTCTACGCAACTGTGTATGGGAGTTGGTAGAAAGACCAAATGGTGTTAAGGTGATTAGATTGAAGTGGATTTTCAAAAATAAGAGAGACGCCATTGGATTCATTGTGAGGAATAAAGCAAGGTTGGTAGCTCAAGGATACTGCCAACAAGAAGGAATCGACTTTGAAGACTCTTTTGCGCCAGTTGCAAGGCTGGAAGCCATCCGAATCTTTCTAGCTTATGCCGCACATCACAAGTTCAAAGTGTATCAGATGGATGTGAAGTGTGCATTCCTCAATGGAGATATCAAGGAAGATGTATATGTTGAACAGCCTCCTGGTTTTGAAACTGGAGATGGAAGAGTGTACAAGCTGAAGAAAGTCATCTATGGTTTAAAGCAAGCACCAAGGGCTTGGTATGACACTCTTTGTGGTTTTCTACTGAACTCGGGATTCAAACGAGGATCAGTTGACAAAACCCTGTTCACCATCAAAGTTGGAGAAGATATACTTGTTGTGCAAATCTACGTCGATGACATCATTTTCGGTTCCAAGTCAGAGGAGCTGTGCAAGAAATTCTCAGATCTCATGAAGGAGAAGTTCGAGATGTCAATGATGGGTGAGATGAATTATTTCCTTGGATTACAAGTGAAGCAGTCACCAGAAGGGATTTTCATCAACCAGTCCAAGTATACAAAGGAGCTCATCACCAAGTTCGGATTGCAGACAAGTAAGACAACAAGGATCCCAATGAATACTAACTGGAAGATTGAACCTGGATCTGAAGGAAAGCTCGTGGATGCCAACAAGTATAGAGGGATCATCGATTCACTGCTATATCTAACCGCCAGTCGGCCAGACATATCATACGCAGTTGAAGTGTGTGCTCAATTCCAAGTTCAACCAAGAGAAGCACACATGTTGGCAGCTAAGAATATCATCAAGTATCTGAAGGGAACTATTAATGTTGGATTGTGGTATCCAACTGACGACAATATCCAACTGACCGGATACTCAGATGCGGACCTAGTCGGAGATCGGTTGGACAGGAAGTCTACTTCTGGACACTGTCAGTTCATGGGAAGCAAGCTAGTTTCATGGTTCTCCAAGAAACAAGCATGTGTTTGCTACTTCTACAACCGAATCAGAGTATATGGCTGCTGGAAGCTGTTGCATGCAAGTGTTGTGGCTGAAGCAACAACTGAGAGATTATGAAGTTGCAACTGGACAGGTTCCCATTCATTGTGATAGCTCGAGTGCCATAGCTATCTCTTTGAATCCTGTTCACCACTCTCGGACAAAGCATATCGACATTCGTCATCATTTCATCCGAGATCATATTGAGAAGAAGGATGTGTCCATGGAGAAGATTCCAACTGAGATTCAGAGAGCTGATATCTTCACCAAACCTCTACCTGAAGCCCGGTTCAAGATGTTATGTGATCTTCTTGGACTGTTGGATCCATCAGATGAGGAGTCATCCGAGCTGAAGAGGATCCATCCGAGCTGAAGAATCATCCGAGCTAAAGAGGATCCATCCGAGCTGAAGAGGATCCATCCGAGCTGAAGAGTCATCCAAGCTGATGAGGATCCATCCGAGCTGAAGAGTCAGATATCCATCTGAGGGGGAAGCTCAGATGAAGGGGGAATCTCAGATGCGGAGCCCCAACTGAAGATATCAGACGTCAGCTGAACAGAAGAACTCGAGTCAGCTGATGGTATGCGGCAACTGAGGAACTCAACTGAGGTACACAGCTGATTCAGACATCAGTTGGCAGGTATCATTTATGACTGAAGGTGTTATGATATTAAATGAGAATGTTGGAAATAAATTCAAATATTCCTGAACATGTCAGCTAAACTAAACAAGCCATCATGTCGCATTTAATGTAAAGTCTGGCTGAACTCCTATAGCCTTACTTTATAGTGCGACTGGGCTGACACATTAAACTATTCACCTTCTCACTCGTGCGCGTGGAGCGTCAGTCAAAATTACCCAACAGTCGCGTAATCTCAGCCGTTGATGGATTCTTGCCATTTAACCCCAGCCGTTGATCTCATCCGAGTCAAAGACCTATATAAGGCGGCAAATCAGGAAGTGATCCTTACCTTCTCTTTTCGTGCATATCTTTACTAACTATTCATCATCTTCTCCGAAATTGTCTCACTATTTCCAGTAACATATTTCTTCCTTCTTTGCATATATATACATTTCTCTGAGATGACACCCAAGGCAAAAGCATCGAAGAAAATGGTCTCTGCAGAACCAGCTACGTTCCAGGAATCTTTCGACATGATGCTGTCGAAGATTCATTTTGAACAGATTCTTTCCAGAGAAGCTCTGACCTCGTCGGAACTCGCTCCCGTCGCCACCATTCTTTCCGAACACAGTCTGTTAAACTGGGCAACCCTCTCTCCTTCCAAGCTGCTCAGAAAACAGGTCGCCCACTTCTACAGGAATCTGCAACGCGATGCAGAACTCGGCCTTGTCACGACCATCCCGTGCAAGCACCGAATTAGCACTTCCCGTTCAATGGAAGACACCGCCGTCGAAATCAAGGTGTCCAAAGAACTGGAGAAGATCATCCCCAGAAATCGGGAGGCCATAGACATGATGGGGAACTTCTCAGACAAAGAAGCTGATGCATTCCTGCAAACGATCCTTCTTGTCCCCGAACCTTTGAAGGGGAGTATGCAGAGGACAAAACTGAAGCCGGAGCACCGACTTCTTTTTGACGTAATATCAAAGTACGCCTTTGCGTACGGAGGAGCTTTCAGTGATATTAGCAGACCGAAGCTCAAACAACAGAAGGCTCTGGAAGAACAACACAAGATTGACTGGCTGAGCTACCTCGAAAGCCAGCTGTGGGCGGAGAAGTTGAAGATCTCCGAGACGGTAGCTGAGTCCGGAGAACAGCTGTTGAGTGTCAAGGGCACACTCAACTTCGGCACTAAGATTTCAGCCCTGATCCTCCAAGCTACCAAGGGTCAGAAGCTGACGTGGGAAGGAAGTGAGGACCCTCCGTTCAGCAAGCTGATGCTGTTCCCAACAGCCAAAAAGGCTAGGGATGTTGTGGAAGCAGTGTACACTCCCAAGGGTGCCTCGAAGCCAGTTGTGGAGACGGCCCCAGCAGCTCGCCGCCCTTCAAGGACAAAGCCTGCCAAACGCCAGCTGGAGGAAGTGGCTGAGGAAGAAGAAGAAGAAGAAGAAGAAGAAGAAGAAGAAGAGGTGGAACCCCTCCAGAAAAGGCCCCGAATTAGAATCATCCAGCCAGCAGCTCAACCGGCTGCAACGGGCCCCGTAGTGGAGATACCAGATGAGAAATCAACCGAATCTAGCCAGTCGGTTGATGCAGCTGCGTTCGTGATTCAACCCCGCCAACAGGAAGAGCTGGCTGAAGGAGTGGAGATCAACGTGGAGGAATCCAGCTCGTCCTCAGATGACTCTTCTTCATCTGAGGAGTCCCACGACAGTCCACCAATTGGAGCTGATGCCAGCCAGGAAATCCCACCTGCGTCTGAGGAAACAACTGAGCCCACCCAGTCTCTACCCAAAGAGGATCCAGTTCTCTCAACTGGTCCTCAGTCCAATATCCCGAGCCTTTCGCTCGATGCCAACGTTGAGATCATTTCTTTGGCCAATGTTGATGAAACCGTTGAACCCATCTCTTTTGACATAGACCCACCCCCAATCGATGAAGAAGCCAACCGCCAGGCAATCTTGGCTGAGTATGAAGGCAGGTTGGACTACTGCTTTCGCAAACTGATCGGCATGTTCCCTGAGGCAAGCTCAATGCCCGTCTTTGCCATGTTCGGGACAGAACTGCTCTATTAGTTCAGCGTGATATTCAGCTATTGGTACGTCAAGGAAGAAACCCTCAGGATCCATGGTTGGGACAGGTTGAAGGTTGAAGAATCCAACCTGAGGGTGTACTTCGACTACCAGAACCTGGAGGTGGCCTACAACCAGAAGGTGGCTTTGCTCCGTCGTCGCCTGGATCTCAGTCAACAAGAAGGGACGGACACCAGAGCGCTGTGCGGCAATCCTGGAGCTGTACAATTTCTGGATCATATGTTGGCCAAGAATGCCGACCATATGAAAGAGGTTGATGAAGCTGAAGAGGCGGCCAAGAGGGAAGAAGAAAAGCTGAAACAATACCTGGCCAGCCGAACAGCCCTGGTTGTTGTGGACCCAACAGCTCAGACACAACAGCAACAACTGCCTGTACCCTCTGATCAGCTAGCACACTCAACCGATAATATTTGTGAGCTGATCACTGAGAGGGTCAACCAGCTGAGGCAGGAGCTGTTGTCCAAAATCAACCACAACAAGGAAGAGGAAGCTGACAAGATGAATCAGCTGATGGAAGAGAACGCCTCCTTGAAGAATCAGCTGGAACATCTCTCCTCCTCCCTGCAGCAAAAGCTTGAAGGCATATCCACTTCTACCAGCTCGGAGGTCAAGGATCTGAAGAAGGCGGTTCAGGGACTCAGCTCGGACTTCAATGTCTTCAAGTTCGTTGCTGAATCTGATCTGGCAAAATCCCAGCAGACACAAGACCAGGAGTGGATGTCTCAGTTCGCAAATTTTCGAGCTAAGTTCGTCACCCTTCACAAAGATGTCTCTGCGACCTTTGCAGCCTTGAAGAGAGCCGAGCAGGAACGCCAGGACCTGGAGCTGGCAAAGAAGGTGGAAGAGAAGGATGCTGTGGACGAACTCTTCTCCCGAGTTCAACAAGCTGAGGCCAAGCTGACCTCCCTGGATGGCTCTGTTGCCACCCTTTTGGATGATGCCAAAAAGGGGGAAGGAAAGGAGCCAGCAGCTATTGCTGGACAGGGGAAAGGTGTTCTTCAGCAGGAGGAAGAAAGAGTGCCAGCTGAAGTTCAAAGGGAAGAAGCTAGAGAAGGATCGCAGCTGAAGGAATCGGAAGAGCAGGAACTTGAAATCTCCCACGACCTCGTAGCCGAGCTGACAGCCGAGCTCGATGCCGATCTTGACGGGATCTCAGTCGAAGATTGCATCGAAGCTGCCAAAGCTATGGGGGAGTCCAAGGAGAAATACTTAAATCCCTCTTGGATTAAAAAGTTCGCTACTGATCAAGCTAAGAAGGTGGCTAAGTTCGAGAAGGAACTGGCCAAAATTGAGAAGAACGTTGACAGAAATAAAGCCAGTCGGAGCGTGCGAAGAATAAACAAGCACCAGATGAAGGCTGAGGCTAGGAAGAAGACACAACAGCTGCAGAGGAATGCCCCGCTCCCATCTCGGTTCCCACACATTGACAAGTGGATGAACGCTGAATGGAACGATGATTGGGAGCAGTTCAAGCATGAGTTTATAAATGATTTTTATTACAGGAAGGTCTACTCAACTGGAGACTCAAGGCAAGCCTTCAAGGAAGCCTTGTGGGAACTCAGATCTGGAGACCCTGGAATGTTCAGACAGTTCCAGCGAGCCATGCTGAAGGCTCAGCTCGATCCCAACACCGTTCCAGTTCCGCAGAAGCTCAGGTATCGCCCTCAAATGATCAAAGGCACAAGCACTCCGAACAGAAATGCGATCATGGCTGAGGCGAGACAAGTTTGCAAGGAACATGGTGTCAACACTGGGATCGAGTCAGCTGCGAAGAAAGAGATCTTTGACCGTATCTTCAGCAAGTACGGTCAACAATATTTTTGAGCTTATGTAATTTTGAGCTGATGAAGTTTTTGAGCTGATGTAGTTTTTGGAGCAACTGATGTATCTTTAAATATTTTGTACTTATTACTGTAATCATCAGTTGTAATGAAAACTTCAAGTATATATACGATTCAACTTGACGCACAATATCTCATTGTCCAAGCCATGAATCGCAGTCTTTTAAATACCATGTTATATCTGTGCTAACCCTTTGATGTTTTATCTTATAGACTGTCTAGAATTTCAGCTGAGATTTTAGATAAGTTAATGAGGTTTAGATCAATAGTGGTTTAATGTTGTAAGTGGTTTTGGCATCATCAAAAAGGGGGAAATTGTTGAGAAATTTATTAGTATGAGTTTTGATGAATTCCAAAACCAACTGACCCCAACCGAGTGGATGTTGCCAGTTCCTAATGTTAGCTGTTAGGCTCACTGTTTGAGGGTTTGACCGTTCAGTCATTACCCCATTTGGCCCAACACAAGGCTGTCTCAGATGGAAAGCAGAAGAGCTCAGATGCCATATCGGGAAAGTTTGCAGAGATGAGAGACAAGCCATCGCTTTCAACGATCAGAGATCAACAGCTCCTCCAACGGCTAGTTGATACTCTCCGCCTATAAATAGAGGCCTTCATTCATTCGAAGAAGATACAAGACACACACACGAGAAGAAACCAGAGAGCAAAAAGAAAGAGAAATATTCTTCACGAGCTGAACTGAATCTCTTAGAACATCACTTGTTGAGAGTTCTAGAGTTAGATAGTTTTTGTGTCTTTAGATCGAACCTTGAGAACATCACTTAGTGAGAGTTCATAGAGAGTTAGATCATAGCTCACCTTTCGTTCGAGCTTTTAGTTGGAAACACATTTTTCTTTCACCTGAAAAAGTTTAGGATTCTACTCTTCCTGCAATTGAGTAGCTAGGTTGTTAAGTACCCGTAAACTTAACTGTAAAGGTTGATAAGTACCCGCAAACTTATCCTTAACGGTTGCTCAGCCCGCGTAAGCTGAGTGGTTTGTCCAGAAGAACTTGGACAGAGTTGTGTGGATTCACAACTCCCCGTGGACGTAGGAGGGTTATCTCCGAACCACGTTAAATTCTATGTGTCTGTGGTTATTTCTGCTCAGTTACTTATTGCATTTTCAACTGACCAAACTAACCGACATTCAAACTGCATTTTTGCATATTCAACTGTTTTGGTTCTTGACCAACCGAGCATAAAAGCGTGAGTTGTTTTTACTAGTATAATTTTCACCATATTCCGCACAGCACCACTCTCACAGCTGAGTTCTCTTACTCAATTGTGATTTTAGCTGAGCCTTTCTTTACTCAGTTGAAGTGATTTTCGAGTGTTAAGTTTTCAAAGTTAAAAAATCCTTACTGGTGTATTCCCCCCCCATACACCAGTAACTCGTATCGGGACCATCAAGGAATATAAGGAGTGCCACGTAGGATTTTTTCAAAGCAAGAATCGTTTACCTTCTAGTAATATAATGATACCCAATACAAATCACTTACTTTATCACTCACAACACAATTTAAAGATACATTTCAGCTTTCAGTTTTTTGTTAACATGTCTCAATCTATTCTATTCACACTATATATATATATATATATATATATATATATATATATATTGTGATACCCGGAGCTTTTATACCTTTTGAGAGCGTTATAACTAACCGAGTAAGTTAAAAGGTGTGAAATTGCGGAATAAAAATTTTCTTTTCTAAATGAAGAACAATGAGTAATCGTCTAGAATGTTTTGTGCGTTTTGTGTGAATTTACCTGTTCAATTTCTCGAAATGATGATGTGATGTATTTGTTGAGTTTGTTTATATGATAATGAGTATGAGATTAATTTCCAGAAAAATCCCGAGGAATTTGTTTAATTGAAGAAGAATAATATTGATCGCCGAGAAAATTCTATTCGCCAATGAATTTAGAATAGAGTAGAATTAAGAGCTTTGAACCTAGAATTTCTTCTAAGATCATTGAGATAAGGTGAGAGCTTATCCGAGATAATTTGAAAAGAATAATGAGGAATTAATCTTTAAAGGATTAATAACGGATTGATAAGCTGACTAAATTCTCTTAAGTTTTAAAAGACTAAAATAATCGGAACCGTTAATCTTTTAATTGAAACGTGAAATAGGATTGAGATGTTTTAGTGTCGGAAATGAGACGAGGAGAGATTAGACCCGTTTATAGCATAAATGATTTAATACGAATCGTTTTATCCGGAAAATCTTTACGACCGGGTAATTAATACCCGTAACGACACGACGAGGACAAGTGTCACTCTCCCTCTCTCCCTCTCACGCCACCTCATCACCTCTCTCCCATCTCTCTCCAATTTCCAATGTTAATTGTGATGATTATGTCTTCTCCACAATCTTACCAAAAGATTACATGCAAAGCACATCACATCAACTATCAATCACTTAAAATATTTCCAATTTCCAATGCTAAATGCCATCATGGTTATTCTCTTTGTTGGATACACATGCATGCACTACACTCTCTCTCTTTCGATTTCTCTCTATGATTCAAGAGTGAGAATTCCATTTCATTCACTCATCTTCATCCAACAATCAAGAAAGAAAAGAAAAACACTCTCTCTCCCTCCTTACTCTCTCACTCTCGGCATTAACACACACACACACACATACATTTTGGTTTTCTTCCATGCAACATTGAATTCAAGCTTATCATCCATGGAAATGAAGTGAAGAACATCATCCTCCATTTATTCCATCCTTATCTTCAAGAAAAAGGTAATAACCCTTCAAGTTCTTGAAGTGAAATTCAAATAATCATCCCCATTTTTCTTCATTTTTGGCTCTTAAAGCCCTAAAGAGATGGATGATTAATCATTGTACTATTCTTTTCTTTGAGGATTCAAGAAGAGTTCTTCCTTTCATTCAAGCTCAAGTTTTGAAGCTCAATCCCCCTTTCATTCGATCCCAAGAAGCCAAGAGAAGAAATCCATTTTAATTTTCAAAGTATGGTTATTCATTTGATTTATTGTATATATGTATATCTCTAAGTCCTAAAAGAAAGAAAACATGCATGCATGGTATTTATTTATGTTTAGGCAAACTTAGGTTATCGATGTGAGAATTAAATGAGAATAAATCGTTAGGAAAATCGAACACTAGGATTTAATCGGTGAATTAAGAGAAGAAAAAGAAATTAAATCCCTAAAAATATGATGAAAGCCGAAATTAATAGAGAAAAATAGGAAAATATGAATTCTTTGAGTTATTGTTATTTTGATGCTTGATTTGTGATTTTTAGCATGTTGAGAATGGAATTATATGCATGAAAAATTGAGAAATAAATTGCCCTAATTTATGAGAAAATTCCGTGAGTTTAAGAAGAAAAAGAAGGATTTATTTTGTTGATTTTGTTGATGATTTGAGTGATGTTTTGATCATGAAATGATTATTTGAGATGTTGATAAAATCATACATGTTGTTAAGTTTAAGAAAATTGAATTGCATGTTGAGTTTTTGAAGAAAATAATTTATGATAATATAAAAGATTGAAGATTTTGATGTTATTATGTGTGTATAAATATTAATTAAAATCATAGATGAAAAGAGAATTTTTTTATAACAAAAAGAATGAAGTTTAGAAGCTTTTAAAATATTAAGAATTGAAGAATGCATAAAAAGATATATCTAATAAATTTTCTTATAATAAAACTTAAAGACTTAAATTTTTAATAAACTAAAACAAAAAGACATTTTGGAATTTAACTAATAAGATAAACTAGTTTATAAAAATGTTTATCGAATAATAAAGAAAATTGCTAAGTAAGAAAGTGGTTTTAAGTTAAAAACAAAGAAGAAAGATTTATTATTTATGTAAACAAGAATTGAAAAAAATCGAGTTAAAAAGAATTAATTAATAAGAAGTAAAGAGAAGTTTTGATTGAATGAAGAAAAAGAAAATGCTAGACGAGATAAGTTAAATACTCGTACAGTTAATCAAGAAAATAATAGTAGCATAAGATGTCGAGTAATAGTTTTGAAAGAAATTAATTAATTAAGTAAGTTATTTTCAAACCATACGAATTAAAAATAAACCGAGAAAAATTATCGAGTTAATAATTAGAAAAATAATAGTTGAGTTAAGAAGTGAGAATCGAGTTAGAAATGGAAAGAAAATTTCAATTTCATAAGAGTTAATAATAAATTAAGAGAAATTTTATTAAATGAATAAAGAGTTTATAAAATGCTTCATAAGATAACGAATTTGGAAAAAGCGTTGTTATAAGCCGAGAAAAGATAATTGATATCATTTGAGTTTTTACAAAATGAAATGCATAATCAAACTAAGTTCTATTGTACAAGTGAATAAATGTTAATGTGTCTTGAAATGTGTTTGATTTATTTGGATTTGTTATGTGATTAAATAAATGTTTAAGTGCCTGATATTAATTGTGACGTAAAGAATTATTATACTATTTGAATGCAAAATAGTTGAGCTATTAAATTGTTAAATCGAGAATTGATTAAAGTCTTTGAAAGAAAACTCGAGTAATGGAATGTAGATAGACGACGTTTCATAATTAAAGCGAGAAGTATAAGACGTTGGTTAATAATATTAGCCAATCATCGAGTAGAGTTAATGGTTTAAAGACGAAAACGCAAGATCCTTTAGAAAAGTTAAAGCGAAGAGAGAAACGACTCAAGTAGAAGTCCTTCAGTTGAGTCCAGCGCCTTTTTGTCCGTCTTTGCGTATCTTAATTTCTTTATCGATGTTGAACTGTGAAGGATCGAGCCGGACGAATCATTAAGCAAGGACAAATAGCCCTTAAAACCGCCTAGCTAGAATCTTCGGAAGTCAGGTTGGCTTTTCTGAACCAAAACTCCCGATGAATATATATATATGCTAATGAGTATTGTTATGATTGATTTTAAATGCGATTGACTTGCCGTTTTTATTGAAGTTTGGTATGTGTTATCATCTGTTTGTGTGAAGATGTTATTATCCTGTGAAAGGCAGGAAACCCATGTGTGGTATGTTAAATGTTGAGGTGACTGTGAGCCTTGCTTCGGTTGGGCCGGTCACAGTGTTCGAGAAGGAGACCTACTTCTCGGCACAGTAAGATTGTTTATGACAGATGATGCATACTATTATATGCTATGTTTGACTGCGCAGTCTGTTTAAAAGAAAATGTTTTTAACATGCACAAGTAAAACTGTTTTAAATTGTTTAAGTACTTGTGATGTTCGGCAAGGCAAGTTCAATTGTTATAGCTTTAAAAAGCATCTTTATCCAAATGTTTTGGCATGTGTTTACTGAGTACGAAGTACTCAGCCCTGCGTGTGTTTCTAAACGTGCAGGTTGACTGGATGGCGATGGCATGGATACTTGGTGGTGTGGTGTGGTTCTTTTGGTTGAGTCGAGTTGAATATCAGACTGGCGTTTGTACGTCTTCATACGTGCAAATGTTGGATTTTGATGCAAATTTCCGCTGCAACTCTTTTGAATTGATGTCTGTTGATACTTATACTCTGATACTTATGTTTCTGATCCCGAGTGTTGTACTCGATGATTTTGAATGCTTGTTGAATTCTTAACTTCTTGACTTGTGCTTCCGAGCGATGGGCTCGTTGACTCTAAATATTTTGTTGAATCTGGTTCTCTTGACATGGTATATTTTCGCACTCTCGTTTTTGTTGAAATCTTACCCCCCGTCAACATGAATTTCTTATCATATTCTTATGTATATGTGATCTTGAAATGCTCGGTTATTATTTCATTATGTCTTTGAAAGACTTATCCGATTATATTGCTTTTCGTTAATGTTTCCCGGAGCATGTTCCCTATGTTTGAGTTGATTGTTAGTTGATTAGGTTGTGTTGTTGTTCGTAAGTCGCACCTCGAGAGTCGGGGCGTGACAGGTTGGTATCAGAGCAAGGCTTTAATTGCTCTGAAGTCTGTTATTCTTTGATGAGTCGAGTCTAGATTTAATTCCTAGACTTATTTGAGTTAGTAAACCACACCAAGCTATCCTCCATCTCATCCGGCAACCAGGTATGTCTTATTTTTTAAAAGTTTTTCAAGTTAAAGTAGTGTTTGAGTTATCAAAGTGTTGAGAATTTCTTTTAAGTTATTTATGAGTTATGATGTTCAGAGATGAAGTTGTTAAATTGTTTAATAACTAGATTGCTTTAGAATGCCCTTCCCAATGCGTGTTCGTGTGGAAAAATCGGAAAGGATGAAACGTGTGCGCGATTGGTTACGTGATTTGGAATTACCCGAATTCATGATCGAAAATCCCTCTTTGGAACGCAGAAATGAGTATGTAGTGGAATTTGTAGTATGCTCGATTAATTGTTAAGTGTGCTTATGCGTTTAAAAATTCGTATAGGATGGACGACAACGATTGGATGCAAGAGTACTTGCACGTGAGAAAGATGAGCACCGAGTCATTAGCGAAATTTTTAGCACGTTATCATTCGATATGGGGAAGAGTCCAGTATATGGATATAGGACCGTTGGAAGGCATGACGCATCTAATCCAAGCTCTACCGCAGGAATGGAAGGAATGGGCAGCTTGTCTTGTTCCCCGTTTTCTAGGCTACCGCTACTTCGATCGAACCCTATACGGCGACGTGAATGCGTCTATCTCTACAATTTCAGCTTGTTTCATGTCTTATGGCGCTCCTCCGCCAGAGCCATATAATGATGATACTCCAAGTCTGCTAAATGAAACTGTTCGTGCTCCTCCATCAATTCCTCAAAATGATTCCGTCATCCTCCAAATCAATTCGCCGCCACGAACTGTGCTTGAACCTTAAAATTCCCACTCAGATCATCTAATGGTAAGTGGTGTTCTTTAATTCATTCTTTTGACCCTTTTTGTTTTGTCTAACCTTGCCAACATTGCAGCCGAGTGGATGCAATGGAAATCCTCTATCAAATGAAGATCAGTTTGTTGCTTACATGTGTCGTCAGCAAGTAACTTTTTCAAGTCATCTTGAAGCAGAATCTTCTAGGCCAGCCCGTTCAGGCAACGACATCGAGAATGAAAGTGAGCCCAATGATGCAGCAACAGTAGGAAAAGGATATCTTCAAACCCTACCCAGCAATGTTTTTCCTACCCCTTTTGCTTGTGCATCTACCTCCCCAGCAAGGCAAGAAGACGAGCATAATCCTCAAATCGGCACCTCAGCTAATGCAACTCCTTACCTTCATTAAGAAGAGAATCCCAACACCCCGCCATGGGTTGAATCTGAGCTAACTGCGATGAACTATACCTTGGAAGACTGTGAGGAAGCCTTGAGAGAAGCTGAGCGTGAGTGTTTCGCCATTGAAGATGACAACGTCGATGAGAATGATGAGCAGTTTGTAGGTCAGATGCTAGAGGAAGAGGAAGAAGAGGAAGAGGACCCCGAAGAGGATGAAGATCCCATAGAGCACTATGGAGTAGATTCCGATGCGGAGCAGTACGATGACAATGGGCCAAGTGAAAGCGATTCTTGCGTGTAGGAGTGTTTTAAGAAAATTGTTGAATTTAAATTCTATCGTGTGTGTTGGAGAGACAAACTCTTTTATATTTTTCAGTTGTGATGTAATTTGTGGTTAAAACTTGCATAATTTGAGTAGGAAGAAGGGAAATTTTTCAAAGTAAATCCCTAATTGTTATAAGTCCTTAAGAAGGCCGCCGCTGGGCGATTTGAAATTGAGCCATTTGGCTAATGAATTGAAATTTGAGTTTCCTGAGTTATCAATCTGAATTGAGTATATGAATATGGAAGTGATGATATTTTATTCTATTTTTGTGAGGGATTGCTTGAACAATGATTGACTGTCTGCGAATATGTGATGATGCTATGAATGTTTGATGACTATTGGAAATTGAATGAGATGCATGTATATATGAAAAGTTGAAGTAATGAAATTCTTTAAAGAAAGTTCTTGATTGCTTTTTAATTGTTTAAGTACCGATCGAGAATTGTATCCCTCCCAAAAGAAAAATGTTTTCAGAATCGAGAAAGGTTCCTAGTGAGCTAAAGAACTGGAGTGGCTAAAGTTTCCTTGTTGTAAATTTTTAGAATGCCGCCGAGACGCAGAAACGTTAGAATCCCTGAAGATAACCCGGAAGGACAGCGTGACCCTACTCCGCCCCCTCCGCATGAGAGACGAGTCGAAGAACTTTTTCTCCGACAGAATTCCCCAACTTTCGATGGTAAAGGCAGTCCAGCTGATGCTGAGGACTGGATTCGTTCTCTTGAGCGAATTTTCCGTTTTCTTCGTTGTTTGGATCGTGAACGTCTGGAATGCATGACGTACCAGTTGAAAGGAACAGCCGACTATTGGTGGGAAGCAAAGCAAAGAGTGTATTCTCCCGAAGAGCGTGAAGAGTTAACGTGGGATCAGTTTAAGGAAGCCTTGTATGAAAATTATGTGCCGAGGAGTTATCGCAAGCAGAAATCCAACGAATTTAAGAATCTGAAGCAAGGAAAAAAATCTGTGGGTGAATATGATCGAGAATTCTGTGAATTAGCACGATTTGCACCCGATATGGTCGACACTGATGAGAAGATATGAGAATTATTTCGAGCAGGACTGAGGCAAGACATCCGAGTAGTTCTTGCTAGTCAAAGTGGTTTGACTTACGCTGAAGCTTTGAACCGAGCCCTAGATATGGAGTTGGCAATGCAACCGGAGAAAGGATCGCATTCTCCAGCGAATCCTCAGTTTCAAAGCCAGACAACCACGACTGTGTCTACTCAACAATCCCAGTTGGGCCAGTATGGAAAGAGGAAAGGAAAATGGAATGGTGGAAACTACCCGAATAAGAAGCCGTGGCATGGAAAAAGCCAACAGCAACCCCAGAAGGGAAAAGCTCCACAAATCAATTGAAGTAACCTACCTATAGGACCCTTAGGATTCCCTCCCTGTGCGAAATGTGGTAAAATGCATCAAGGCGTCTGCAAGAGCGGGAGTAATGTTTGCTACACTTGTGGTCAACCTGGTCATTTTTCGAACCAGTGTCCAAGTAAAACCAAATCAGTTCCAGTCGTCGCAGATGAAAGCCATCGAGGAGCTCCTCTGCAAAAGTTTGTTCCGCGTCAACATAAGCCGCCGCAGCCAAAGCAGCAATCTCTTCAGCAAAAACCTCCGCATTTTCAAAGAACGTACGCGATTGAGCAGAAGCCGCTGGAGAAAGAGAAAGGAAATTTGGCAGGTATGGGAAAGCTTAATAGCATACCTGTTATTGTTTTGTTCGATACGGGAGCTTCGCATTCGTTTATATCTAGTCTTTGCGTAGAGAACCTAGAATTGAAAGTAGAAGAATCAAACCAGGTGCTTAGTGTCGTAACCCCTTTAGGAAAGTCTGCGTTAGTTTCGCGTGTTTGCTCGAATCTAGAATTTGAGGTCGGAAATCGTAAGTTGATCGCGAAATCCCTGAACGTAATCCAGATGTGTGACGTCGATATAATCCTAGGAATGGATTGGTTAACCAAGAACTTTGCGACGATTCGATGCGATTTGAGGCAAATATCGTTTAAAACCCCTGGAAAAGAGTCAACCATAGATTTCAGAGTGGAAAAGAGAATGAAGAAGAGCGTGCAAATAATTTCAGCCATGAAAGCGCAGAGATTGATGAGGAAGAAAGATACACAAGTGTATCTAGTCTATCTGAATAAAGACGAGAATCAAGAGTTAAACATCGATGATGTTCCAGTCGTGAAAGAATTCAAAGATGTGTTTCCAGAAGTTTTACCAGGCTTACCCCCTGATCGTCAATTGGAGTTTACAATCGATTTAGAACCCGGATCAGCCCCGATATCCAAGGCCCCGTATAGAATGTGATGGTCCTGAAACGAGTTCTAGTGTATGGGGGGGGAGGAATACACCAGATGCAACTTTTTAAAACAACCCCCTAAAAATTATCTCAACCGAGTAAGAGGACTCAGTTGGAATCTCACAGCTGAGTAACCAACCTCAGCAGGAAGAGTGGTGTTGTGCGGAATGTGGTGGAAATTAACAACTCGTAAAACAACTCACGCTTTTATGCACGGTTGGTCAAGAACCAAAACAGTTGTGAATGCTAAGATGCAGTTTGTATACGGGTTAGTTTGTCAGTTGAATATGCAGGAAATAACTGAAAAATAAACTCAAGCACACAGAAATTTACGTGGTTTGGAGAAACCTCCTACGTCCACGGGGAGTTGTGAGTCCACACAACTCTGTCCAAGTTCTTCTGGACAAACCACTCAGCTTACGCGGGCTGAGCAACCGTTATGGATAAGTTTGCGGGTACTTATCAACCTTACAGTTTAGTTTACGGGTACTAAACAACCTATCTACTCAATTCCGGGAAGAGTAGGGTCCTAACACTCCTTTTGAGAGGAAGTGTGAAAAATATGGGTTCCAACTAAAAGCTCGAACACGAAGTGAGCTATGATCTAACACTCTACGAACTCTCACTAAGTGATGTTCTCAAGGTTCGATCTAAAGACACAGAAACTAACTCTAGAACTCTCAACAAGTGATGTTCTAAAGGAATGAATGCAGTTCAGCTCGTGAAGAATTTTGCTCTTTCTTTCGCTCTCTGGTTTCTTCTCGCGTGTGTGTCTTCTATCTTTCTCTGTGAATGAAGGCCTCTATTTATAGGCGGACAGTATCAACTAGCCGTTAGAGGAGCTGTTGATCTCTGTTCTTTGAAAGCGATGGCTTGTCTCTCATCTCTGCAGACTTTCCGGATTTGGCAACTGCATGCTTCTGCTTTCCATCTGAGACAGCCTTGTGTTGGGCCAAATGAGGTAATGACAGAGAGTCAAACCTTCACGTGACTTCCTTATTTGAAATTCAAATCTTAACAACAGACTTCCAACAAGGAGTGGTCGGTTAAGACTTTCAATCTTCAACTAGCTTGTTCTTCAGCTGATGTTCTATCTGACTGCTGACAGTTGAACTCTCAGCTGACTTCTACTTCATGCTGTTGATCTTCTGGGTTGAGTTATACAACTGATGTTCTGAAACTGAATGCTCAGTTGTCTTCCTTGTATCTTCTCCCTTTTTGAATTCACATGGAATGAACGCTCAGTTGTGTTCCTCGCAACTGATGTTCTATCTGTTGAGTGTAACTTCCCCCTTTCTCAATGCTTCATATGATGAACGCTCAGTTGTCTTCTTTACAACTGATGTTCTATCTGAGTGAAGCATTCTTGCCGTCTTCAGCTGGAGTCCTGTAAAGATAAAATCTTAACAATGCTCAAACAGCGAGCTTAACTACTGACATTAGGAACTGGCAACATCTACTCGGTTGGGATCAGTTGGTTTTGGAATCAATCAAATCTTTTACTTAAATTTCCCAATACTTAAGGACGGTAGTTTGACGATGTGCATAGACTACTGAGAGTTAAACAAGATTACGCTAAAGAACAAATATCCTCTGCCAAGGATAGATGATTTGTTTGACCAGCTAAAAGGTGCCGGTGTTTTCTCCAAGATTGATTTAAGATCAGGTTACCATCAACTGAAGATCAAGCAAGAAGATATTCCAAAGACTGCTTTCAGAACGAGGTATGGACATTACGAATTCATAGTAATGCCATTTGAATTAACAAATGCTCCAACAGTATTTATGGATATGATGAATAGAGTTTTTCACGAACATCTGGATAAGTTCGTGATTGTCTTTATAGACGATATTTTGGTATATTCAAGAGATGAGGCAGAGCACGAGAAGCATTTAAGGATTGCGATGGAAACACTTAGAGCGGAAAAGCTGTATGCTAAGTTTAGTAAGTGTGAATTTTGGTTGAAGGAAATAAATTTCTTAGGACATGTTGTTTCGTCCGAAGGAATCAAAGTGGATGTGGAGAAGGTGAAAGCTGTGCAAGAATGGAAATCCCCGACGTCAGTGCATGAAATCCGTAGTTTCCTCGGTTTGGCAGGATACTACCGGAGATTCATAGAAGGATTCTCCAAGATCGCGAAGCCGATGACGAGCCTGTTGAAGAAAGAGACAAAGTTCGAGTGGACGGAAGAATATGAAAAGAGTTTCCAAGAACTCAAGACGAGATTGACTACAGCTCCAGTATCAGCCCTACCCGAGCCAGACAAAGACTACATCATTTACACCGATGCATCTGCTCAAGGACTAGGATATGTCCTAATGCAAAATGGAAAAGTGATTGCGTATGCTTCAAGGCAACTCAAACCTCATGAAGAAAAGTATCCAACTCACGACATGGAGTTAGCAGCTGTCGTTCATGCTTTGAAGATATGGTGACATTATCTTTATGGAGCCAAGTGTGAAATATTTTCAGATCACAAAAGTCTGAAGTACTTCTTCGAGTAGAAGGAGTTGAATATGAGACAAAGAAGATGGCTCAAGTTGGTGAAAGATTACGATTGCAAGATATCTTACCATCCCGGTAAAGCAAATGTAGTAGCTGATGCGCTAAGTCGAAGAAGAAAGAAGGAAAATTCGGAAGGGACCGAATTAGGATTCCTTCTAACCGATGAAGTCGAGTTGATAGAAGAATTTGGAAAGATGAGAATTAAAGTGCTTGTACCCCCAGCGTCAGTAGACCAAGTGATTGCTACCTTGGTAATAATGCCTGACTTAAGAACCCGCATCGTAGAAGGCCAAAGAAGAGACGAAGAATTGGAAAAGCTACGAATGAAGGTGAGAAGAGAAGAAGTTAAAGATTTCTCGGAATCGAGCGATAATGCCTTGTTGTACCAAGGAAGAATTTGTGTGCCTAACGACGACAAGTTGAGAAATGAGATAATGAGTGAAGCTCATGAAACCCTGTATACAGCTCACCTTGGCAGCACAAAGATGTACCAAGACTTAAAGAGACAATTTTGGTGGAATGGAATGAAGATAGATGTGGCATTGTTCGTCGAGAAATGCTTAGTTTGCCAGCAAGTGAAGTCTTTACATCAAAGACCGTATGGACCTCTGCAACCGTTACCAGACCTAGAGTGGAAGTGGGATGGAATCACAATGGATTTTGTGACGGGATTACCAAGATCAAGAAGAGGAAATACAGTAGTATGGGTGATAGTGGATAGGTTGACTAAATCTGCTCATTTCATACCTATTCCACATACCTATGGATCAGCCAAGTTA
This sequence comes from Schizonepeta tenuifolia, assembly GCA_029490685.1. Classification (NCBI taxonomy): domain Eukaryota; kingdom Viridiplantae; phylum Streptophyta; class Magnoliopsida; order Lamiales; family Lamiaceae; genus Schizonepeta; species Schizonepeta tenuifolia. The sequence continues at coordinate 25,860,771 of CM055957.1, forward strand.
GCTGAGAACTACATAAAGGAAATTGTGAAGTTATATGGAGTGCCGAAGACGATTACTTCGGATAGAGACTCGAAGTTCACAGTCCGTTTTTGGGAAAGCTTCCACAAAGAGTTGGGAACTCAGTTGCAGTTCAGCACTGCTTATCATCCCCAAACCGATGGTCAATCTGAGCGAACGATTCAAATTCTCGAAGATATGTTAAGAGCTGTCTTGCTAGATAAAGGAGTTGAATGGGAGAAAGTCTTACCTCTTGTTGAATTTGCATACAACAACAGCTATCAGAATACGATAGGAATGGCCCCTTACGAAGCTCTTTATGGAAGAAAGTGTAGATCGCCGCTTTATTGGAATGAAGTGGGTGAAAGAAAAGTGATAGGGCCAGAAGCGATTGAAGAAATGATAGAATCTGTGCGTCAAATCCGCGAGAAGATTAAAGAAGCTCAAAGTCGACAAAAGTCGTATGCTGATTATCGAAGATCCAAGTTGGAATTTGAAGCAGGAGATAAAGTATTTCTAAAGGTGTCCCCTTCGAGAGGAGTCTATCGTTTTGGAGTTAAGGGAAAGCTTAAACCTCGTTTTATAGGACCGTACGAAATCCTTGAGAGGATTGGATCCGTATCGTATCGTTTAGCGTTACCGCCCAGTTTCGGAAGTTCGCATTACGTTTTTCACGTGTCGCAATTGAGAAAGTACGTCTTCGATCCAAAGCACGTGATACGCCGAGAAGATGTCAAGATGAAACCCGATCTAAGCTACGAAGAGAAAACCGAAGAGATTCTAGACCATAAAGTCCAGCAGCTTAGAACGAAGTCGATTCCCTTAGTGAAGGTCAAGTGGTGTCATCATGATCCCTAAAAATATGATGAAAGCCGAAATTAATAGAGAAAAATAGGAAAATATGAATTCTTTGAGTTATTGTTATTTTGATGCTTGATTTGTGATTTTTAGCATGTTGAGAATGGAATTATATGCATGAAAAATTGAGAAATAAATTGCCCTAATTTATGAGAAAATGCAGTGAGTTTAAGAAGAAAAAGAAGGATTTATTTTGTTGATTTTGTTGATGATTTGAGTGATGTTTTGATCATGAAATGATTGTTTGAGATGTTGATAAAATCATACATGTTTTTAAGTTTAAGAAAATTGAATTGCATGTTGAGTTTTTGAAGAAAATAATTTATGATAATATAAAAGATTGAAGGTTTTGATGTTATTATGTGTGTATAAATATTAATTAAAATCATAGATGAAAAGAGAATTTTTTTATAACAAAAAGAATGAAGTTTAGAAGCTTTTAAAATATTAAGAATTGAAGAATGCATAAAAAGATATATCTAATAAATTTTCTTATAATAAAACTAAAGACTTAAATTTTTAATAAACTAAAACAAAAAGACATTTTGGAATTTAACTAATAAGATAAACTAGTTTATAAAAATATTTATCGAATAATAAAGAAAATTGCTAAGTAAGAAAGTGGTTTTAAGTTAAAAACAAAGAAGAAAGATTTATTATTTAAGTAAACAAGAATTGAAAAAAATCGAGTTAAAAAGAATTAATTAATAAGAAGTAAAGAGAAGTTTTGATCGAATGAAGAAAAAGAAAATGCTAGACGAGATAAGTTAAATACTCGTACAGTTAATCAAGAAAATAATAGTAGCATAAGATGTCGAGTAATAGTTTTGAAAGAAATTAATTAATTAAGTAAGTTATTTTCAAACCATACGAATTAAAAATAAACAAAGAAAAATTATCGAGTTAATAATTAGAAAAATAATAGTTGAGTTAAGAAGTGAGAATCGAGTTAGAAATGGAAAGAAAATTCTAATTCATAAGAGTTAATAATAAATTAAGAGAAATTTTATTAAATGAATAAAGAGTTTATAAAATGCTTCATAAGATAACGAATTTGGAAAAAGCGTTGTTATAAGCCGAGAAAAGATAATTGATATCATTTGAGTTTTTACAAAAAGAAATGCATAATCAAACTAAGTTCTATTGTACAAGTGAATAAATGTTAATGTGTCTTGAAATGTGTTTGATTTATTTGGATTTATTATGTGATTAAATAAATGTTTAAGTGCCTGATATTAATTGTGACGTAAAGAATTATTAGACTATTTGAATGCAAAATAGTTGAGCTATTAAATTGTTAAATCGAGAATTGATTAAAGTCTTTGAAAGAAAACTCGAGTAATGGAATGTAGATAGACGACGTTTCATAATTAAAGCGAGAAGTATAAGACGTTGGTTAATAATATTAGCCAATCATCGAGTAGAGTTAATGGTTTAAAGACGAAAACGCGAGATCCTTTAGAAAAGTTAAAGCGAAGAGAGAAACGACTCAAGTAGAAGTCCTTCAGTTGAGTCCAGCGCCTTTTTGTCCGTCTTTGCGTATCTTAATTTCTTTATCGATGTCGAACTGTGAAGGATTGAGCCGGACGAATCATTAAGCAAGGACAAATAGCCCTTAAAACCGCCTAGCTAGAATCTTCGGAAGTCAGGTGGGCTTTTCTGAACCAAAACTGCCGATGAATATATATATATATGTGCTAATGAGTATTGTTATGATTGATTTTAAATGCGATTGACTTGCCGTTTTTATTGAAGTTTGGTATGCGTTATCATCTGTTTATGTGAAGATGTTATTATCCTGTGAAAGGCAGGAAACCCACGTGTGGTATGTTAAATGTTGAGGTGACTGTGAGCCTTGCTTCGGTTGGGCCGGTCACAGTGTTCGAGAAGGAGGCCTACTTCTCGGCACAGTAAGATTGTTTATGACAGATGATGCATACTATTATATGTTATGTTTGACTGCGCAGTCTATTTAAAAGAAAATATTTTTAACATGCACAAGTAAAACTGTTTTAAATTGTTTAAGTACTTGTGATGTTCGGCAAGGCAAGTTCAATTGTTATAGCTTTAAAAAGCATCTTTATCCAAATATTTTGGCATGTGTTCACTGAGTACGAAGTACTCAGCCCTGCGTGTGTTTCTAAACGTGCAGGTTGACTGGATGGCGATGGCATGGATACTTGGTGGTGTGGTGTGGTTCTTTTGGTTGAGTCGAGTTGAATATCAGACTGGGGGTTGTACGTCTTCATACGTCTAAATGTTGGGTTTTGATGCAAGTTTCCGCTGCAACTCTTTTGAATTGATGTCTGTTGATACTTATACTCTGATACTTATGTTTTTTATCCCAAGTGTTGTACTCGATAATTTTGAATGCTTGTTGAATTCTTAACTTCTTGACTTGTGCTTCCGAGCGATGGGCTCGTTGACTCTAAATATTTTGTTGAATCTGATTCTCTTGACTTGGTATATTTTCGCACTCTCGTTTTTGTTGAAATCTTACTGTTGGGAAATTTATTAGTATAAGTTTTGATGAATACCAAAACCGGCTGACCCCAACCGAGTAGATGTTGCCAGTACCTAATGTTAGAATTTAGGCTCGCTGTTTGAGCAAAGTTAAGTTTTTATCTTTACAGGTCTCCAGCTGAAGATGGCAACAAGGCGTCACTCAGACAGAACATCAGTAGTGAAGAAAGACAACTGAGAGTTCATTTGTTCAGATGTAAACAAGGGGAAGTCTTCAGAACATCAGTTGAAGGAAACCAACTGAGCGTTCATCAAATGAGAAACAGTTGAAAGGAAGAGAACATCAGATGAAAAAGAAATCATCTGAGGGTTCAAACCCAACTGAGTAAAGAAGTGGAAGACAACTGAGGGTTCAGTTTCAGAACCTCAGTTATAGAATCTGAACAAGGAGTTCAACTGTTCAAAGTCAGCTGAGAACTCGACAGATCGGAACATCAGCTGAAGATCACTCAGATGAAGGTCAAGACGTTCAACCGACAAACCGAAGTTGACTGTCAAAGATTTGAATTTCAAAAGGAAGTCACATGAGGGTTTGACCGTTCAGTCATTACCCCATCTGGCCCAACACAAGGCTGTCTCAGATAGAAAGCAGAAGAGCACAGATGACATATCGGGAAAGTCTGCAGAGATGAGAGACGAGCCATCGCTTTCAACCGATCAGAGATCAACTGCTCCTCCAACGGCTAGTTGATTCTCTCCGCCTATAAATAGAGGCATCATCTCATTCGAGAAAAAAAAAGGGATGCAGATAGACACATAGACGACTAAAAATTCAAAAGCTTTCTCGAGAGAAATCAAAGCAAATCTGCAAAATCATCATCTAAGAGCATCAACAGCTGAGAGTTCCAATTTGAGAGAACATTAGTAGAAGAACTTGGACTGAGGTGTGTGGACTCACATCTCCCCGTGGACGTAGGAGTTATCTCCGAACCACGTAAATCTTGTGTGTCGTGCTTATTTTTTCAGTCCATATTGCATTTCTAACTGACCGAACTAACCAGCATTCAAACCTCTTTTGCACTTTTTCAACCGAGCTGTTTTGGTTCTTGACCAACCGAGCTGGTTTGCGTGAGTTGTTTTTAACGAGTTTATTTTCCACCACATTCCGCACAGCACCGCTCTTCCAGCTGAGTTTGCTTACTCAGCTGTGAGATCCCACCTGAGTCCTTTTACTCAGTTGAAGTGGTTTTCAAGTGTTAAGTTTTTCGAAAACTGAAAAATCCTTACTGGTGTATTCCCCCCCCCCCCCCCCCCATACACTAGTAACTCGTTTCGGGACCATCACTTACCCCCCGTCAACATGAATTTCTTATCATATTCTTATGTATATGTGATCTTGAAATGCTCGGTTATTATTTCATTATGTCTTTGAAAGCCTTATCCGATTGTATTGCTTTTCGTTAATATTTCCCTGAGCATGTTTCCTATGTTTGAGTTGATTGTTAGTTGATTGGGTTGTGTTGTTGTTCGTAAGTCGCACCTCGAGAGTCGGGGCGTGACATATATATATATATATATATATATATATATATATATATATATATATATTGATATCGTGGGAACCCGCAACGGCTATCTTCGGTGCGCATTGGGTAAACTTCCCGTCCCTTGTGCAGTAGTCTGCAAACCACACAGAGCAGGTAAATCACACTTTCTAAATACAGGTGTGACAGGCTCGACCTATAGAGGCGCTTCATCAGGTTCGAATCGGATACCTCTCAGTATCAAGCGCTCACTTTTTACCACTAAATCATCCCCAAGGGAACATTCTATTCACACTATAATTATAATTAGGCATGGCTTATATTGTTTGACAAATGAGGAGGAGATGGCAATATGGTACTATCGTGACTTGCTCTTGTGATTATGTAATACTGTTAGTTATTCTTGAGTATTTTTATTTGAGTTTTACTTATATTTATGTACATTATTGAATTCTAAAGTATATAATCAAATTTTCTTAATCTATCATTGTAACACCCTGCAAACCCAACTCTAGGAAAAATGTGATTAATATAAAATTTCCCTGATGGTCCCGATACGAGTTCTGGTGTATGGGGGGGGGGGGGGGAATACACTAGATAAGACTTTTTAAAACAACCCCCTAAAAATAACTCAACCGAGTAAAGAAGCTCAGTTGGAATCACAACCGAGTAAGAAACACTCGGTTGGAAGTGATGTGTTGTGCGGAAAGTGGTGGAAATTAACTCGTATAAAATTTACTCACGCTTTTATGCACGGTTGGTCAATAACCAAAACAGTTGATGAATAAAGCAGTTTGTATGCAGGTTAGATAGTCAGTTGAATATGCAATAAGATAACTGAAAATAAACACAACACACAAAGATTTAACGTGGTTCGGAGAGAACTCCTACGTCCACGGGGAGTTGTGAGTCCACACAACTCAGTTCGAGTTCTTCTGGACAAACCACAAAGCTTACGCGAGCTTTGCAACTGTTGAGATAAGTTTACGGGTACTTATCAACCTTACAGATTAGTTTTCGGGTACTAATCAACCTATCTACTCAGTTACGGGAAGAGTAGGGTCCTAAAACCTTTCCAGGTGAAAGAAAGGGTGGGGTTCCAACTAAATAGCTCGAACAGGAAGTGAGCTAAGATCTAACACTCTACGAACTCTCACGAGGTGATGTTCTCAAGGTTGGATCTAAAGACACTCAGACAGAATCTAACACTCTAGAACTCTCAACTAATGATGTTCTAAGAGAATGAACGTGGTTCAGCTCGTGTGAGGAATTTGGTTCTTTCTTTTGCTCTTTGCACTTGTCTGTCTCGTCTCGTGTGTGTCTTGTGATCTTGTGAGTGAATGAATGCCTCTATTTATAGGCGAAGAGAATCAACTAGCCGTTGGAAGAGCTGTTGATCTCTGTTCTTTGATAGCGATGGCTTGTCTCTCATCTCTGCAGACTTTCTGGATTTGGAAACTGTATGCTTCTGCTTTCCATCTGAGACAGCCTTGTGTTGGGCCAAATGAGGTAATGACAGAGAGTCAAACCTTCACGTGACTTCCTAATTTGAAATTCAAAACTTAACCTTTGACCTCCAACACTTGATAGTTGGTTGAGTCGTCTGATCTTCATCTGATTAGTCTTCAGCTGATGTTCTATCTGAACATGTGAACTCTCAGCTGACTTTGAACTTCAAGCTGTTGATCTTCTTGGTTCAGGTCATACAGCTGATGTTCTGAAACTGAACGCTCAGTTGTCCTTCTTGTATCCGATTAGTTGGGTTCGAACGCTCGAATGACTTTCTTTCATCTGATGCTCTTCCCCTATCTACTTCTCATCTGATGAACACTCAGTTATCTTCCTTACAACTGATGTTCTGTTGCAACTTCTCTTGAACGTAACTTCCCCCTTTTTCAATGCTTAGATGACTTTTGCATCTTCCACTTTGAATGCTCATCTTATGAACGCTCAGTTGTCTTCCTCACAACTAATGTTCTATCCGATTGAAGCTTTGTTGCCGTCTTCAGCTGGAGTCCTGTAAAGATAAAATCTTAACACTGCTCAAACAGCGACCCTAACTACTAACATTAGGATCTGGCAACATCTACTCGGTTGGGGGTCAGTTGGTTTTGGAATCAATCAAAACTTTAATAAAATTTCCCAACATTCCCCAATAAGATAAATAGATCTCCTATTTCCGGAAGTTTAAAAAAAGGAAAATTCTCTCTCTCAAAAAGATGAAGACTTTATTTATTAGTCTTAAAAAGAAATAATTTCGAAACAAAGAATGAGAATTTTATATATTTCAAACATCATATTTTCACGCGAGCATGAACATGTCACGTTAAATGAATAAATGTTAAGTTTCATCTCATACATTGCATATTTGAGCATGGACATTTTTGCAATTAATTTAATAAGCTCGCTATATTAGAATACCAGTCGATCAAGGAGTTGTACCCAGATAATTTTGACAAGATAAATAATACGTGATTATGTGCTTGTATGTGTGTGTGTGTGTAAATAATTACTTGCTAGTGGGTTTACTAGTATAAGACAAATGATAGAATAAATAATACATAAAAAGAAACTTACAAGTAAGGTGTATAAAATAAGAGAGAGAGAGAGAGAGAGAGAGAGAGAGAGAGAGAGAGAGAGAGAGAGAGAGAGAGAGAAGCGAGCCTACCTATTATTTTATTTTCACCCCAACCACCATCACTACCCTACACACCATTTTCAACCTCCATTTGAAATCCACCAACGCACGTCTAATCTTTTCTTACACCTTTCTCCTCTCTACAAGCAAGTCATCTTCACCTCCGTATTACCCCTCTTTAGCAGCCAACACTCCCTCATTCACACTTTATCTTCTTCACAACACTCAACTCCATTATTGCTCAAGCTCCATATTTCCATTTCTTTAATTCTTCATCTTTTTCCTCCATCTCTTGCCACCATCTCTACACCACTAAGGATAGATCAAGGGAGGAAGAGAAGCTCAAGGAAAATACTAGAAGTTCACCAGGGGGAGAGGGCCAAAAGTGAGAAAAGAAACAAGGAGAGTTGGGTAAATGTCTAAACTTGTATTCTATGCTTCTTTCTTCACGTTTTTCTTAGAAAATCCATGATAGGTGGTGTAAATATGCTTGCATGTTAGGAATAAGGTATGAGGAGGACCAAGCGAGAGGATTAGCTCTTGGATCCTCAAGCTATTTGGTTATTTTGTTCAAATCAATGAGATCTATGCATTTCTATGCTCTATGTGTGTTCTAAACAAATTGCATGTTAGGCTTTTCCTTTGATTCGAAGAATTCATGCTATGAACATAATATATGTGTAGATCTAGAATTTATATGGTTGATCTATGAGCCATTATATGTTTATATGCTAGATCCTATGTGTTAGAAATTTTTTGCCCAATACCTTATCATCTTCGAAGCAATGCAGCCCCTGGAAACCCTAGCAAATGATCTTTGATTGTGCTGAAATTTTAATATGTTGCAGCCTCTTCTATAAAATATCCAAAAATTGGAATTTTTCATCAAGCCAAACTCTTTCCACATGTTCAACTGTCCACTGCCCTCTTTCAAACTGGACAGTTCTTTGGTTGTTATCTCCTTGATCCTTCATGATATGCGTGTTTTGTTTTTTAGCATCATAAAGTAGACATCTCCAGGTTTCCAGGGATATAAAGAAGTCATTTTTTCATCAAGAGATGCATTCTCCATGAATTTTCTTGTGAAGCCTTTGTGCATAAATTTCCAGAATTTTTTTAGAAAATCTTGCATTTTGCAATCTGCCCAAAAAAACGTGTTTTGATTAACTTAAGTATCTTCAAAATGATTTTTACCACTTAAAAGTAGTAATTTGGTTAGATTGGTGTGTTAGTTGAAAAAGGGCAAATCGACCGAAGGTTATTAGCTATTTTTTTTCGAAGCTCGATTGAATTTTGATGCACTTAAATAATTTCCAAAAATTTTCTTATTATTGCTACTATATAAAAACGTTTCTTTTCATAGAATTATATATAATTATTACCCCTAAAGTGTTAGCTTATCATTGCATAGACATGTTTTAATTAATCATTGATGCATGATTTAAATAAAGTAATGCATGATTTCTAAAAATGCATTCAAATGATTTTAGATCTTTGATCTGGCGATTCAGTTAAAACTTCAAGATAAAGACCGAGAATAGGATTTGACCTAAGACTAACGGCTAATACTTGGTAATTAAATGTTAACCTTCTACGCGAATAGAAACCTAAGTGTTTAGATGATGTTGTAGTAGACGTGAAGCAGTAGATCGAGGACCCGTTTATCGTCAGCAACTCAAAGTGGGTTCTTATGTTCAAAATTGTGGGTTATTAATTCTACGAATGCAACTTTTGGGTTAATAAGGCATGATCTGCTGCTTTTAAAGTATGAATTTGCATGCTAAATGTTTTATATGCTCTTTACTTGTGTTTACCGCTTATATGATTGACTCTCTTGCCAAATAATGATCGACCTTGGACTCTGATCAAGCCAAGATAGTGCGCACAAGGAAAGTATAATGGTTCGGAGGGTGGGAGTGGCTCCCCACTAGATGAATCGGGGTAAAGATAACACATTAATTGAGATTTATGTTTCGTGCACAATAAATTATGACAAACGATTTTACGTATATAAAGGGCAAATGCTCTCTTTTTAAAATCCCCTTTATTTATATGAAATAAGCATGCAAATTTTCTTTTAAGTATCTTTATTAAATATTTTCCAAAAGGGCCAAAAGAATCCATTGAGTATTTTATACTCAATCCAAAAGGTTTTATTTTAAACACAGGTTGACGACGAGCGACGGTGATGTGAGACGGGGGTACCAAAGCTCAAGGATGACAGTTACTCGATCCGTCATCAATCATTCATTTTATATCTATGGTGGATCCATAGTTGGTCTGTAAGAACTAAACAAACTCCAAACTCTACTCTAGTTCTTCATGCTACGCCAACTAACCACTCGAGATTAGTTAATAACAAACTCTATCTGCTGCGACGGGCCGAAATCCTCACACTTCGACTCTAAGTTAAACACTAAAGTCCTGCCAATCGGGCGAACCGCTTTTGAAACTTTAACGGTTTATTATCAAACTCATTTGAACACTCAACATCTATTTTCTAAAAATGTCTTTTGAAAACTTACTCATTTTCTCATTAAATCTTCTTTGAAAACCAACTTAATTGTTCTTGCTTCACCTTACAAATTATTGATGAATCATTGCATGTTGTCTAATGTTTCATCCCCTTCCCTTTCCCCCTTTATTAGTGGGCTGCATCCGCATAGGCACGGCCGCACGGATGCGGGCTATTACAATTATAGTTAATTATTCCTTATTTTGATCCCAAATATAAAAGTTAAAAAAAATTCATGCTTAATTTTGTACTCGTATTTTAACAACTAGTATTTCACTTGTGCATGGCACGGACGAGTATCATATTTTTACATTTTTTTTTACTTATATGTGTGCAAATTATAACATAAAGATATACAATCGGGTCTTGAATCTTGATGACAAAATTTAGTGGTGTTCGAATTGTAAAACAATAAAAAATAGTGATTAAATTACAAAAAAATGAAAAATTACAACAGCATGTAAAAGTGGTGTTATGATTTACAATTAATTCAAAGGACTTTTATAATACGTATATTCATATTAAATAAGAAAATGTATGCATGTATTGAAAACCTTAGATTTTAGAAATTGTATTAGCTAGAATTTATAAATTTATTATTAGATTAGTATTTCAGATGAGGACTTCAAAATGAGTAACAGTTGTTTCAATATTGAGGAGCTAGTCGTGCTCTTACTTGATATGAACTGAGTTAATGACGTAATATAGTTTAATAAGCATTAATTTAACTGAGCAAATGCATTACTTATCAGTGCAATACTTGTAAAACAAAAGGAAAACTCAAATATTTTTGTTTGTACATATACATGGGTTTACAACACAGATAGCTATATTGAAAGTATATATCGATGCACAAAATAGGTATTAATATTGGAGTCAACTTTTGATATGGTCATATTGAGCAATGAAACCCAAATTTTAGCTCACTCTTAAAAACACAAATTTTGGCCAATTTTTGAATTTGGGACAAAAATACATTTAAAGAAGAGTGCACGGGTCGGGTATAGACGCGGATTGGGTAGCATTCGTGTACAAGGGGTCGGATACTTTTGGCACTAATATCGTCATTTGTGCTAAAAGTACCAAATTACTTAGTTTTTTTGTGCTTTCGGTTGGTACTTTTGGCACTAATTATAATTTGCACCAAAAGTACCAAATTACTTAGTATTTTTTTTTGTGATTATGTTGGTACTTTGGCACAAATGACAATATTAGTGCCAAAAAGTACGAACAAAAATCACAAAAAAATAAAAAGTAAAATCCAAGTAATTTGGTATCTTTGGCACTAATGTTACCAAACATACTTGAACATTCTATTCATGTTATTTATCAAGTATTTTAGTACCTTTGGCTTTAATGACAATATTAGTGCCAAAAGTATCCAAAAACTTTAATTCGATAATTAAATTGTACAATCATTCATGCCAAAAGTACTAGACACTATATCGACTTTCAAAACGACTTTCACTAAGAATTAACTACTCACAGCTACAAAAGTATCCCGCAATGTAATTTATAATCTAAATCATAAATAGGGAATGTGATAAATTCTATTTTTCTAATTAACGTTTTTTTTACGCCATGGTACTATTGGTACGAACATTTGACACAACTTTTACGCCATGGTACTTTTGGCACGAATTATAACATTAGTGCCAAAAGTACCAAATTACTTGGTTTTTTTTTTTTTGTTGCAATTTTTATTGGTACTTTTGGCACAAATATCATCTTTTAGGCCAAAAGTATCGAATTACTTTGGTGTTTTTTTGTGATTTATGTTGATACTTTTGGTACTAATATTCTCATTTGTGCCAAAAGTATCAAATTACTTTGTTTTTTTTGTGATTTATGTTGGTACTTTTGGCACTATTATTGTCATTTGTGCCAAAAGTATCAAATTACTTGGTTTTTTTTTACGATTTTTGTTGGTTTTTTGGCACTAATATAATCATTTGTGCCAAAAGTACCAAATTACTTATTTTTTTTTGTGATTTCTATTGGTACTTTGGTACTAATATTGTCATTTGTGCCAAATGTACCAACTAAAAACAGACCTAGAGATCAAAAAATAAAAAAACCACCACAATTACAAGAGCTCAAAATTTACACTCAGCTCAAAATTTATCATTATAGTTTAATAGTATAGGATCTCGCAACAATTAATATCATGACTAGGAGGGTTTAAATCTCCTTTACCTCATGAAAAAACCATGATAGATATCGTCCCTACACAATGCTACATTCTCTTTAAACATATACAGTTTAAACCAGCAATATTCGAATGACGAGTTAATGGAAATAATGATTGAATATACAAACCATAACCATGATGAACGACACTCACGAACTCAAGTTGAAATCCATTTTGTGGAAAAGGCATAACCAATAAAGTGCAGTCACAGCCATGAACAGCTCAATGCCATTTAAGATATTAGAAATAGCTAATATGAACCGTCTGAAAATCTACATGGATCACAAGAAGTCAACCAATTTTAGCCAATGCCTCTGTGCTGGCCATTGAAGTTTTCCAGATCTAGAGCTCCCGACCGCAAGATGACATAGTTTTAGGCATAAAATTCATTATTAATATTATACATTATCAGAATTTATATGCATTGTGAATCGACACATGACACTGCTAAATTGCATTTTGCTTTTTATATACCTAATTCATAAGACCAAAATTTATGGCAATTGAGGTATGATCAAACTAAGCAAAAACCTACCCTCCAACTCTAAGTGTCACCAAACACTATAGATCATCACAATAGAATACAAATTCAAATAAATACCGCAAAATTTGCAGTCAACTCATCCATACCTGGCCAAAATCGGCGATTTTGAGGATTCCGTCAGCAGAAATGAGCAAATTCGATGGCTTCAAATCCCCGTGAACAATCGAATTGCGGTGTAAAATCTGCACCATCCAGTGCTTGACCTCGCCGGGCGTGATCCCGCTGTCCCAGTCCTTGTCGGCGGCCTTGACGACGGCGGCGAGGTCGGTGGGCAGGTACTCGAGCACCAAAACGGTGTCTTCGTCGTCTCTCCAGAAGTACACGTGGAGGAAGACGACGTTGGGGCAGTTCTGGAGCGTCTGGAGGGCCTCGATCTCGCGGAAGGCGGACTGGTAGTCGTGCACCTACTTCAGGGCGACAGTGGCGGAGTCGGAGCGGCGGCGAGCCTTGTACACGTCGGAGTACGCGCCGGCGCCCACGCGCTCCAGGATTTCGCACCTGGGGGTGATATCGCGGCACGTGTGGATGCTCCAGCTCTTCGACGGCGGCGACTGCTCCATGGGTTACGGTTGGGAGAGCCTCGGTTGTAGGAGCTGCTGAAAGGGGAAGTAGAAGAGGAGGTGGAGCACTTGGTCGCCTTCAGCCGCTCCGGATTGCAGGGTATGTATGGGTACAATGAATATTGGGCGGGTTGGGTAACTATCCCGATTTAGGGTGGTTAAGTGCTAAAATACAAATAATGAATATAATTTGTGTTTTTGAGGAAGGTGGGTTAAATATGGAGTTTCAATGCTTATTATGTCTATATGACTATATAATCTCTTAATATTATTCATGTTTAACTTACTCAATATGTTTTTTTAGGGTGCATTTACTTTGATAGTATGGAAAAAATGAAGGGAAAAAGAATGTAGAAAAAGAAAAGGTTGAAAAATATTTTCACACCTCTCGTTCCCCCCTCCCCAATTAATGTTTTCTACAATTACAGTGAAAAGGATGGAAAATGATGGAATATGAGAAAACTAACAACTCTGGTAAACATGTGAAAGAGATGAAAAATGTGTATTTTCTACCCTTTTCCATCAAAGTAAATGTACCCTTAGGGTGCGTTTACTTTGATGGAAAAAGACGGAAAAAGAATATTTTCTCTCATTTTCTATCTTTTTCACATGTTTACTTTAATAGAAAATTTTCTCCGGACAGAATGGATAACTTTTTCGAGCAGCCCCTTTTCCATCCTATTCTCTCCAATGTTGGATAATATTTTCTTTGGTTAGTGGTGTGAAAATATTTTCCAATAAACAAAAAGGCATAAAAATGGAGAGGAGTGGGGGGATCATGTGATAATTTTCTTTTCCAACCTAGTAAACATGAGATAAGAAAATGATGGATATATTAATATTTTCTCACCTTTTCTTATCCATCATTTTCCAATGGAAAAATTTCTATCAAAGTAAACGCACCCTTAGAAGAAAAGGAAAAGAAAAAAAAAAAAAAAAAAAAAAAAAAAAAAAAAAAACTTATTCGACATATAAGGGTAGATAAAACGAAAATAACCTTGCACTTGGTACTTATATAAACTGAAAAACATGTGTGACAAATAATTATCATTAGAACAACTTAATAATAATAATAATAATAATAATAATAATAATAATAATAATAATAATAATAATAATAATAATAATAATAATAATAATAATAATAATAATAATAATAATAAAATAAGGTTGTAGGCGTACAATCTCTTCTTAACATCTGCATGTTAGAAAGCTTACGATCTCTAGAGTAGTGGCGAGAGAACCATTAAGTTTTTTTCCACAATCTTATCCATGTTACTGTAAGTCCTTATACATTTGCACCAGTAAAAACATCACAAATCATCGCATTTTTCTGCATAAACAACACATTTCATAAGGATTAATATCAACACATACAATTAATCTACAGAATTAAGGAACAATTGTAAACTATTGGAAAAATAGATGAAGTTTGGATTGATTCCAAAACACTTGACAAATCTCAAATGAGTTGTAAATATTCTTTCATAGATTTTATATCAACTCACTTGTTAGGGAATTGATTTTATCTTATAACTAGTGCATCGGGTTAGTTGTATGCTTACTAAGTTCAACTGACTAACAGGTCTTAAATTAAAAGGGAACCTAATGACACAGTCATAGTCATTTAAGCAGAAGATACAATCAGGGTTGATTGATAAACTGATCGTCCACAACTCATTATTAAATTGTGAAGGTATTTGGAAGCTATGCAGAATTGTGCAGTCAAACAAAGGCATTTACACAATTCAACTCCGTAAGAGTACAAGGCCACATGGACAAATGAGAAGCATGCAGAGTGCATTTTCTCATTTAGGCCGACAGCAACATTCATCCCAGCCAATGATAGCTTGATGCAGTTGTCCAAAATGGCTACAGAATAAGATTAACGGGATGAAGCAGGAATTGAAACGGTCCTCCAACAACTAGTTTTTCTCTCCGCCTATATATAGAAATTGTTGGGAAGAAAGTTAAAATATGTTTTGATTAATTTCGAACCCCCAACTGAACCTCAACTGAGTAGATAATTGTTTGAGTCGATTAGATAGGCTCGCCTATTTGAGAAAGTAAAAGTTTTAACTTTACATGTCTCAAATTGAGGGGGAACTTGGAGACTCAGTTGAAGGTGTTCAGACAGATAAACAAGTTATGTTGATTGATCAACTGACTCATCCCAACCGAGGAAAAAATAGAAGATGTAGCTATTCTGAAGAATATTCAAGGCAAAGACTTTGATCAAATTCAAATCAGAAGACATCAAGCTACGTGGACCAATGAGATGCATGCAGAAGACATTTCCTCCTTTGGTCAGACAAAGATTTTGTCCCACATTAAAGCAGCACGCAAAAGAGTTTCACAACAAATTCAACAGATGAAGATGGAATTCAAGCAGAAGATTTAAACGGCTCTATACAACGGCTAGTTTAAATCATCAGCCTATAAATAGAGGCATTCGACACCAAGATAGATACATATTTTCAAGCGCTCAAATAAAGAACAAGAACACTCTCCACCGAAACCTTCTTCACTTCAAGTGTTCATACCAAAATCAGTCTCTAGACTAGTTGCATCCCTCCTCTGTACTAGCCTAGATTTGAATCACGAGACTTAGTACAAGTCGAGATTCTTTGTTGGAAAAATCCACAAACTTTAGTGCTTGTTTTTATGATTGTCAAATCTCGTAACTCAATCACTTAGGTTATGTAGAACCCACAATCTACAAGTTATATTTGATTGGAAGCCGCAATAGAATCACTCGGTCTTATTGGAACCCATAATCCAATTGTAAGTTTCTTAGAACCTGTAATCTAAGTGTACGTTTTCTCATCACGCGTAAGCTAAGAGGTTTTAATCGTAAGGTGAACTGGATTCGTTGGGTGGACTCCTAACTGAGGACATAAGAGCATGACTTTGAATCTCATTAAATTGCTTGTATCTTTAACTTCTGACTGACCTTGATGAACCCATAATTTGTTTTCATTTTGTGTCTGTTTTAGGTAGTCTAGATCGCATCTTGTTGTATTTTTTGTCTTGTTTTATGTCTGGGAGGACACATTATAGGCAGCAGGTGGTTCTGGATAGGGCAAGTGCATTTTGGGCAACACAGGGTTTAAATCTACAGAAATGGTGCAAGTTTTGATACGAGCCAATGAGCACCCGATGGAACTCCCGCTTGGGCAAGAATGATCACATCAAACACGTAGTTGTATAGTAGAACTCACTGGCTCAATCTAACATACCATGCAGATGTTGACCTAGTGGGTCATCTTGGGCAGAGGAGCAGAGCAAATGATGCAATTATCTGGAGGCAAGATGCAGAGGGCAGTGGAATGTGTTTCTCTCCGAGTCTGAGTAGGATAAGGGAAGATAACTCAACTTAAATTTCTTTCCTTATCCGATTTAGATTAGGATCGAAGCGGATCTTGAAATCGACACACAAGATCTGGGTCGAGCTTATCAAGCAATGCTTGCACGCAAAGATAGCTCATGGACTTTCCATTTTAAGGGCCGGAGCCTACCATAAACCCCAGACATTGCCTCTTTATAAATATGGTGCACGTATGCAGCGGGAAGGGGACCAAATTCCATTATCTTTCTGCACCATATGTTTTCGTACTTTTGCTTTGTTTCTTTTATTGAATGTTGTAAGGAAAAATATGTCCTACTGGCAAGATATAATTTAGTTTATGCGTTGTGTTTTCGATCGACACTTTAGGTCTATCTATTTTATGCTGGATATTTTCATAAGTTAATTTAATATAATTTTTATGGTTTTCCCCATGCCTTGTGTTATTTTGTTCATGTTCATGTCTAGCTAAGTTTATATACTTGATATAGGCAAGACTAGTTAAGTACACCCTAGCTCGAGATGAATAAATTGCGCAAAGTAATTATATACATTCATTCCAAATATGTTAATAAACTTGTTTTAATATGGTTTAATCCAACTAAGTAGTTAATAGGTTGTTAATCACTTAGAGAATATTAGATCACCAATCAATCAGGAGGCTGAGAGAATTTTCCATAACTAATCTTGATTAAGATCAATTGATATTGACGAAAGGTGCCTACCCCCAGTGGGCAAGACAATAAGTATTCCCTATTGGGCATTTCTAGTTCTTAATGCTCTATGGGCAAGAGACTGGACGATAATTCGGGGACAGAGGTATTGCCCAGAGTAGGGAGACGGTAGTGCGTCGCCAACTAAGTTAGGATTGGTCAGAGAAGAGTTTGTCAAAAGCATGTCGATTAACAAAGGATCTTGGCATTCAAGTCCTATAACCAACAATGCATGTATATAATGAATATTATTGCACCAATGATCGAGCTATTGTCTAGCTTAACTAGTCAACGTCCAAGTCAAGTTACTTTTATTATTGATCAAATTATGTGTTTAGTTTCAGTGTTATTTAAGGTACAGTATTGGGCAAGAAGGCTCGAGTGACCAACAACCCAACCCTTTTTTGTGATACTGGAGGTTTAAGAGATAGAAACAATCTCTGCCCGTGGATCGAACCTATACTTACCGCTATCTTCATAGTTGTGGGGCATACGATAATTTGCAAAGTGTAACGACAGCTTCGTCAGACCTCATAAGCACTTGCATTAAAAATTGCATAAGTATTTTGGCGACTTGACCTTGCCCATGAACCGACTGAGTTTTCACACAAACGAGTTTAAAGAAAAATCCACCAACTTCGGCACAGTACTCACAACTTTCACTCATTAAATTTCAACTGACATACTGTCCAAGTAGTCAATTGATCACACGACTAAGTAAGCACCTCCAATTGATTTCCCCAGTTGAGAAAAATTTTAAAAAGAAAATTTTATAGGTGTTTCCCCCCTCATAGACTTAAATTCATTTCGGGACACATCAGAGGCTTTCAACAAGGAAGAAGTAAGAAGAATATTTAGAGATTACACACGAGATCAAGCACTTCAATGCAGAAATCTCTCTCTAGAAGGTGAACCCTAGATCATATTCTTTCTTCCTTGTAAATCTAGACTAGCAACTGTCAGATGGTTAAGGCACTTATGCCACAACCAACTCATATCAGAGCTACTTCTTGATACCAGACATGCCTTTGGAGGACTGCTTTTCCACTCAACAAAGTAGATATTCCCAGTTTTAGTTCCTTTTCCATAAAGTAGGACTTCATTTGTCTTGGCATTCTTCACTTTGCAGTTCTGTGATTCGAATTTCACTTTGAAGCCATTATCACATAATTGACTGATTGGAAGTAGATTAAGTTTTAATCCATCAACAAATGAAACATTTGCCATACATGATCAGTTTTAATCGTTCCAAACCCTTTGATGTCTCCCCTTGAGTTGTCACCGAAAGTGACTGTGGGACCTTCCTGATCAGTGTAGTTGGTTAGGATAATTCTGCGGTTTATCATGTGCCTCGAGCATCCATTATCAATTACCTAGAATAAGTTTTTGGTTTTGCATCGTTTTAGCTGATCATCAGTTATCTCTTCATGTGCCATGAAGCAGCTGTCAATTTTCGATGGACTTGTTGATGATCTTGGTCATTCCTCACCTTTCATAGTTGATGAAGGTGTCTATGTCAGCATCATCTTGATTCATCACTGCCGACGCCGAGTTTGTTGTTAGGAACTCGGACGTGCCAAAATTCCATTTTATAAGTCCTGATGCCCACCATTAGGTACAGCTAGGGTAAGTATTTAGGGTCGAACCCAAGGGAGGTAGGCTGTGATGATCTCGGTGTCACTGGAGAGTAGTTGGGTTTTCATTTGGAACTCTCTCAACATCAACGAGAAGTAAAGACTGAAATAAAATACGAAAATATCAAATAGAGACGATTTGCTTGGGTTAGCTTTGACTTAGTTCAGTATTGTGTGTGTGTGTACAGGATCCTAGGCCCTCGAATAGCCACTACGTCAGCCCGTTTCTCAGTTATGGGGTCTCAACACTCGCGCCCCAATACTCTCACCATGTCACGCACGTGAGCATCTCAACTCCAACACTTCCCAACTGTGTCGAGCCCTCCAAGTCACCTTAGAAGCCACCTTACTGACTCCAGAATTAGCTTGCATCTGGAAAAGTCACCATTGAGACCTCCCTCTGTGTCAGCAACTTTTAGATCTAGAAGACCCGAGATGGTTAGAAGCATGACTTTCGTCATACAACACTCTCCAGCGCTCGCAACACGACCGGACGTGAGGGAAACCCCTACATCTTTGCCCAGTATTGCCAGGGATTTTGTCTCCGCCACTTCTTCGTAGGCCTCTGGCAAAGTCGTGGAGGCTCCACCACTTTGGAATCAAGCCCAGCGCGTTGGGAACGACCTCAGTAGATCTCCGGCGAGCTTTCTGCCTCACCACTCTCACACATCACACACACCTTACCTCATCTCAACCAACCCAAGCAAGGAAAATTTAGCTAGACATGACAGTAAAAGAAACAACAAAGCAAGTGATTAAAAAAACATACTTAACATTAAAACTGAAAATATTGTTTGCCTCACAGAGGACTTTACAAAAATCGTAAAGGGTGGAATAGAGTTTGCTACAGAAACTGAAACTTAGTTGCAGAAACTATGGAGAAGATGAGAAGTGAAAGGATGCCCTAGTTGATAGAGGTGAAGATCCCTTTATAGTGCGGTTGTCCTTCTTGGTAGTTGGAGTTTTCCACCTTTCAAATGAGCCGCTTCTAAGAGTTTAGAGTCCGACTTGTTTCGTGGCAGGTGAGAGTTCACTATCGGTCCCTGTCCTTGCTCCTCTCTTATTGGTCTCTCTTTCTGCTGTTGTTGGAGGTTGTCGTTGGAGTTGCAGTGGTCCCTGTCAGAGCTGTTCTTTCCATTTTCAGCAAAGAGTTGACTTCAGCGTACGGAGTCTTCATGCCTTTGCTGCCTGTCGTCGTGATCATGACTCAGATCTTCGTGACCTTTTGCTCTTCTGCTATTTCTCTTCCACTTCGTACCCCAAAGTAGCTCCTTTGTGCCCATTTGCAAGATTGTATAGCCCTGCAAGACAGTGTGTCCTCCCAAACACAAATAGACCCAAAACAAAGAGAAAAAGACTCTATCTAGACCTCT
Organism: Schizonepeta tenuifolia; assembly: GCA_029490685.1. Taxonomy (NCBI): domain Eukaryota; kingdom Viridiplantae; phylum Streptophyta; class Magnoliopsida; order Lamiales; family Lamiaceae; genus Schizonepeta; species Schizonepeta tenuifolia. The sequence goes on from CM055957.1 coordinate 25,881,147, forward strand.
ACAGACACTAAAAAGAGCATGGAAATAGGGCTTGTCAATCACTAGGGCATGGTTGTTGGAGTTTGCCTTCGAATTTCATATTTCTCAGACTTAGAGAGGTTGAGACACTCCAATTTATAGTGGTATGGACTGTTATACTGAAAGTAGCTTTTGTTGCCTAATTGCATTGACAATCTACCATATTTGTTGTTTTCATAGAATCTCTTATATTTGCTAAACCTGGCAGTCAGGTTCTTTAGTCTCTCCATCATATAATCGAGATTCCGTTGCATGTCTTCCCTGCTCAGCTCTTTCTGAGCTTTATCGACTGACCTAGTTTATCTGGGTTGCCTTGATCGATTGAAGTCAACTTGGAGTGTCATATCCTTTGTGGCTAAGCCTCAATCTTTATGTCTTCATAACTGAGAAACGATCTTACCCGATCTCCTCGATTGATCTTGTACTCATTCCCTTTAGTATAGAGAAGAGTTTCTCAGATGTCAATACATTGAGGTCAGTTCGACTCTCATGAATTGCGGTGAAGGTGTCCCATTCCTCAGGCAGTAACTCGAGGGCTTTGAGGTTGATCTCTTTCAAAGTATATTTCTCTTTCCTTATGGACTCAATATCCATAATGATCTCTGAAAACCTCAGTGCCATCTTGTTGATGGATTCATCCTACATCATGGTGAAGTTGTCGAATTTTTGGCATGCGAGGGTTAACTTGTTCTCCTTGATCTCGTTCTTCACAAAACTTGGCTACTACTTCCCACATCTCCTTCATCGTATCACAGTGACGATTTTGGAAAGGTAGGCTCTTCATACAGTTGCCATGATGGTATGATGCGGCCAATTGTCAAGTTGGCTTAACTTGACTTCATCAGGAGTATAATCCTCTACTTTTTCTTTAGTCACCACTATGGAGTCTCCATCAGCTGAATTGGTTGGAGTTTTCTTGACTTGGTGAGTAATTTTGATTGGGCCTTTTGTGATAACTTCCCACATCCATTGATGATTTGCTGTGAGCAGTATCTACACCCGAATTCTCCAGTAGTGAAAGTCTTCGACTGAAAAATCGGGAGTGCTCATGTTCTGTAGATCCATCTGCACACACAGAGACAACAGGATTGCAACAGTTTGCACTAATATGATTTTCACAAAAAGGATCTATTCAGTTGACCACTGAAATATTTCACGAGTCACAGACGTGAATAATGACAATGGTCTTTTGAACCATTGCTCTGATACCACTTTATGTGTCCCGAAATGAGTTTTAGGTGTATGGAGGGAGAAAGGAGGGAGAGTACACCTATTAAAAATTTCTTCTAAAAAGTTCTCTCCACTGACGAAGTTAGTTGGAGGTGTCGTCTCAGTCTTCTACTCAACTGACAACTTTTTGACTATATGTCAGTTGAGACTTGATGGCCAAGGTTTTAACACAGTGCAAAAGTTGGTGGGTTTTATTTTCACTCGTTTTTGTGTAAACTCAGTTAGTGCATGGGTAAGGTCAAGTTGCCAAAATACTTATGCAATATTTAATGCAAGTGCTTATAAGGTCAGCTTTTTGTCAATTTCATAATTAAACAGACTATAAAGATATAAGCAATTTAACGAGTTTTAGAGATCAACTCGTACGTCCTAATTTGGAAGTCCATTGAACGAATCCAGTTCACCTTAGGATTCAAACCTCTCAGCTTACGCGTGCTAAGAAAACGTACAATTGGATTTCGAGTTTCAATAAGACCTAGTGATTGCATTGCGAGTTCCAATCAATCCTAACGTCCAGATTGTGGATTCTAGACAACCTAAGTGACTGAGTTACAGGATCAGTTTGTCCTAATCAGAAACTCTATAGTTCATGGTTTTTTCCAACTATGAATCTTGACTAAGTCTCAATTCAAAGGTCTAGGCTAGTACAGCGGGGAGTTAACTAGTCTAGAAAATATATAGAAGACGGATTTTATATGAATACTTAAAGAGGAGAGAGCTTCTGTAGAGAATGTTCTTGTTCTTCATTTGAGCGCTTGAAAATTTGTATCTGTCTTGGTATTGAATGCCTCTATATAGGCTGATAGATCAAACTAGCCGTTGGATAAACCCGTTGAAATCTTGTACTTGAAGTCTGTCTTCATCCGTTGAATTTGTTGTGAAGCTCTTTTGGGCAATTGATGCGCAATGTTTTAGTCTGGGATGAAGTCTTTTTTTGGCCAAATGAGGAAATGTCTTATGCATGTATCTCATTGGTTTATGTAGCTTGATGTCTTCTGAATTTGAATTTGATCAAAGTCTTTGCTTTGAATCTTCTTCAGAATAGCTACAATGTTTATCTTCTTTTTCAGTTGGGATTAGTCAGATGATCAATTAACCTGATTTGTTCTTCTGCCTGAATGCCTTTGTAATGCCCCGGAAATTCCTTACGATCTCAAAATTTTAAAGTTAATAATAATAATGGCTTTGCACGCCTAAGTTTACGATTTTGAATTCTAAGACTAATGGTCGAATCCGTTTCCGAAAATAAATTACGGAAGTCAGCTAGACGACTACTGTATTTAGGTTTAGCGCGTACGAAAAAATTTTAGTTTTTGAACTCAGAACGGAAAACTGTCTGATTTTTACATTCACGAAATCGCGGTACGAACTCACCCGAGAAAGTTTGTTTTTATGATTTTCCGGACAAAACTCGGACTGTGTCGTCCCGAGTTTTTGTCGGAATAAATTTTATAAATTTTATTTTCCGATTAAGTTTTATACGTTAGAATTTTTGGACGAAACGGAATTTGACGATTTTGTGCCGAGCTTCGTTTTTCATCATTCGATTTCCGTAACGTCGTATCGCGTCGGAAAAGCGCATATTTTTCTTCTTTTCCCTCTTATAGCCGACTTGGTCTCTCTCTCAAGCTTAGATATTTTCTTTTTTTTGTTATCCTAAGTATTGGTGACACCTATTACTAATACTATTCAAACTTTACACCTATTTAACCTAAAGTGTTATAACCTTATAACAATTTAAATCTCTCATCTCCTCCCTCCCCTCATAAACTCGGCAGCCCTCTCCCTCTCTCCCATCTTCATTTCTTTTTCTCCATTGTTGGATCCTCAAGCTCTCATCAAGGAAGAAATCACACAAGTCTTCATTCCATCCATCGAACTTCATTTCTTCCTTCTTTAAACTTCAAGGTAATCCTCTCCTCTATGTTTCTATCCATCCATCATCCATTTCTTTTTATTTTCTTCTTGGATCGAGATTTAGGAAAGATGAACTAGATGTTTTGATCTTGGATTAGTGAAATTAGATGTGTTAGATAGGATAATTAGGGATTGAAATTGAAAGAAATCAAGAGCCCTAACTTCTACATGAATACCGAAATTTTAGGGTTTATGGTAGGATTTTGGAATTCTTCAATTGATGTTATAATCATGCTTAGGAAGTGTTTAATTAGTGATTAGAACCAAGAGAAATCGAAAGTCCTTTGTTTTGTTGAAACCGATTTAGGGTTTAGGGTTAGGAAATTGGGGATTTTCAATTTCATGTTGCAATTGGACTTGATTTGATTAATTGATGTTATAATAGTATGATTAAGAGTTAAATGGTGTTGATTAATGAAGAAAATCACTCTCTTAATCTTTGTGTTAATACCGATTTTTAGGTATTAATTAGGGGTTTGATATAGCTTGGTTTAATTGATGAAATGATGATAGAATATGGTTTCTAATGACATTAGATGATGTTATGAATTTAATTAGAATTTTCTAAAATAATTATTGAATTGGTAAGAGACGAAGATCTCGTCGTAAGTTAAGATATAGTGTTGACATGAAGTGATTATATGCATGGAAATGAATCTCGTTAGATGATGGTTGATGACGTAAAATTTGAATGAAATCCGACAACTTTTAAAATTTTGTAAGAGACGAACAATTAGTCGTAATTAATAATCAAGAAGTCGAACGAGAATTCTAACTTGATAATATCATTTATGATGGACTTGAGAACGACTTTGTAGTTGATGTCATGAGCTTTCGAGCTATTTTAATATGAGTTGTAGTTATAGTCGAGAATTAGAACGAGAAGTTGATAACTTGTTGGTTTAGTACTTGATAGTTGGAAGCCGACGTTTAGAACGTCGTGCTATTGGACGAGTTTTGAGAAGGAGTTCATCACGTACGGGAGTACGTGATGACTGCCTTAAGGGTCAAGTTTCATAAGAAATCGAATACGAGAACTTAGAACGAACCTAAGAAGTTATACGTCGATTCTATCGAGCAACTAGGGTTAGCGCGGCAGTTTTGCCGGAAACTGTAATAACTTCTAGCTCGTTTATCGGATTTGTGATCCGTAAATTGGAGCGTAAACTAGACATCCCAAAATTTCCAACGGTACAGGGCTCATCCCCTGTTTCCGGTTCCCCTGTTCTGGGCAGTCCCCAGAGTTACTGCCTTGCGCAGTGAATTTTCAGATTTCATTCTTCTAAGTTGTTTCGTTCGCAACTTAGTTTCTTTCGATCGTCTAGGTCGTAATAACTTAACGACTATCTTCCTACTGACTCCAGTGTCAAGAAAGGAGCCTTGAGTGGTAAAACAAGACGAGATCTCATCTCGTATCCGTTTAAGTAAAGAATTCTAGTTAAGCGTGAAAATGCATAAACCGTATAATGAACTAAAACTTAATTTCCTAAGTTGATTTCTTTTCCAACTTAGTTCCTTTTGATCTTTTAAGTCGTATTTAAGCTATTGACTACCCTCTCTACTGACCTAAGAGTCGAGTATGAGACCTTTCGAGTTCTAAATGAGAGTTGTTCGAGTCTCGTTTCCGTTTAATTAAAATGAAACTAGTAAGCATGCAATTGCCTAAAGAAATGAAACGACTAAAACCCTATTTCGATTTTTCAATGTTCGATTATCTTTTGCCACCCGATTTTAAGTATTATTATTTTACGATGAAGGAGGAAGCCAGCAGTAAAGAAAGGACGGAAGATCAGAAGATCGGAAGCTAGTGCTTGTTAGTTCTGTATTACAAGGTGGGCTTTTATATATGAAATAAAACGAGCAATGCTCTAAAATCTTTCTTTATCGCTTTGATATCTGTGTTTTCAAGTGATAATCATGGCATAAACCGTTTAAATAGTTTATGTGAGTTCTTTTGTACCTATCTGAGTTAAGCTTCGTGTTTTCCAGATTTATTAGTTAACGATCGGCTCTGAGTTAGCTATTAAGTGCTTTCCAGAGTTAGTGCACTTTGTAACCTGTGGTGTATGTGATACCCTGTTGAGGGGTACCAGCCACGGTTAATGAGAATTGGTCAAGATTTGAACGTAACATACCAGAAAAATGCTTGTACAAGCTACTTTATACAAATGAGTCAGAAAAATGTTTAGTGGACACGGGCCCCTTTTCAATAAAACCCCGAAGTGCTACGATTATGAGATGCCTGATTATTTATACTTATGATTATGTTTTCGGCATCGTGCCCACTAAGTACTTTTGTACTTAGCCCTGCATATGTTTTCTAAATGTGCAGGTTGAAGCGATGGAAGCGGCGAAGGTTGAATAAAGTTGTCATAGGAAGACTTTAGTTAGTATGAATCACTTTTCCGCTGCAGAACTCTAGTATTTTGATGAACATATATGTAATCACTGTAGACTAAGATCTGTCTTATAACTTAGTTTATCCATCATGTACTTTCAGTCGAGTAATCCTTCGAGAATTACTCTTCCTTTTGTAATTAAAGTCTTGTTCACATAATATATGCTGTCTTTTATGTATATATGTTCAATTAGTCCCCTTCTTCCCCGCTTCTTTAATCCAACTCCAGTCGCACTCCGGCTTCTGCCGTCCCTCGGGATTTGGGGCTGTGACAGCCTTCGACTGAGTATTCAAGTTCCCCATCAGTTACATGTAAAGTAAAAACTTTATCTTTCTCAAACATGTGGGACTGTCTAAATGACTCAGGCAATCATCTACTCGGTTGGGTTCAGTTAGAAATTTGGAATTAAACATAACATACTTAGAATTTCTTCCCAACATGACACGTATGCATATGTATAGTAGTTATGACATACATGATTAAGTATGTGACATGCATGCTTACATGAATCATGATGAAGCATGATATGACATCTCATAAGCACGATATGTTTTCAAACAAAGTTTTGAATAATGGTTTGCATGCGTTTTAAATTTAAGGATCTATGATCTGGTTATTTAAAGATAAAACCTCAAGGTAATGCCTTGATGTGACTTTCCAATCCAAATGATAAAGACAAGGAATAGGTTGACCTTTAGGTGAATAATTAAATAATTAACCTTGTCTATTATCAATGTCTAAGTATAGATTGTCATGTATGAGACACCAAGTATTAGGACGCTCGAGGATTCTCACATGTCAATGACAAGAGGCTGGTTCTTATTTTCAAACTGTAGGTTATAATCCTCACGAAGGTAACATTTCCGGTAATTAAGCCCTCACCGCTTTCTATAAAAATTGATATTGCATGCTAAAATATTTTATGTTTCTACGCGTGTTTGCCATATGGATGTTGTTCGATTTTCCCATCTTTTAACAATCGACCTTGGGATCCGTACACCTTAAGGTAGTGCGCACGGGTACTTATGACAGTTTGGAGAATGAAAGTGACTCCCAACTCGAAGAACTGGAGCGGTAACACGGTAGGTGAGTTTTACTTGTCGGCAAATGTTTATGTCAAAATGTTTTCTTATCAAAGTATTGCCCTTACATATGAAATCAAGCATGCTATATCTATCAACCGTTTTATCAAAACTTTTTCAAAAAGGGGCACAAAGCTCACTGAGTACCAAAAGTACTTAGCCTAAAATATTTTCCTTTCAAAACATATTGAGTGACAAACGAGATAGAAGTATTTTGGCATCTGAGACGAATCGGATGATGTGATCATCATCCTTCTCTTTCATTTTCATGCTTAATGGAATATCGTTTATATGTTATTCAATTACATGTCGATCGACATATTCTCTTCCTTCTCTTCTCTATCAACGCTTTCGCAATGTGCGGTCAAAGTCCTCATACTTTGCCCCAAGACGTTCAAACTAGGGTTACGACGACAAGTTGACGAAGCCTCCTCGGTTCCTTGAAGCCAATTTCCTTTATTTTCTATCTCTTTTGTAAAGTCCACTTGCGTACAATCAACTATTTATTGTATGGTTCCAAGTAATGGATCCAATCTATCTGCATAAACCGAGTAGCAAGCTGTACAAATAAGAACGCCTCTACTTGAGCGGTAGCATTAGCAATAGGCCCAGAGTCAAGACTGCTAATTTTATACTACTTCTGAATAATATTTAATTTGTTGATTTGAATATAAATTTTTTCACACTTCCACACCCTCACCCGTTTACATTTTATTTGTCCCATTGAAAATGAATATTTATAAAATAAAAAATTTAAGGTTTGAATTTCGCCTTGTAGGTAAAAATTTATGGTTTGAATTTATTCTTTTATGTGATGTTCTTATTCTTACACATGAGCACAATTTTATGTTAATTACAAACGTGAAATGACAAGTAAAACTAATAAATAAATTACAGTAGATATAGGTTAATTTATGGTTGACAAAAAATCGAATTGTTTATTTATAGGTAATACTATTCTAGTTGGTTTTAAATCCGATTAATTTAATCAAAATTTATTTATAATGTGTTGATTTTTTTTTTTTTTTTGTATTGGATAAGAATTAAATTTTTTATGTCTCAATTCTCATACATTTGTTTGCAGAGGATATATGATGTAAATATTTTTCTTCTTCAAAATTTCTTATCTTCATTCCCTATAGAATATGGCAGTTGATTGATAGGAAATTTGAGGATTGCACCACTATCGCACCACTATCGTACCATGTTTTGATTTTTATTTTTTTGTGATCCCAGATGACTCCAAAGCAAATGCCTGGTTCTCAAAGGTTGAATATATATTTCCACTTTTCTAGCTTGTTCTTTCACTTTCGCTTTTGGAGAGGTATTTCACTCTTCCTCTTCTTCTTTGTTTTTTTTTGTGTATTTTACTTTAAAATATTGTTTTGTTGAAAGAAAAATTGATTGTAATTATTGATAAATGGTGAAAGTATGATAAAATTCAACTTTTAAGACTTTATGTATAGTGAATTTGACATACAATTGACAATGTTTTCGCATTTTCAAGGATTTTACAATTAATTAAGAATTCTTACTTCACTTATTTCATCTATACTGTTTATGTGTATTTTATCACATAGAAATCTTGATATATTAAAAAAATCATAAACGTCAATTTTTTCACTTTCGTCTAAGACCTCGTCAAACACAGAACATGCCTTGATCAGAAGCTCCTTATGAAGTAGATAATTCACATAAGCATACATATATAGGTGAATGGAATAGAAAACAAGTGAGCAACGTGCAATTTGGTTTCCTTAGTAATGAATCTTGTGATCACGTATCTTCTAGATCATGCTACGGAAAGATAAGTCAATTGCTAAATTAAAAATAATGAAATAAAGGAGTCTTTTTGAGGAAAGGGAAAGAAAGGAGTTTGGCTCTTATTTTCTATGACTCGACTCGCCTACAAAATTTATTCTTTTCCCGTTATATTTAGAGGAATTTAATCTTTCGAAATATGTAATGGTTTTTAAATATTTCAATACTGGAAAGTGCTAATTAATGAAAATTGGTATATCGATAATCAAAATTTCCGTTTATTTGCAGATGATGGTATTGTTAATAAAAAATTTACATGTAAAACCTCAATCAGTTAATATAGTTGAAATTAGAGAAAATTATTATTTTATAAAGATTATTAATTTATATAGTATAATAATTTAAATAATAGTAATACAGATGAGACCGAAAAAATATTGTCTTACAAAATTTATTAATTTAAAGAATATTAATTAAAAAAAATATTTAGTAGATTTACCCTAATCAAAATATCAAATTGGTTGTTTTCAAGTTTTTAGCCGAGAGAGAGAGAGAGAGAGGGTGCTGTGTTTTGGGATACTTTTTTTTTTGTTTATTTTTGTTTTTTTTTTTTTGTTTTTTTTTTTGTTTTTTTTTTTTTGTTTTTTGAGAATAGAGAGAAAGAGAGGGTGCTATGGGATGTGTTTTGGGATATTAAAGTAGCAGAAATGTCGAAGATGATCACGAGGATGATATGATTAAAAACTTTTTCTAGTCCAACCTTCAGTATCTTTTTTGTGTCAACTGTGAACCTCTTACTTCACGAGTTGATATGACCTTCAACATAATGTAATAGTATTAAACTTTTTTTTTTTTTCCCTTCTTTTAGTTAATATCTCTCCATATCTAATGTGAAGATGTGATCATTTTCTCTTTAGCTTATCGGTCAAATAAAGTACTCAAACGAAAGTATATTATGATTCATACCTGATTTGAACAATTAAATATTATTTCAAGTTTCATGTACTACTATTTCAATACTAGTGTATCCAATTCATTATTTTCTATTTTTAGTAACACATATATGTAATATGAAAATTATGACGGAGACTTCCATAGACTTTAGGTTATTGAAATTTTTGTATTTACTAGTATTTTTCATTGACTAGATTACGAGAGTCATATATATAATTTTGAAGATATTGTCACAATAATATACACAGCAGACGATTTGGCCAGTCCACATAATGGTAAGCCATGATCATTAAATAACGAGTATCCACATTCCACATTAAATAAGAATAAATTTTCATATCTTCAAATAAATAAATAAATAAATAAATTTTCATAGTAAGTTATTTCGGAATATCGCAAGACTTGCTACAATTGTGAATTAATGTTGGATTTAATAATAAGAAGAAGTCTTGTTGAATGGCTGAACCAATATGTTTGCCAATTTTGATGTGTTAGTATGATGTCAGTGTCGGTGCCGTGCACAAATTTTAAGAAAAAATAGATTAATGAATGGTGGGGATATTTTAAGTGGAGGAAGAGACTCATTTATGATGTATTGTTAATTTCCTAGTGGATAAAGAAATTTTATAGGTTTAAAAATATTGAACTTTTAAGGATAAAAAGGTAAAAAATATGTCTTAAAAAGAAAATACCATATTAAGTTGGTACGGCTAAAAAAGAAAAGTATATAAGTGAAGTTTTATGAACTTTAATTACAAATGCCCTTTTGTTACCACAATATTCATTTCTTTCACTTTTAGTAAATAAAATATACTAAATTATTATATTATCTTTTTTTCTTGAACAGACTATATATTATCATTATCCATTATAAGTAATACTAATATATGGATTATAGTACTAATTTTGGAATATTAAACTCTGATTATTGATTACTTAATTCTAATATGAATAACTAAACCTTGGTACTTTTGAATTAATCATTCTTAAAATCTAACTTATCATAATTAGAATTGATTCTGTAAGTCTTTGTCAGAATAATTACATTCGTTAAAAAAAAAAAAAAGAGAAAAAGTTTTTAAATGCTTCGCCTTGAAAGTAAATCAAATTGAGAGACGATGGCAATTATTTTTTTTTCTTTTTCTTTTTTCTTAGTGACATATTTTATCTTTGTTATGCAGTAATTTTGAACTCATCCATATCAAGATAGCCCAACTATAGTGTATGGTTTGTCCAAATAACATAATTGAAGAAGAGAAAAAATAGAATTTAATGCTAAGAGAAAAGAATAGAATTTTAAAAAAATGGAATAATAAATTGAGAAGAAGAGAAGATAGACCCGACGAATAAATTTTTTTAAATAATAAACTTGATATGCCCGTAAATTCCAAGAACATCCACTATTTATAAGAATATAAAATACTAATTCTATTGTATCTAGGACACCTCATCTCCGAATTCGAACAAGAAACTAAATAATAACTAAACAATTATATCAGGTAGTGACTCAACATAATATCTCATAATCTAGTATATAATATGGGCGTATCCCAAATATGTAGATTAAAAAAAATCATTGTCTCTCTCAATAAAAACAAATAAAAGAATCATGCAATTGGTAATTAATTGATTTAATTGAGACCTGCTCTCACGCTTCAAAAACCGTAGCATATTCGGGATCAAGTCAAAAAATTGAATAGAAAAACTATAATTCACACGGGTAATAATATAAGAGCGTATTGTGTCATATAGTTAAGAGGTGTGTTCTGGTGTAACTGGGGTATATTATGCCCCGCGTGTGTGGCGCGTACGTGTGATGCACATGTCCTTTATTTTTTCTCCAGAATTTTATTTTGCAATTTTTTTTCAGATTTTTATATTTAAGATTTTATTTTTGTTTTTCAGTTTTTTTTTTCTAATTTTTTTTAGTAAACTTTGTCATTAAGAAACGTAAAGTTTCACAATCATTACATTTCGTTACGATAATGTCTACTTTTGAATATAACAAGTTCTACTTTTAGTCCACCGCTAAAGTAATTATTGTTGTTGAAAAAAGTAAACTTTTTCACTCAGAAAAATAATGTTTCACAATCATTACATTTTGTCACAACAATGTCTACTTTTGAGCTTGAAAAGTTCTACTTTTAGTCCAGTGTTAAGGTAATTATTGTCGTTGAAAAAGTAAACATTGTCATTAAGAAACGTAAAGTTTCACAATCATTACATTTCGTCACGACAATGTCTACTTTTGAACATGACAAGTTATACTGCTTCGATTTTGTGGCTCCGATTTTGGCTCCACCTTCCCTCTGATTACTAATATAAGGATAATCATCGGGAAATAATTTGGATTTCTTCGGCTGGCTCTGAGGCCTTCGGCTCCTCTCGCTCGAATCTTGACCAAAGAAGAAGCGGTAAACAAAAAAACGAAGAGACAAATAAGAACAATAGGCGAAAAAAAATTTGAAATAAAAAAAAATATCGGGAAAATAAAAAAAAACAAAAAATAAAATCTGGAAAATAAAAAAACCAAAAAAAGGAAAATAAAAAGAAATCTGGAAAATAAAAAAAGTAAACAGAAAAAAAAGAAAAAGAAATCTGGAAAAAAAGAAAAAAATCTGGAAGAAAAAACAGAAAAAAAGAAAAATAAATTGAAAAATTAAAAAAAAGAAAAAAAGAAGAAAAAGACATGGAAATTAATTAAAAACAGAAAAAAGAACAAAAAAGCTAAAAATTAAAAAAAAACACTAAAAACAAAACACTAAAAGACAAAATACATTAAAGACAAAAAGTGAGTGGGTGTAGGGAAACAAATGCCTATAGTTAATATGTGTATTAAAATATAAATTTTGATCAACCTTCTTTATTATTATAAATTTTGGGTAACATTTGCACTTTGAGATAAATTTATCCTTAATTAATAGTGCGTAGGTGGAGGCCAATCGCATGCGGATTTGCACATTTGGCACTTTTAAGGTCCCGTTCATTCCGTTTGTACCAAATAGTAAAAAATTCACATTTTATCAATTTTTATTAAAATTTATAATTTTATTTATTTATTGATATTTAGGTTTTATGATATTTTTATGTTAGTGAATTTTATTATTTTTTTTTGGTACAATCCACACGAATGATCTAATTAGTTCCAATTGTACAAATTAATTGGTACGAACGAAATCCATTTTGTGTCGATTGTGCGAAGATGTCAATACATTTGGTTTGAACAGAATCCATTTTATACCAATTATGCCAAATCGTGAACTGCTCAGAGCCAGATTTTTTTCGATCAAACTAGGAAATTAGGGTTTCAAATTTGGGGGAAACGACGGTAATGAGGCCACCGGAATGTAGCGGCGATGATGGCTACAACGTGAGTCGAGAACAAGTTGGGGCAGATCTACATGACGATTGAAGCGGCTCAAAGTTAGGACCTCTGCTTGACTTTGTTCAGCGTAGGGCCGGAGCTTGTAGGCCACCAAGTCACAACGCTCGGCATCATACCATTTTTCCACATATATCATCTCACCGGAATCTGTTGAGCCACTATTAAGAACAAGGGCAAAGAAGAGAAGAGAGAGAGAGAGAGAGAGAATTAGTAGTGGAATGATGAGGGCTAGGTTAGGGGTTTTATTTATTTTTTAATTATAGCAGGTGACACAAAGATTATAATTCGTACAAGATGTACCAAACAGACCCACGATTTGACCCGTAAATCGTGCTTTTATTAAGGGTAATTTTATCCAAAATTACAAATAATGACCAGAATTTATGATTATGAAGAGGGTTAGTCAAATATTGTGTTTTATTGTCCATTTTGGCTATTTCAAAAGACGTTTAAAAAGAGAATTTATATTTTAATCAACTTTAATTATTAGTTTATTAGATATAATTATAAATTTTTATTTTAAATTATTAAAATCTAATTATGGATTGTACTCATGCAGGTGGAGGCCAATCGCATGGGGAATTGCACATTTGGCACTTTTAAGGTCCCATTCGTTCCATTTGTACCAAATCGTAAAAAATTCACATTTTTTTTATTTATTGATATTTAGGTTTTATGATATTTTTATGTTAGTGAATTTTATTTTATTTTTTTGGTACAATCCAGACGAATGATCTAATTAATTCCAATTGTACAAATTAATTGGTACAAACGAAATCCATTTTGTGTCGATTGTGCGAAGATGTCAATACATTTGGTTTGAACGGAATCCATTTTGTACCAATTTATGATTATTAACGGTAATTTTATCCGAAATTACAAATAATGGCCATAATTTATGATTATGAAGAGGGTTAGTTAAATATTGTGTTTTATTGTCCATTTTAGCTATTTCAAAAGACGTTTCGAAAGAGAATTTATATTTTAATCAACTTTAATTATCAGTTTATTAGATATAATTATAAATTTTTATTTTAAATTATTAAAATCTAATTATGGATTGTATTCATTTTTGGAACACTAAACTCTAATTCTTGATTACTAAATTCTAATAGTGAATTATACTAAATTCTAATTATGAATTACTAAACCATAATTATGAATTATTATGAAACAATCCTTTAAAAAAAATCTAATTAATCATAATTAGAATTGATTTTGTAAGTCTTTGTCAAAATAATCACACTCGTCAACAAAAAAGAAAAAAGAGTTTAAATGCGCGTCGACAGAGTAAATCAAATTGTGAGACGAGGGCAATACTGTCAGAACCCACTTCTTCGGGTTTATAAAAAAGCGTGCAACACTACGACGAGCGTCCCCGGCGCAATTTCAAACCCAAAATTTCCTCATTACGTGGAACTTCAGCTCGCTCTCTCTCTCTCTCTCTCTCTCTCAATTTCCAGAATTGTCAACAAAAATACACAGATTGAGCAGTTCACTTGCAATTGATAGACGATGCAGCCTTAAAAAACAAGCGCAGTAAAATAATTTCTCCGTCGTTATTAATGAATTCAGGTCTGTGTGTGTGTGTGGAAGTGTGTGTGTGTGTGAATGTGTGTGGATGTGTGTGTGTGTGTGAATGTGTGTTTGTGTGTGCGCGTCTCAGTACACATGTAGGTGCATTGTATGGACAGAATCGCACACAATCCACGTACAATAGACACGTAGACATCGCACAATTTTTGAAGGTGGTGTAATGTAAGCAGAATCTGCACAAAATTTTTCTGCAATTTCATATGAAATCGAGGGTTGGAGAGAGAGAGAGAGAGTCATTATTTATGATCGTGGTTAGGAATTGGGAGCAAAATTAAGAAATATAGGTGGAGCGGTGGCGAGTTCGGCTACGTGCATCGGGAATTGAAATGTTTGTTTTTTAATCAACTAAATCGAGAAGCATAACACGAGGAGGCGTATGTCAAAAGTACTTTGATCTAAAATATTCACTCTGGGATGGAGGGGTCTACTTTTTGTCACGTTCCTTACTGATTGATTTACACTTTTTAGTTTCGTATTGGATTTTATTATTTTTGTTTATTATAAATGATGTTCTTATCACTCGTTCAAATGCTTTTAACAGACGTCTGATATATGTTAGCAATGCCACTCAATATGATTATGAGACGAAATGCACATGAATGATGATTGACGTTGTGAAATTTGATAATTCAATCCCTTACCTCAGAAAATTTTAGCGTGATTTATGTTTTTCGCAGTTAACCCGTGCTTTTCAAGCAAAGTGGGAGAACACAGGTTATTGATCTGGAAATTTAGGTAATCATGAATGATAACGTGGTATATTAGTTGACTTTTAATTATTTACTTTAGTATTTATCATCTTTTTCTCTACGTTATTTTATTGAATATCTACCTAAAGTTTGTTACTATCATTTTTCTGGTTTACCTCATAATTCAGTTATATGTAAGCATTTCACTAATTTAGTGTAAATTATGGCTGAAGTTGTCAGACAGAATATTTTATGAGGAACATCTTACTTTCGTTGATGAGGAAAGCAAGCTTTTTCTTGGATTTATTTAGCCTTTTTCTTCCATATTAAGATTGTGAGGCTTTTAGATCGAAATATGTTCAAACTTCTTATATATAGCAATGGACAATTTGTAAGATTTTTCTTATTTGATGCTTTTAGTAGATGGACTTAGCTTGGATGAACAAACACCACAGGAATTCTGCAACGATATAAGGTGGCAAGTTGAATTTAGTTTTGGAATGCTGCATTAAACAGGATGTATTCTTAGCAAGGCTAGTTATTTTATTTTTAACATGTTCTCATGTTTGGTTTATTCTCATTTTTAATCTCAGGTATTTCAATGTATTGAGATAAGCGTTTGGTCTTTGCTTTGGGTGTTTTTACTGCAAAAATGGCTTCAAACGCGACAGTCAAATGCCTACCGCCGATGAAGGCCACCTCAAATGGGGTCTTCCAAGGGGATAATCCTCTTCATTTTGCACTACCTCTTTTGATCATACAGATATGCCTTGTGTTGGCATTAACCCGTCTACTAGCATTTCTTCTGCGGCCGCTAAGGCAGCCACGCGTCATTGCAGAGATTGTTGTAAGCTAGCCTTTCCTTTTGTCTGATTTTCTTCATGTACAAACAGCCATATTAATTAGCAGTGCATACTATGATGCATTCTCGATGACTTTAGCTTTGTCTGCTTGTGGTGTATTGACCTTTCTTGTCCTTAAACATTTTCATTTTTTATTCTGTTGCAGATAGTATTAATTTAGAGAAGACTGAAGCATTTGCTGCTTTAGTGATTTACTAATCATCATTCCTTAAATTTATATGGTTTTCAAGCTGATGGTCTTCATTGGTCACCTTTTATGGCAACGTTTAATATTCTCACCATGTCAAGCCTTTGAATAGTGAATTGTGATGACAAATCATATTTTACTTTTGCAGAATTCCTGAATGTTAACCAATCTGTATATAGCTAGTGTCTCTGGTTAGGTTGTTAGGCTGATGTGAGGAAACAAATTGAGCAACTGAGAGAAATTGATGAATTGGTGAAAGTTCTATATGTATTTAAAATAGATTTTATTTAGATCTGATCGAGCATTTATATAAACAGGCTAATAGCCTCTGGTAGCAGATGTCTTCAGAATGACATGTTACATGAGGCATTATCAATTACTCGCAGCACTTCTTAGTTTTTTGTCCATTGATCTGAGCAAGGCTGAACTATTAAATTTCAATTACAAGAACTTGTACAATCAACATATGATGTTATATTCCATATTTATGTGTTGATAAGTTCTCCTAGAATTCCTTTTTTATGACAGCGGGGGACCAATCTGTGGATTCTGAAAGATGATAGTTTTTCACTTTTCCACATTAGAGAGATGATATATATATTTGGTTTCTGCAAGTTCGATGACTCCACTGAGAATAATGTCTTGAAATTCTATCTGCAAAAATTTTTAGTTCAACAAATGCATGGACTGTATAAATATGTTTAACATTGACTAGAGCTCGTGATAGCTTCCAAGATAAATATCTAAATTCCTAACTAAAAGAAAATGGGAATGCTAAAACACATGCCACATTATTATTTCATACCAAGCACTCTTGATTGCTTTTAAGTTTCCACAGGAAAGTTGACTTACTAATACTTTTTTCGCAGGGAGGTGTTCTACTTGGTCCTTCAGCTTTGGGTCGCAACCAGAAATATCTTAATACTATTTTTCCACCTCGAAGCCTCACTGTTTTGGATACTATTGCCAACCTTGGACTCTTATTCTTCTTGTTCTTGGTTGGCCTTGAGCTGGATCCAAAATCTCTTCGACAGACTGGAAAGAAAGCATTAAGCATTGCTCTAGCAGGAATCAGTCTCCCGTTTGCTTTAGGAGTTGGAACCTCATTTGTGCTCAGGGCTACTATTTCCCAAGGTGTGAGTCAAGGACCATTCCTAATCTTTATGGGAGTGGCTCTCTCAATTACTGCATTTCCTGTCTTGGCTCGTATTTTGGCTGAACTTAAGCTACTGACTACAAATGTTGGTAGAATAGCCATGTCTGCTGCTGCAGTTAATGATGTGGCTGCATGGATTCTTCTTGCTCTGGCTGTTGCCCTATCAGGCACAGGCCGTTCTCCACTTGTTTCCTTATGGGTCTTCTTATGTGGGTTTGGTTTCATACTGTTATGCATTATCATTGGCCCGTTTGTTTTCAAATGGATTGCTAGACGCTGTCCTGAGGGTGAGCCAGTTGATGAGATATATATTTGTGCTACACTTGGTGCTGTTTTGGCTGCTGGTTTTGTCACTGATCTCATTGGAATTCATGCACTTTTCGGGGCCTTTGTGCTGGGCGTCCTCGTCCCAAAGGAGGGAGCATTTGCTGGAGCCCTTGTGGAAAAAGTAGAGGATATTGTGTCTGGTCTGTTTCTTCCTCTGTACTTCGTATCAAGTGGATTGAAGACGAATGTAGCCACCATTCAAGGGGCTCAATCTTGGGGTCTTCTTGTTCTAGTCATATTTACAGCTTGCTTTGGGAAGATTATGGGCACTGTTGTGGTCTCTCTCTGCTGCAAGGTTCGTTTCAAAGAGGCGTTAACCCTTGGTTTCTTGATGAACACTAAAGGTTTGGTGGAGCTTATTGTCCTTAACATCGGAAAAGACCGAGGGGTGAGTAACTAATGAACATTTGGATGTCTGTACAAATTTGCTCATTAATCTGACAATTATCTTGTCTTTGTAGGTTCTGAATGATCAGACTTTCGCAATTATGGTTCTAATGGCCTTGTTCACGACATTTTTAACAACGCCTATTGTTGTGGCCATATATAAGCCAGCTCAAATGGCTAAATTCGAATACAAATACAGAACTATTCAGAGGAAGGAGCCTGAAACTCAACTCAGAATGCTGATCTGCTTTCATAGTTCGAGAACCATTCCCACCTTGATAAATCTAATGGAGGTTTCACGTGGTACGGGGAAGATTGGAGGGCTTCGTGTCTACGCGATGCACCTGATGGAGCTCTCTGAAAGATCATCTGCCATTCTGATGGTGCACAAGGCCAGAAACAATGGGTTGCCATTTTGGAACAAGGTGCAGAACTCTGATGCAAACCAAGTTGTCGTTGCTTTTGATGCATTCCATCACCTCAGCCAAGTCTCTATACGGCCAACTACGGCGATCTCACCATTGTCTAGCATGCACGAGGACATTTGCACCAGCGCAGAGAGGAAGATGGCTGCAATAATAATCCTTCCATTCCATAAGCATCAGCGAGTTGATGGACACTTTGAAACGACTCGAGCTGAATTTAGGCATGTGAACCGTAGGGTGCTTGCACAAGCTCCATGCTCTGTTGGCATACTAGTCGATCGAGGGCTTGGAGGGCCGTCTCACGTATCTGCTAGCAATGTGAACTTCACTGTCACGGCATTCTTCTTTGGAGGCCATGATGACCGTGAAGCTCTATCATACGGCGCTCTTATGGCGGAGCACACTGGCGTTCGATTGAATGCAGTTCGTTTCATCGTAGACTCGAAGGCAATCCCAGATAGTGTCTCTTTGGATATAAATGATCAGTCTGTTCAAGAAGATACAGCAGATGAAGAGTTTCTTGCAGAATTCAAGCAGAGAGTATCAGAGGATGGTTCGATAAAATACGAAGAGGTTGTTGTAGGCAATGATGCAGACACTGTTGGTGCTATCTGCAGACACAATCGTTGTAATCTGTTCATCATAGGAAGAATGCCTGAAGGTCGACTCGTTGCAGCTTTTAACAAGAAGAACGAATGTCCAGAACTGGGACCAGTGGGGAACTTGCTGATTTCGCCTCAGTTTAAAACCACAGCATCCGTTCTGGTGGTGCAGCAATACCGCGGCCAGCTGATGGGGGACTCGCTGGCTTCGTTGCGAGAAGAGCATACGTCGGGTTCGGAGGTGGAAGAGGAGGCGAGAGACTCGCAATGATCTGATTTTGTTGCTGAGTCGAGCCTCAGTTGATGTTTGAGGTAATGATAGTATATATAAATAGATATTTCCTTGCAATAATCTTTCAATATGCCTGACCTTTAATTGTCGTGTTGTTATAAACTTATAGATGTTGCTGAAATAATAGATCGATACATTTTGTTGTTCAAGTCAGATGGTAGTAACTAATTAAATGTAAATGTTGAACTGACTGATTGATTATCTCCAAAGAATAACATTTCAGAGAGGTGATTGTTCTTTTATCCATATCCATATTATGCTGGTGATTTTTATTTTTTATTTTTTATTTTTTATTTTATTTATTTATTTTTTATTTTTTTAAGGAATAAGATGTTGATAAACTTATTTTCTTATGAAAATGCAAAGAAGGAAATGATGCAGATCTTTTCTAATACTTGGGTGCCACCTGCCCTGCGACCGGATCCGGGTCGGGTTGACCTGTTGACCCAGTCAATTTTTTTTTTTTTTTATTTTTCGATTTTTTTTTAATTTCAGTTTTTTTTTCGGGCTCCATCTTCAGTTCCGCTTTCGCTCCGATTATTAATATAAGGAAAATCGTCAGACAACAATTTGAATTTTTTTGGCTCGCTCTGAGGCCTTCGACTCCCCTCGATCGAATCTTGACCAAAGAAGAAGCGCAAACAAAAATTTGATGTGTAAGATGCAATTGCTACAAAAGTCGATAGTCCTAAGTATTTGATTGTTATTTTCTTTAAAATATAACTTTCATTATATTCAAGTAAAGGGTCGACCATTTTATCACCCGCTTAGTGAAAATGGAATCATAAAAACTTGGAATTAAATTTAGCATGTGTATCTTGTTCTAATGTTTTTTCAGTCCCATACAGTAGTAGTGCTATTATTAACAAATACGAAATGTTATTATTAATGCAATGAAGCATATATCTTCATTCAATACTGTAAGATCGTAGCCTGATCGTAAGAAATAAATAATCTCCTATGTTTGTGTTTGTGTATGAATATTGGTGGCTAGAATGTTGCAGACCCATATCAAGCATTCCAATTGCAACACTAAGATCGAGTAGAGCTTCAAATAACTCCTTCAACTATTTCGGTCCTCCACTATTTATCCCATTTGCCCCCTCTAATCTATTTTTGTAGAAATGGCTCATGTAGGCTCTCATTTGGGTGGCTTAAGTAATGCTTCACTAACCATCCTAATCAGTTCTCGGTCATTAGAAGTTTAGAACGGAGACCATCCACTAACCCTAATATCCATCCAAATCACTTCTCGGCCGACAAAATAGAGATCACCTCTTGCTAATTAGTCTACGATACATCCAAATCACTTCTCGGTCGTCAACTCGAAGACCGTCCTTTTGCCCTCGTCTACAAAACCCTTCACTCAACTTTTCCTTCCAGACTCAAATTGATGATGGCAAAAACGAGAAATACTTATTCTATGTAGGCAATAACTTAATTATATGCAACCTGCCGCACTCCATGCGACCGCGCGTGGGGTTCACGCGCCATACCCCATGCACGACGCGTGGAGTGCACGAGCCCATTATTATTATTCCCTCCGTCCCACAAAAGATATCTTCTTTTCCTTTTTGGATTGTGATAAACACTCATTTTATTAACAACTAAGCTTGTTTATCTTTACTTTTTGCCAAGCTTTAACCTTAAATGTGATGTGTTTTGCATGGATATTGTTATTTTGGATTTGTATTACGTTTGGTGGAGTTTGTGCATTTGTGTAAGTAAATCAAGGTTCTTTAAGCTGAAAAAAGAGGATCAATGAAGAGCGGAATCGAAGAATCGGGACAAAGAAGTGAGAAATCAGGCGAAATGAAGAGAAAACCCAAATCAGCGCCTTAGAATAGCAAATCGGTGGTTCGCGTGCCAAACCGGCGGTTCAGGGGTGAACCGCCGGAAGTTACTGGACAAGAGAGGAATGTTTAATGCCAATCGGCGGTCTACCCGGCGCCCTACCGGCAGACCACCGATTTGGATGGCCAGACCGCCGATTTGGTGGCTGGGACCGCCGATTTGGCATATTTTGCACCAGAAATTCTAATTTTGCCCTTTTTACGTTTTTAACACCTTTTAGCACTTCTTGTATCCTATTTAAAGGGGAAACCAGCCCTAAAATGTGATAACTCATTCCATAGCTTAGAACTCTCTTCCCAAAGTTTCCATTTAAGGTTTGGATTAGTTTTAATCATTGTAATCAAGCTAGAAGGTTGAATTTGGATTGTTTGAAGATTAATTTGAAGATTTCTCCATTTGAGTTCTAAGTATCTCTATTTATGCATCCATTTATCTTTTCTTGTGCTATTTCTTTTCTTATGTCTAGCTAAATCCTTTTAGTTGGTTTTGGGGAATTGAGATGATTCAATGGTGGCTTTGACCTTAGCTTTCTAATTCTAATTGCCTTCATCTATTTGATTGTGAATTGGGTCTTGATTTCATTTGAGAATTATTGATCATCTTTCTTGCATGCCAAGTGTTTGTGGAAGTTCTTAATAGATTTTTGCATTCATGGAAATCAAATTCTCACAACACGCATGGTTTTGAGATTTAGCAAATGATGAATGCATGCATGTGAGCTTTAATTCTTTGTGCCTTTTGGAGTCGAATTGTCGTCTTGAGTCTTAGCCAAGAGAGTCGATAGTTTGATCCTCTTTTACTATCTGTCGAGAGAGGGTAGTGAATAGTCTTGTGAATGCTTCTCATCTAGATGATTAAATATGGTTATGTGAATTAGGAAGTCAATTTCATGCCATCTATAATCAAATCAAGTTCCTAGAACCAACATTTATCTCATATTGTATCTTTGATCATTTCTTACTTGTTTAATTGTTTGTGATTGTCTTGTTTGCCTTAATTTTCTATTTGAGTATTTGAAACAACCAATATCATGATAAATCTAGAGTTTGAATAGTAGGAAAGCGCATGAATTTCGTTTCCCCTATAAGTTCGGTCAAATGGTCCTTGTGGATACAATATCCGATTGCTAATGCTATAATAACCCGTTAAAGTTGCGGTTTATATTGCTAAGTAAATTTAGTGATCAACTTTTTGGCGCCGTTGCTGGGGACCATCAGAATTTATAGTGTTAATAATTTTTGCACCAAGAGTACTAGTTCAAGCATTGTATTTCTATTTTGCACTATTGTTCTAATCTTCGATTCTTGAGCTCTCTTGTAGGTAGGCAAGTCGAGAAAGGAAAAGAGAGATGATGATGTATGAGGATCGAAACCGCATTGCCATTTTGGAAAGGCAAATGCAAGAGATGCGATATCAAATGGAGGTTAGAGTGATTCAAAGGCAAGAGGTTGAGCCATTTCAATGTGAGGATGCTTACTACACCAATCAATGGAATAACAATTACAATCCTCCAAGTTATCCATTGGGGAATCAAGTCTACAATCTCAAAAACCGAAATTACTCAAACTTCCTTTATGCCGACCAAAACAATGTTATCCAACCACCGTTTGGATTCTCGGTTATCAATGGGGTTATAAATGAGCCGATAAATCAAATCTTAGAAGAGATGATGAACCAAATGGTGACCCAATAAAGCATTTTCATTGGTCAAATGGAGCAAAATTTATCAACCTTGGAAAACTCTATCTCGGTTCTAGCAAAGCAAGTGACGTTGTGTGAAGGGCAAATGAGCCTATTGACGAATCAAACCGCCACACAACACAAGTCGGTGCAATTTTCAAGCAACACGAATGCCAATTTAACGGTCCAATGCAATGCAATCCATGTGGTGAGTGAACCTTCTTATCAAAACATTTCAAAGGAAAATGTAGAAGTGGTAGATTGGGAGGAAGAGTTCGATGTGGAGGAGCTCCCGATTCAAATGGAGAAACTTCAACAGTCAATTCAAGAACCTCAAATTCCAAAGAAGGTAACTCCTAAACTTACTCCTCCAATCAAGGCTTTTGTTCCCAAGGCTCCTTACCCTCAAAGGCTAGCAAAAGCAAAAGATGATGAGAAACTTGCCAAGTGCTTAGACATGTTCAAAAAGGTGCAAGTTAATATCCCATTGCTCGAAGCCTTAAGGGACATGCCCGGATATGCCAAATTCTTGAAGGATGTCGTCTCCCGAAAGAAAAAGCTTAAGAAGCATGAGACAATAAACTTGTCGGAGGAGTGTAGTGTGGTGTTGCTTAGAAAGCTCCCTTTGAAGCTCAAAGATCCGGGGAGCTTCACAATCCCATGTGAAATTGGAGGGTATACATTCGATAGGGCATTGTGTGATTTGAGGGCAAGTTTTAATTTGATGTCTCTTTCAATTTTCAATAGTTTGGGAATAGGGACTATCAAGTCGATCTCCATTAATTTACAATTAACGGATCGATCAGTGAAGCATGTCAAGGGTGTGGTAGAGGATCTCCTAGTAAATGTTGGAAAATTCATTTTTCTGGCCGATTTTGTGGTGCTTGACATGCCCGAGGACAAGAATATTCCTCTAATTCTTGGTCGTCCATTCTTAGCCACCGGTCGTGCTTTAATTGATGTTGAAGATGGAGAGTTGACATTTAGAGTCAATGATGAGAAGATGACAATTTCCATCTACAATGCAATGAAGAAGTCGGGAGAGATCAATGTTGAAGAATGCAACTTTGTTGATTGCTTTGGAGAATGTGAAGAAAGCTTGCCCTTACCACTTGAAGACCCTTTTGAGCAATTTTCATGAAATGCCTTCCATTTGAGTCGAAGACTTATTGGGATATTGACAAACCATTGGAAATCAGAACCAATGAAGTGGACAAGGCGAAAGATGCCCCAACTTTGGTCAATTCTATTTTCAAATGAGAAGGAATCCACCTATCGACTACTCACAATCTTTTTGAAGACACGAGGTATCATCGAGCTCTAGACGTTAAAAGAAGTGCTTGTTGGGAGGCAACTCAAACTTTATTTGTTAATTTGCTTTTTGTTGTGTGTTGTGATAAACATATCTTGTTTCTTTTTCCCTACAAACTTATTTTCGAGCTTTATGCTCTTGAATAAGTTTGGGGGAGGGGGGGGGGGGGGGGGGTGGGGTGAGATAAGATATGTGTCTCACTTTTATTGCTTTATTTTGTTTGTTGGTTTTTAGTTTTGTTGAAACTTTTGGGAAAATTTTGAAGCTTGGTTGCTATGTTTATGGTGTTTGTTGCTCAAGGTGACTTTAGAGAAATGCCGATGATGATAATATTGTGTATTTGTGAGAATTGGTTGGAATTGAGTATTTCTTGATTGATTTTGCATGGATTGACAGTGTGTTGATCTCGACTTTTTGACTTTTGAATGAAAACCGTGAGGATTTCAGCCTTGAAATTGCTATATTTGTTGTTTCATTCTTGAGAGTTTGATCATGCATGCATTTCCACTTCTAGAACTTGCTTTGGTTTCTATTTCAAAAATGCTTGTTTGTGCAAGGACTTGGAAATGATCTTAGGCCATGTTTGTGAGCCATCTTATAATCCAAACACTACTTTGTGCTTTAAATTTTCCGTTGATAACCCTTTTGAACTTAAATAACTTTTCTTTGTCAAACTGGAGAAAAGGGAGTGATGGAGTCTAAGGGTATCCCGGATTGGGTTTAATTGAAGAAATAATGAAGTTGGGTAGCTAATTTTAGGGGCTCTTTGTTTAGAATTTGCTAATTCCCATAAGCTCAAAGAAAGAAAATGAAAAGAAGTGAAAAGTCGAAAGAAATGAGATCTATTTTGCTTTGTAGAGTATTTTCACTTGAAATGAAAAAAAAACAAAAAGAAGAATGAAATGGGAGCATAAGGGAATAAATTGGCGCACTTGTGTGTTTTATGTGCATGTGTGAACCCCAAATGAGTAGTGATTGGTGTAGAAGGAAGATAAATTGATGTTTGTGCTTGTTTGATGAAGATATAAGGTTGGTGCTTCTGTTGAATAGTCACTTAGCCAAATTTCCCTTCCTAAACCAATGTGCCTACATTACTACCCAAGAAAAAGCCCTTTGTGATCCTTGTTCTTACAGAATTGTTTTGGCAATGGAGAATTTAGACGATTAGCAAGCCTATGGTGAGTAGATTGCATTGTATGATTTCGATGAGTGCATAACCATACACTTGAGGGTTGAGAGATACACTTTCTTGTGAGTTTCAATTGTTGAATTGTTGAGATTGGCATGCTTTTGATTTGTGTGGAATTGAGAAAGTTATGCTCGTTTTGGCTTTCAAATGGTTTGTGAAATTTGAGGCATTAAAGATCTTAAGTTGCTACTCCATTCGTGTTTATGTTCTTTGTTTGATCTATTGTTCGAGGACGAAGAATACCTAAGTTTGGGGGAGTGATAAACACTCATTTTATTAACAACTAAGCTTGTTTATCTTTACTTTTTGCCAAGCTTTAACCTTTAAATGTGATGTGTTTTGCATGGATTTCATTATTTTGGATTTGTATCACGTTTGATGGAGTTTGTGCATTTGTGTAGGTAAATCGAGGTTCTTGAAGCTGAAAAAAGAGGATCAATGAAGAGCGGAATCGAAGAATCGGGACGAAAAAGTGAGAAATAGGGTGAAAGGAAGAGAAAACCCAAATCGGCGCCTTAAAATAGCAAATCGGCGGTTCGCGTGCCAAACTGACGGTTCAGGGGTGAATCGTCAGAAGTTACTCGACAAGAGAGGAAGGTTTAATGACAATCGGCGGTCTACCCGGCGCCCTGCCGGCAGACCACGG
Organism: Schizonepeta tenuifolia; assembly: GCA_029490685.1. NCBI lineage: Eukaryota > Viridiplantae > Streptophyta > Magnoliopsida > Lamiales > Lamiaceae > Schizonepeta > Schizonepeta tenuifolia. The sequence continues at coordinate 25,907,098 of CM055957.1, forward strand.
ATTTGGATGGCCAAATTTGGAGGCTTGGACCGCCGATTTGGCATATTTTGCACCAGAGTTTCCAATTTTGCCCTTTTTACATTTTTAACATCCTTTAGCACTTCTTGTATCCTATTTAAAGGGAAACCAACCCCAAAACATGATACACTACAAAAATACCCCAAAATACCGAGAAAATTACCGATGGCGACGTTGCCTTCGATAATTACCGATAAATTACCGACGGCAAAAAAGACGGGTCGATTTTGATAAAGTTACCGACGGATTACCGACGACATTTTGGTGGGATGATTCCCGCTAAAATCACTGACGGTATTACCGAGGGCAAATTCCCTCGGTAAATTACCGACGACACGTGCCCTCGGTAATATATTAAATAAAAAAATTGTATAATATTAAATATAATTACCGACAGCGGTGTCCTTCGGTAATTACCGAGGGCAAGTATGTCGTCGGTAATTACCGAGGGCACACGTTGCCATCGGTGATTTATGTGGGTCGGCGAATTACCGAAGGCGGGTTCCGTAGGTAATCTTTTAAATCAAATTGGGGCTTACAGCCCTAATTCCCCATTTCTGCTCCAGCCCTTC